>NC_069498.1:4769705-4800469 GCF_026875155.1 Cherax quadricarinatus
GGGTTAATAGTGCAAAAAAAATAGTGAGATTTTTATGTGACCTTCCTGTGAAGCACACCTTGTACAAAAGGGGTTCTAAAATTTAGTGGCAAATGTTACAAAAATGAAGGGAACCCCGTGAAGATTATTAGTAAAGTTAAGGCGTTTGGGGCTTTACATGTGAAGTGTTTAAAACTAAAGGATTCCTGTGAAGAACTTCACTAATTTTCCTTCGCACCCCGTGGGGTTTCCTGTGCGGGTCATAGGCGCTCCATTCGTTCTGGAAAAACGCCTTCCTCTGCCGTTTGAAACCCATTCCGTCCTGTGCCCTCGTGGGGGTTCTGGCGGTTTTTACCGTTTACCTGGGTTCCCTTTCGTTTTTCCCCACTTTTTTCCGGGTTCTTGGGGGCCCCAAGTGACGTTTCGGGGCCCTTCGGGTCCTTCTGTGAGTAAAAAGTGCCCCCCTGAGCGCTCCCCTTTACCAGGCCAACGGCCCCCTTCCCTGGCCCCTCCCCTGTGCCGCCTCCCTCGATACCCTCCCCACCCATACTAGCCCCATCTCCCCCTTCCCCACCCCTTTCCTCCAGAAATTTTCCCAACCTCTTCCTTCCAAGGGACTATCCCAACCCCATCCCCACCCACTATCCTCCACTCACTATCCTCCACCACTATCCTCCACACTTCCTTCACCCACATCCTCGACCCACTTCCTCAAACCCTACCCTCCCCCACTATCCTCCACCCCTCTCCAACCAAACCTCCACCCATTATCCCCAACACTATCCCAACCCGCTATCCCCCCCACTACTCCCCACTACCCTCCAACCCTACCCCCCCCACTTTCCCCACCCACTACCTCCAACCACATCCTCACCCACGACCTCCACCCCACTATCCTCACCCACTATCCTCAATCACTCTCCTTCACCCACTATCCTCCACCCACTTACCCTCCACCCACTATCCTCCAACCACTATCTTCCACCCACTATCCCCCAAAACCACTATCCTCCACCCACTATCCTCCAAACCCACATCCTTCACCCACTTCCTCCACCCACTATCCCCCCCACTATCCCCCACCCACTATCTCCGACCACTATCCCCCACCCACTATCCTCCAACCACATCCTCCAATCCACTATCCTCAACCCACTATCCCCCCCCACTATCCTCCACAAATATCTCCCCCCCCCCAATATCCTTAAACCCACTATACTCCCCCAAAATATCCCCCCAACCCTATCCCCAACCGTATCCCCACCCCAAATTCCCCCCACTACCTCCCCCCCACTATCCTCCCCCACTATCCCCCAAACCACTTTCCAACCACTTCCTTACCAACTATCCTAAAACCACTATCCTCCCCCCATATCCTCCACCCACTACCCCTCCCCCCATATTCCCCCCCAAAACCCCCAAACCCACTATCCCCCAAACCACTACCCTCCAACCCACTATCCTCCAACCACTTCCTCCAACCACTATCCCCCACTGTCCTCCACCCACTATCCCCCAAACCCACTATCCCCAACCCTATCCCCACCCCTACCCTCCCCCACTACCCCCGCCACTATCCTCCAATCATTCCTCCACCCACTATCCTCAACCCATCCCCCCAAACCACTACCCACCACCCATATCCTCAACCACTATCCTCCACACACTTCCCCCAACCCTCCCTCCCCCCACTATCCTCCAACCCCTATCCTCCAACCATTTAATCCCCCAACCCCAATCCCCCTACCACTATCCCCCTTTCCACTACCCCTCCAACCACTACCCTCCAACCTTACCCTTTCCAAAACCACTATCCCCCAACCCTATCCCCCAACCCACAAATTCCTCCACCCCCTATCCCCCAAAACCACTATCCTCCAACCACTTCTTTCCGCCCCTATCCCCCAACCCATTTATCCCAAACCCATATCCCCCACCATATCCTAAAAACCCAAGTACCCTCCAACCACTATTCTCCAACCACTATCCCCCAAACCCATACCCTTCCAACCCATCCGGGTCGCTTTTATTTTTTTGCCCCTGAAGAGCAATTACTATAATAAGGGAAATTGAGCTCAAATTTATATAGACCTTTCCCTGAAATTCTTTTTCCAAACATTTGTAACTTTAGAGAGGTATTAGTAATGTTTTTAGGTGTAGGTTTGGATAGGAAAAGACACATAGGAAAACAGGAACCTTTATTCCAAAAACGTTTCCCCTAACAGTGGGCCCTTCTTCAGTCAAATTTACAGAAAGTAGGCGGGAAACCGTAGGGGATGTGAAGAGATTTTAATCAGTCCTTTAAACCCTTGAAGTCGTAGAATTTGGGGTTTGTCAGTCCTCACCCTTCCTCCCTACTTTCTGTTTTCGATGAAGAAGCCTATGGGGGGGGGCGAAACTTTTTTCGGAATGAAGTTGCCTAAAAAGTTGCCTATGTGTTTTTACCCACCAACCTGTCGGGATTGTATACCATTTTGATGTTTTTGTGTGGTTGATGCCCATTTTTCTGTCTTTAGTCTTCAAATGAAACAAAAATTTTTTTCCATTAAAATAATTGGTTGGCTCTTTTTTGGTTTAAGTAAGTAAAAAAGTACGTAAGTTTATTCAGGGGATACAAAATCAGTTACAAAAGAATTATTTTACATTGAGCCTATGTGTAGAGGGCCGGGGGTAACCCAAAAAAAAATCAGAGTGCTTATTTTTCCCCCGGGGGGCCTAATGCTATTTTTAGTGACCAAGGAATCTGAAACACTTTGGGGGAAACTTTAAAATGCTGTCAAAAAACGCCCGCGGGACGTTTATTCCATGCTTAAAACCATGCTTACCCCTTTAGTGTGAGCGCCCCCCTTTAGCCCTGCAAAAAATCCAAATGTTGAGTGTAGGATTTGTTTAGGGAAACCCCACTTTTCTATCAAAAGGTTTTTTCTATGTGTTTGAATAAAACATAGTACTGGTTGAGCAAAAAATAGCCAAACGTTATTCGCGGGGCCAGGGTTTTTGTACCTGGCTCACTCTAACCTGGGGGTTTAAGCACCCCATCTGTTAAAAAGTGTAGATGCTCCTGATGTTTATGGGTTTTCCCCAAAGATTTACATCTACATGATATTTGATTTTATTTTGCCCCCCCCTCCCCCCCAGCTGCACAGTCTTTCCTTACACCCTACAGGAGGGTCAGGTGGGACCAAAAGTGCAGCTGGCTGCTATTTGATTGTTATTTATGCTAATCAATTGTTGTCATTGTTTTTGTTCTTAGTCAGACTAAGAAAATTTTTTTTTTTATTTTTTTTGATATATTTTTTAATCACAAAGTTTTTTTTTTTTCCCACTTCATCACGTAGACCCCTTTATTTTTTCGTCTTTTTTTTCGAAAAAAGGGTTGGGGTTTCGGGTTTGCCATGAAAAGGTTTTTTTGGGATAATTTTTCCCCACCCAAGAAAAATCCTTTATTTTTTAGGGGTATTAAAAGGGAATTTAAAAAGAAAAACATGCATTAAAACAGGAACCCCGAGTCTTTTACCCTCAGTTATCAAACACGTTTACCCTTGTGAAAGGAAAAGACCCCTTTCTAAAAATATTCAAAGTACCTACTGTTTGCACACCCCAAAGTGTCTTTTGTACATGAAGTAATTTTGGGGATAGGCCATGATGGTATTATTTAAAGGTTTTAAAAATTTCCTTTTTAAAATGTGCCCTCATCTTTGAATTTAAAATAAAAAAGTTAAAAACTTGCCCCGCCCCGATTTACTGATTACAGGAAACTTAATGCATAGACCACGTTTGATAAGGGTTTTTATCGTCTGTAAAACCCGTTTAGAAAATAATGTTTAACTTTTGGGGTAAAACCCTTAAGTATCTTTTAAGTTTTATATTTTGAAGTATTTGTGTCTTCGATTCAGGATTACAAACCAAATAATTTGAGGGGCATTGTGTAATTTAAAAATCATACCAATTTAAAAATTAGGAAAATTTTTTAACAAGATAGAAGTGAGGAGTTCTTAAAACAATATGATGGGAACATAGAGGGCGAAAAAAAGGGATGCTCCCCCCTCTGATAATAAAGGAGAGATGTGCTGTGTGGTCCCTCAGCAAAAGGGTGCCCAAAGGTTTATGCTGTGTGGTCCTTTAGCAAGGATGCCCCAAAGTTGATGCTGAGTGGTCCCCCAGCAAGGTGCCCAAAGGGAAAAGGGGCACAAGTGAAATAATGTGAAAATTTATTGTGGCAACGTTTCGCTCTCCAGGAGCTTTATCAAGCCATTACAAACAATACATGGACACAGAGGGTATATAAAGGCTCAGAGTGAGGTGCAATACTAGTGAGGTAACATTTCGATGTTCACTAGTGATAGTAGTAGTAGTAGTAGTGGTAGCGACAAAAGTAATACAATATGGTAGAGCAATTAATTCGTACATGAGTAAAAGGATATAAAAGCTATTATTGGGTAACATAAAATAGGTTGGACAAATATAGACTGGAAAGAGGCAGCTTGTTTCAATGTTCACTCTCTGTAATGTGCTTTGTGTAGTATAACAGGAGAGACTATGTGACTGCAGGGTTTACTGTTTTCAGGAGGATTCTTGCTAAGACTTCGGAGATGGTGAAGCTGCCGTTGTTTTGTTTAATTGTATTCGAAACAGCGATCAGTGCTGATTCGAGGCACTTGCGTCTGCGGAAATTAGTTTCTTTGATCACTAATTGGGCGTCTCTGAATTTCATGAGATGATTGGTTGAATTTCGGTGTTGTACACAGGCGTTGTTCAAGTTATCGTTCCTACATGCGTAAATGTGTTCATTGAGGCGGGTGTCGAGGTTTCTTGCTGTTTCACCTACGTAAATCTTGTCACAGCCTCCACAGGGTATAGTGTAAACTCCTGCATTGACTGGTTCGTGGTGCTTGAATTTTATCCTGGTTAGATCCTTTATTGAAGTGCTAGAAGCGATGGCGACTCTGGTGTTAGCTTGTGAAAGTACTTTTGAGACGTTCAGTGCAACCTGGCTGTTGGGGAAGAATTATAACTTTGTTGGGAGTGGTGTTGATGCGTGGAGAATTAATGATCTGAAGAGCTTTTTCTTGCAGTCTTTGATGAAAAAAAAAGGAAAATGTAATCATGAATTTTTGGGTGAATGTATGTACATTCCTCGTCAAGAAACTGGGGACTAAAATTCGGTAGCTTTTAAAGGAAAAACCCGATGATGAGCCTCTTTTGGTCGGGTATCTTGACGGGAATGAATGTGTGAAAATTTTTATTGGTGGGGTTTCCCCGTTGTGGCGCAAAGAGTAGTAACCTTTTTTGGGGCCCAAAAAAACCCCCCTCATTTACAGGCTATCTCCCCCAACCCAGCGAACCGGTTGCTGAGTTGATGATGGGGCCCCATGTTAAACTAGTGCCGGTTCTAGCCAAAAGAAGATGGTTTTTGGCAATCGCGAGGTTATGTGGTACCGCTCCCCTGCTCCCTTGTCTTTCCCATTCTAGAGTGGTTGAAGCACGGTCTGCTATCTTGTGGTTCTATTTCTGCTTTGCTTACCGTGGAGGCACTATTTTTATCACTGTCATAGGTACATATTGCTGTTCTAAGGGTGAAGGAAAATATAAGTCTAAATTTTTTTCTACTTTGTTTATTTGCCCATTCACCCGGGGAAAACAGGCCATTTGGAAGTTTTGGTTGAAATTGGGGGTAGCCTGTCCGAGATTTGAGCTGGACTTGGGAAAAAGGGTTTGAGCTTAGGGTGAAGCTCGTAGCAGGAACATTGTGCGTTTGCTGTCTGGCATTGCTTACAAATTTTTGGTGTCTTTGTTACTAGCCTTTTTCGGTGTAGAATTTTGCAGTCACTTTGCTTGTATGGTATTCTGCAATCGTATGTGATAGCTAAGCTTTTGTTCTGCAAATTAACGTTTTTACGTTGGGGTTTCTTCAACGTACTTTGCATAGCGAAAAACTTATGCCACCTGAGGTCAGACGTCGGGTTCGGCATTTTTTTGCAAAACCACCAAAATTGCCCCTACAGCTTTGTTGGCAATTTTTTCGTTCCATTGGATTACTACAAACGCACTCTCACAGCTGCACAACTGCGTTCATGATTGCTGACAAACTTATAGAAGAAGATGGCACTCAGCTCCTCCCTCTACGGGAGCTGGGGCAAAAAAACCTCCTTGTTCCGCAGGAGGAAGATGAACACCTACGGAGAAAAAGGGGTCAGAAAGTGCAGCGGGTTGTCTCGGGTGAATCACGTTTTTGGCCCTTGACAGCAAAAATCAATTTGAGAAAATAGGAACAGAGAGCTTTTCGAAAGGGAAGAATTTGATGGGGAAAAAGAGAAGGGGGCGTTTTTCGCATTCTATAAATGTTTTTTAGTTTACAGAAGCGTACGTTTGTTCCCCGCTTAAATGGGGCCGAACCAGGCAATTTTTCGAAAGTTTCGAAATCAGGCTCGACCCCTTGGGGGGCCGGGGAACAGCATTGGGCATCTTTGGGTTTTCATACAGTTTAATTGGGAAAGGCACAAAAATTACGTCAGTTTTAAAGGGGGCTTTGAATTTTTGTTATAAAGTAGTAAAGCCACAGGTTGGGAGCATTAGTGCCCCAGCCAATACCGAAGAGTTTCAAATGGGCGGACGACGCTTGGTCATCCCTAGTCACTTTGTGGCAGCAAACCAAAAGTTTTACCAGCGGTATAAAGCAAGGGTCTTTCCTTTGGGAGCTGGTGCAGCTTATTCTGATTGATATCTGCGGGAGTCGTGGACCAGATTTTCGAGTCTTTCTGCGGATCGTGATTAACCACTGCTTTGGGAGGCAGCCGGTTGGCTGATCCCTTCGAAACTAACCGTCCTTGTCGAGGGGGGCCCCGGCTTTTTTTCAACCCCGGCATCGCAGAGTCGAAAACCTTTGGAGAATGAAGTGCCCCGGAGGGGGAGAACGTCACGTCAGCCAACAAAGTCACCTGGTGAGCCACGTTTTCTCAAACTATGGTCACCTGGGGAGAGGGCAAACTAAATGGGCTCTGAAAAACAGTATCCAGGGGGCACCACCAGAACGACACATTTGCACGTCAACGGGGAAAAGGGCAAGGTCGTCGCTTCAGTCAATAAAGTAGGTAACAGTCCCAACTCCCCCATAAACCCCAACCATTGGGAAAATCCTAATATCCCTTAAATGTCCCCTAGAGAAGTAAAAAAGGTAGGGCCCCTTATTATTGCAAAAGTCTTATTTCCCTTCGGAAAAATCAAAAAACAACAAAATAAAGACATTTGAGATACTGGGCATATTGCTCATTGTAAGGGGGAATTTTTTCCCCCTTTCAGAAAAAATACTTCTTTGAATTCCATGTTTTTTTGGAAAAATTTGGGGAGCTTATATTCTTTTCCTTTGCAAAAAATTTTATGTACAGGCAAATATTACCTGGGTACTTGATTTAGGTTTCAAAAGGATTCCCAGAAAGATGAGTGTTATTACGGGGTAATAACATTATACTGTTTTCGTGTCTGAACCCTATAATGAAAAATTTTTCCCGGTGTTGGGCCCCATAATCGGGCAACATGCCAAGGGTTGTCTGGAGAGAATGTTGACCTATCCTTGGACCTCCGATCTGGGAAATAGCCACATTTTTTTACGAAAAAAAGGGCCCGAGTCGAGATCAAGGAACAACCCCGATCAACCCCTTCCTATTCCCAGGTTGCAGGTTGCCAGATTCTTTTTTTTCCCAGCCCGAGGGATGTCCTTCCGGGGAGGAAAAAAGGCCCCTTTCTTAAAATTCGTTTTTGAGGCCCCATGGGTAAATCCTTTTTTGGGGATCCGGTCAAGTAGAAGTTAAAAACGTTATTTATCTGCATGAGAGGGAAAGGAGTAGAGGGGGGCAATTGTTTCCCGGTTTGTGGTTCCAAAAAAGATAGCCCCAAAATATTAAATATAGCTCATAATACTCATTAGGATCACTTAGGAATTACAAAAAATTTTTTGCCAAAAATTTTATTCCCAAAATTGGTTTTAAATCTATTATTTTCCAAATCCAAAAAAACCAACTTTCCCCTTAAACTAAAACCCTTCCCCCCCCCTTCCCTCAAAAACCTTTCAATTAAAAATTGTGTGGTCCATACCTACCCCCAAAATCTAAAAAAATTTTTATTTACATTATGATAAAAACCAATCCCCCCTAACAATTCCAATGGTGTTTAAATAAAATTTCAAATTTTTTAAAAAAATCTTTCCTTGGGCTTCCCCCCCTTATTCAAAATCAACCCAATTTCACTCCAAAAGCATAAAATATTAACATTGGGTTCCACAACTTTCAGCCTTCATCCCTCACCCAACCCAAAGACCACAACTTAAAAACAATGAAAAGAATTTTTTCTGCATTCCCCTACAGACTGGGATGAATCAACCCCCTTTTATTGTTTTTCCCCCGTACGGAAACGGTCAAAAAATCAAAGGGTATAGTCCTTTTGAGCTGATTTTTTGGGCAAATGTACGAGGGCCCTCTTGGGGTGCTCAAAGAAGGATGATGGGAGAAGAGTTAGTTCAACACTCTAAATCCGTTTTAAAGGTTGCAGGGGACGTCATTAGCTAAGGCTAACCAAAAGACGGCTAAAAGCAAGATGAAACAGAGGATGAAGAAGTGCACAATTCCGCCCCTTTCCACCCGGGGAAAAAGGTGTAATAAAGTTGTAAAATTTTCCCGAAATATTAAAGTAAAAGGCACAAGTGCAACTAATGGACATTTTGTGGCAACTTTTCGTCTCCAGGATTTTAAAAGCCTTTAAAGGGAGAAAAGGTGTTGGTTTGCGGAAAACCTATCCCTGGCCACACTTGAAAGCTAATTTACGGGACCTATGAGATTGTAAGTAGATTATTGATGAAAATTTTTAAGTGGTACCCCCTTTGATAAGACCTCAAAATCTAAAACTTACCACATTAATCAGTTAAAGTCTTCCTACACCAGATAAAAGTCCCCGTAATGACCTGTCCCTACCTCTGAGGACAACTCGACCTTTTCACTCTATCTCTGAAATTAAAATTTAAAATTTCAAATTCTTCCTCCTCAAAGGTCTCCCTTTTAAAGGGGGGATTATCTGAAAAGTAAGCAAAAAAATTTAACTGAGCTTCCAGTCATATCCAATATTTTTTCGGGTGGCCGAAAAAAAGTCGTTAGGTTACCCTGATGTAATGTGGGAAACTCAAACCCAATTAAACTCTCCCCCCCCAGAGCTAAACCTGAAAAGCAAAAGGGACTTTAGCAGGGAAATTTGAATTTTTGTTTTAAAAATGGTTTGTGGAGGGGGTTATCCATGGGGTTTACCCTGATCCTTGTGAAGAAGGCTTGGAGGTTTTTTATGTGAAAGACTACCCTAAGGTAACGAGGTCACAATTACGATGCTTACCCTCTTCCCCGTCGGATGACGTAATTGACTTTGTGGGGAAAAGGGGACTTTTGTTTTCCCAAAAAGATCTTTAAAGGCTCTATCGGTACCTTTGACAGATAAGGCGAAAGGGAAAACTTGCCTTCGAAAATTCCAGGGGGGACATTATCAATAACAGTTACACCCTTCGGAATGAAAAATTCCCCCCCTTCATTCCAAAAACTTATCCATCGGGGTATTAAAGGACTTGAAGGACGGCAGGTAACTAGATGATATTTTTGTGGTGTCTGATACTTGGGATCAACACCTCTTAGGGTCTTTTGAGACTTTAAAAGTTCCCCTTTAAAGTTAATTTTTCTAAAAACTTCCCTTTTGGGCCCGGCCCTGTCACTTTTTTAGGCCTGAAATAGGTGTGGTAAAGTTGCCCCTAACTTGTAAATTCTTTCATTAAAAATTATCCAGTTCCTCATGATAGGAAATCTCTCAACGTTCCTAGGCATGATAGGATTTTACAGAAGTTCTGTAAGATTTTTAGATATTGTACCCCCTTTACCTTTTACAGCAAAAAAATTCCCCTTTTAAATTACCCCAGACTTAAAAAACGCTTTTAAAAACAAAAAACTATTGTGTCTGCACCCCTTTCTTGTCCCCAGACTTCTCCAAACCTTTTTCATTAAAGGTTTGATGCTTTTGAGTTGGGGTTGGGGCAGACTTTACAAATCGGGGAAAAACGAGTTGCACCCCGTAGCATACTTTTCAGCCAAGTTCCAGCCACATCAGAGGGGTTACTCTACCATTGAAAAAAAAAGCCCTCGCGCGGTACTGGCTTTTGGGCATTTTGAGTTTAGTGGGGGCCCGACACGAGGTGGTCCGTTACTTTATCACAACCCCAGTATATCTCCAAGCCATGGGGAACCAAACACAAGGGGTTAGCGCTTGGACGCTAAGGGTGCAACCATATAATCTGTCCCTTAAATTATTGCCAGCAAAAAAAATGTTGGCAGACTCTTTATTAGAGTATAATATTTTTTTTAGGTTGGAGTTATTTGTGGTAACTCCTTTTCATGCTCTTTTTTTTATCCCCCGGTGTGGGGTTTTTTTTTTAGGGGGGGGAAAGCGGGTACCCTCCCCCTTATCTTGGACCATGTAGCGTCGACTGCTGTCTACTCTAAGTTTAGGGTTTGGCTTTTGGTCACAAGAAAAGCTGAGCTCTATTAAAGAGTTGGAGGTGGGGAGGAAAGGCCGGGCCCAATTTTTTTGCCATGGCGGCACTTTACCACTGGGGGTGGCAGCCTAATCCTGAAGCCTTCTGGGGGGGGGTGTGGCATGCAAAGAGTACGTAAACCTTATTCGGGGCATGTACACACCCCCCTTTAAGGCTATCTCCCCCCAACCAGCGAACCGGGTTTCTAAAAGTTGATGTGGGCCCCCTCGTTCACTAGGACCAGGTTTAGCCAATAAGAAGATGGTTTTGGCAATCGAAGGTTAGAGGTACCCCTCTCGGGTTTCCCTTGTCATTCCCATTCAGAGCTTTTGAAGCCGGCTGCTATCTTGTTTCTATTTTGCTTGCTTACCGTAGTCACTATACTTTTTCCTGTCATGTGACATTTGCTGTTTTAAATTTTGGGGAAAGGGTAAATAAGTCAAACTTTTTCTACTGGTTATTTTCTCCCATTACACCGGGTAACACCCTTTGAAGCCGGGTTTAAACCCATAAACCGAAACTAGGTTTTGTTACTTTGTAATGAGGCGTCGAGGGAAAAGGGGCTTGTCATTTGGGCTCTTTTTTAGTGTAAACGGATCCCGGTTCAACTGTGTTGAGCCTTGCCTGGGATCCGTACATCAAAACTTTTGGAGTTATTACGGGACACGCCACTAACGTAACCAAGTGACGCTTGAAGGGTGATGTTGGCGAAGTTTCGGACTCAGGTGTTCCATGTTAAGTTGGGTAGGACGGCCTTATGGGGGGGACCCCATTCCCATGCCCTAGGTTTTTTTGTAGAGCTTTTTATTTAAAGAAAACAGTTGAAATTAAACAAATTTTAATCAAGTAACAAAAACTCCGGGGGGTAGAGGAAGTTAAGGTCCTGATTGACTTTACGTCATAAAAAACCCCCATGGTTTTTGGTAGGTACTTTTGTGAAGGGGAATCAATCCAAAATGCTTAGTTTCTTGTTACGGGTGGGGGAAAGGGTTTCGGATCGGTTGAGAAAGGGGCCAGTGTTTTTAAAATGGGGGGTGAGGGGCCCCAAAGGCGGAAAAAAGTTTGGCAAGAACTCCGGGTAGTTTGTGTGGAGCACTGCCTATCCGACGTTAAGGTTAAAAGGAATTTTGTTTGGCTTGGGTAAACCCAAAAGTGTGCGGTTTTAAATTGCTTGGTAACAAAACAGAATTTCTTCCCTTTTCTAGTGCGTTTGAGTATTTGTCTGGTTTTGTATAGAAAAACTTTGGGGAGCGTTTTCCCCCCTGTTTTAGTGCTGATGGGTTCGTATGTAGATTGTCATTCAAAAAGGGCCATCATTTTAGTGTTGACACTGGGTTTGGGATACGCTCCACCTCCTTTGTCGGCGGGTGGTGACGATAATGTTGGGGTCGTTGGCGAGGTTCATAAGGGCAGTGATGTATCGTCTAGGAAGATTAGAAGAAGAAGGTTCACATAAAGCTGCAGTGAGAAGGCCCTGTATATAACCCTTCTGGAAGTTGCTGTCACTGTGTCTATTGTTCCTGGTAATTAGATTGAGTTGATAGTCAGGTTTGCGTATGTTGGTGGTAAATTTGAGTCCCCAGACTCAGTGCTTGTTTTTTTTTCGTAGTCGGTTAAGGTGCGTGACGATAAGTTGTTTATCAGGGATTCGCGTCCCATTTCCTTCCATCGACTGTTGGTGCAGAGGTACTGAAGTTTGCGATTGAGTTTGATCTTCTGTTGGAGGTTAGCTGTGGTGACTGTGCTGAGAATATGCTCAGCAGTGTGTTGGTCAATCTGAAGATTGGCCCTCATATTCCTTGCAGTTTCAAAGGTTTCCTTAGCGATGTTAGAAAGTTCTTCGGCGCATTCAGTTAAGTAAGCTTGGGTAGCTGGAGAGAAGGGGTGCTTGGAGTTGGAGAGTTGTGCAGGAGTAGACTTAGGGATCACCATCTCTGCCAGGCAATCTTGTAGGAAGTTGTGTCTGTTGCGATAGCTGTGAGCTCGAAGAAGGGTGTCCAAATAACGTCTGCATGAAATGTCCATTATGTTGCGGTGTCCGACAGATTGTAATAAAGTAGGTAGAATTACCGACAATATGTAAGGTAAAAGGACACAAGTGCAACTAATGTGACATTTATTGTGGCAACGTTTCGCTCTCCAGGAGCTTTATCAAGCCATTACAAACAATACATGGACACAGAGGGTATATAAAGGCTCAGAGTGAGGTACAATACTAGTGAGGTAACATTTCGATGTTCACTAGTGATAGTAGTAGTAGTAGTAGTAGTGGTAGCGACAAAAGTAATACAATATGGTAGAGCAATTAATTCGTACGTGCGTAAAAGGATATAAAAGCTATTACTTGGGTAACATAAAAATAGGTTGGACAAATATAGACTGGAAAGAGGCAGCTTGTTTCAGTGTTCACTCTCTGTAATGTGCTTTGTGTAGTATAAAAAGGAGAGACTATGTGACTGCAGGGTTTACTGTTTTCAGGAGGATTCTTGCTAAGACTTCGGAGATGGTGAAGCTGCCGTTGTTTTGTTTACTTGTATTCGAAACAGCGATCAGTGCTGATTCGAGCACTTGCGACTGCGGAAATTAGTTTTTCTTTGATCACTAATTGGGCGTCTCTGAATTTAATGGAATGATGATTGGTGAATTTCGTGTTTGTACACAGGCGTTGTTCAAGTTATCGTTCCTACATGAGTAAATGTGTTCATGAGGCGGGAGTCCGAGGTTTCTTGCTGTTTCACCTACGTAAATCTTGTCGACAGCCTCCACAGGTATAGTGTAAACTCCTGCATTGACTGTTCGTGGTGCTTGAATTTTATCCTGTTAGATCATTTATTGAAGTGCTAAAGCGATAGGCGATCTTCAGGTGTTAGCTTGTGAAAGTACTTTTGAGACGTTTCAGTGCAAACCTGGCTGTTGAAGAATTATAACTTTGTTGGGAGTGGTGTTGATGCGTGGAGAATTAATGATCTAAAGAGCTCTTTTCTTGCAGTCTTTGATGAAAAAAGAAGGAAAATGTAACTCATGTGAATGTTGGTGAATGTATGTACATTCCTCGTTAAGAAACTCAGGACTGCAAATTCGGTATGCCCTTAGGAAAAACCCGATGCTGATGCTAAGGAAACCTTTGAAACTGCAAGGAATATGAGGGCCAATCTTCAGATTGACCAACACACTGCTGAGCATATTCTCAGCACAATCACCACAGCTAACCTCCAACAGAAGCTCAAACTCAATCGCAAACTTCAGTACCTCTGCATCAACAGTGATGGAAGGAAATGGGACGCGAATCCCTGATAAACATCTTATCGTCAACGCACCTCAAGACCGACTAACGAAAAACAAGACTGAGTTCTGGGATCAAATTTACCAACCTAGCAAACGACGCAACCTAATATCAACCTCAATCTAGTTACCAGGAACCCTAGACACAGTGACAGCAACTCCAGAAGGGTTATATACAGGGCCTTCTCACTGCAGCTTTATGTGAACCTTCTTCTTCTAATCTTCCTAGAACGATCCATCAACAGCCCTTATGAAACTCCCAACGACCCAACATTATCGTCACCCCGCCCGACAAAGGAGGTGGAGTCGTCCATACTCAACATCCCATGTGACTACAACACAACAATGAATGGTGACCTTTTTAATGATCAATCTACATACGAACCCATCAGCACTCAACAGTGGGAGACGCTCACCAAAGATTTTCTATACAAACCAGACAAATACTCAAACGCACTAGAGGAAGGGAAGAAACTCCTGTACTTGTTACCAAGCAACCCAAAACCAGCACACATTATGGTTTACCCAAGACCCATAAACACAATATTCCTCTAAGACCTATCACGTCAGAATAGGCAGTGCTCCACACAAACGCTAGCCGGAGTTTCTTGCCAAACATCTATCCCTGCCTTCTGGGACCATCAGCCCCCGCCACATCTTAAAACACTCAGGCGACCTTCTCAACCGCATCCGTAACCTCTCCATCCATAACAAGAAACTAAGGCAGTTTTTGGATGTGACCTTCCCCTCTTCACAAAAGTACCTAACCAAAAAAGCCATGGAGGTTTCTACGACGTAAAGTCAATCAGCACCTAAAACTTCCTCTACCTCCCCGGAGATATTGTTGACGTTGATTGAACTGTGTTAATTTCAACTGTTTTCTTTCAATGAACAAGCTCTACAAACAAACCTACGCATGGAATGGGGTCTCCCATAAGTGCCCGTCTAGCCAACTTATACATGGAACACCTAGAGTCCGAACACTTCGCCAACATCATCCCTTCAAGCGTCACTTGGTTAACGTTACGTGTCGATGTCTGCTTTGTAATAACTCCAAAACGTTTTGATGTACGGGATCTCAGGCAGTCTCAACGCAGTTGAACGCGCGATCCAGTTGTACCTAGAAGAAAGAGTCCAATGACAAGCTACCTTTCTCGACTCCTCATTCACAAAGTAGACAACCTAAAGATTTCAAGTTTATCGGAAACCCCCAATAAAAAATGATCCACAAACTTCCTATTCCAGTCAAGATACCAAGACCAAAAAGAAGCATCATCAATCGGGTTTTTCCTAAGAGCATACAAAGGTGTAGTCCTGAGTTTCTTGTACAGGAATGTACATACATTCACCAAACATTCACTGAGTTACATTTTCCTTCTTTTTTTCATCAAGACTGCAAGAAAAGAGCTCTTCAGATCATTAATTCCTCCACGGCACAACACCTCTCCCAACAAAGTTATAATTCTTCCCACAGCCAGTTCGCAGAAACATCTCAAAAGTAACTTTCACAAGCTAACACCAGAGTCGCCATCCTTCTACACTTCAATAAAGGATCTATAACCAGGATAAAATCCCCAAGCACCACTTGAACAGTCAATGCAGGAGTTACACTATACCTTTGGAGGCTGTGACCAGAATAACTTAGGTGAACAGCAAGAAACCTCGACACCCCCTCAATGAACACATTTACCATGAAGGAACGAAACTTGAACAACGCCTGTGTTAACAACACCGAAATTCCACCAATCATCTCAAGAAATTCAGAGACGCCCTCTTGAGTGATCAACAGAAACTAATTTCCCCGCATACGCAATGAGCCTCAATCAGCACTGATGCGCTGTTTCGAATACAGATTAATCAAAACATCGGCAGCTTCCACCATCTCCGAAGTCTTAGCAAGAAACCTCCTAAAAGAAGTAAAACCCTGCAGTCACATAGTCTCTCCTGTTATACTACACAAAGCAGAGAGTGAACACTGAAACAAGCCCTGCTCTTTCCAGTCTATATTGTCCAACCTATTTTATGTACCCAAGTATAGCTTTTATATCCATTTACATCAGTACGAACTAATTGCTCTACCATATTGTATTACTTTTGTCGCTACCACAAACTACACTACTACTATATCACTAGTGAACATCGGGGGGGGGGGGGGGGGGGGGGGGGGGGGGGGGGGAAATGTTACCCTCACTAGTATTGCACCTCACTCTGAGCAATTATATACACCTCAGTGTCCATGTATGTTTGTATTCATGAAAAGCTCCTGTGAGCGAAAACGTGCCACCAATAAATGTCACATTAGTTGCACTTGTGTCCTTTTACTTTACATATTGTCGGTAATTCTACCTACTTTATTACAAGGATGCCCAAGTTGATGCTGTGTGATCCCTCAGCATGGATGCCCAAGTTGATGCTGTGTTGTCCTTCAGCGAAGATTCCTCAAGTTCATGGAAACAGGAAAACTGCAAGACACAACGTATACTCTGCCCATCTTGAGGTCTACAATGCTAGCATGGAATGCTCACTCGATCAATTTAAAGAAAATGGGTAAGATTCTTTAATTTGCAAAGTAATATGTAAAGCAACTGTAGGGAAAGCACTCCAAATAAAGACTTGAGAAACTCTTTAGCATCAACAAAAAGAGAGAAAAACTAATGTTCTTAGGACACATTGAAAAGACAGACTAGATTTAGAAATTCCTACAACCGAAGCAGAGGGTGATCTTGCATTATCTGCTTGTGCAAAAAGACAGAAAACAACAGAAGACTTTCTCAATATTCCTTCTCTCGGGTCTTGGGTTGTAAGTTAAATAATTTCTTACATAAGCACACACTCCACCACTTTGTCTATTTCTGTCAAGACTAACATTTTATTTTGACGTCGTCTTCGTATCTGTGGTTTCTAAAAGAAAGGAATTAAAATAGCAGTTACTGCACCCTTAGCAAGAACCTTTTACGATATTGAGAAAAATGAGATCGGTATTTGAAAGGATGCGGGATGAAGGCATGAATTTCAACTAACTCCATTTCTAGCTTAAATATTCATGTTACTGAACTGCCATTTACAAAGTTGTCTGTATCAGTAGTTCTTCTTTTGTTTAAAACTAGTTTTGCTATGATTATGTTTTAACTAACTACTTATACATGTAATGCTATTATTACCTTTGTTATAAAGTTGTCACCTGATCGTCCCCCTGATTTTTAATTTCATTTACATGAAGTTCACTGTTAACATCCGGGCCACACCACCAACCTTTTTTATGAGTGCAAGTTATACTAGAAGTATTGTATACAGTAAAAGTTAATCTGCTGTCACATGGGGGTTTAGATTAAACGAAGATTCACACAGAGTGTGAAGGCTTACTCAGCCCTGTAACAACTTCAGTCAGTATTACCAAGGCTGGCTCCTCAGAAAAATTAATGAATAGAAAAAGAATAAAAACTGACAAACATAAACCCTTTTTTATTTAGAAAATATGAAATATAAAATACTTAAATATGAAATATTTACCCTACTTTAAAGAAAGATGAAAAATGAAAAATATAAATGATATCTGAATTCAACGCTAATATATACAATTAAATTTGGGGGGGGGGGGGGGCGGGGGGGGTTGGGGGAGTGACACAACCTGTAAGATTATAGCCGTTGTGATGATGTGTGTGGGGGGGGGTCACAGGTGATGGTGACAACCCAACGCCAGTTTCTTCACAGAGTCTCCTAGCCTTAAATATCAGTCCAGATGACAGGAACGCAGGTTTCTGCACCACCTTGGCAAAGATGAGGGGTTATGTCCTGCGTGGCGTACAATAATCAGGTAGGTAAAGAGTGACGTCTCGGACATTAGCTGTCTCCTTCAATACTTCTCATTGGTTGGCATGTGTGACCCAATCTGTCATTCAAGCCTGGAAATAGACAGGTTACCCACTGCTTAAGAAATTAACTCTCCATGATAAGTCCAATACCTAAAAGACGTGGTGATTATTAAAACAATCTATCATAGAAATCAAGGCTGAAAGGACTAATTTTTATTATGGCAAAAGGAAGCTTTCAACCAAAAAGTCCACTGAATAGGAAGCAGGCCTTGTATTTACAGTTGTGCTGGGAGCAGTGAGTCGAGTGATACTGTTTGGCCGGAGCCCCACACGTCACCTTTCGGGGTGGGGGGGAAAGGGGGGTGAGATAGCGGAGCTAGACTTACAACCCTACCTTAACAACATCCGCAACCAAACTATCGTTACCATATACCCGCTCGCTAACTCCTAATCTGTTGAAGCTTTTACCTCACACTCACCCCATACCAAGACTTATATTCAAGGAGTATAAGAAGAATAGCGAGGAAAAAGTTCTAACATGTGGAAGTTGCGTAGGCAACAAATCTTCTACTGACGTCATGACTTAACCAGTCCAGAGAAATAATTTGGACGAACCATTTGATAACACAAATGAACTTCAAAGCTTTGAGAGCAATGTCCACCCAAGAGGGCGCTTGTTGGTTCCCTTAAAAGTTTCTAGGTTATCAAATGTTGTATCCGTCTCTTCTCTAAAATGAATTCTTTTCCCAGCAAATAAAATTAAGTTTGGAGATAACCCCACACACTAAGCCAAACATTCCTTTTCTATGGGTGGAAATATCTCGTTTCTGCAGAAGGCGTTTCTGGGCTTAGGAAGCATACGGGAAAGGAGTACCGATCAGGTATTGTATAACACCGCACCTAAGCCGTTATTGGAGCATCAGTTCTTAACAAAATTTTTATTAATATCTGGGAATCTTAAGTATATGGTGTCTTTCGAGAAGATATTTTTTATTACTCATTAAACTTCTCCGAGCTACGTCCGGAAAGTTTCAAGAGGTTCCTTCACAAGACTTATTAAGGAGTCCGATAATATTACGTAAGATCAGTAAGATTCGGGATAAACCGTGAATAAAAATTTATTTTACAGAACCAAGAAAGCCTGCGCCATGAGCTTCTTGGTTTTTGGCGAAATTAAATTCTAGTAAAGCTTTGGATCTTACTTGGGAAGAGGCCTGCAAAGAGGATAATAGAAAGGATCAGTCCGAGACATCTAATCTTGTTATACCCAAGAAGCATTTCCCCTAGCTTTGGCAGTAAGGCCATGTGAGCGTAACCTACGTAAAACTGATGTTTTAATGTTTGGTATATGCTTGCCCCACGGGATGTCCGTTACTAAATGTTATCAAAGTAAACGGAAACATTTGGCATAATTACCCAAGACCTTTCAACAGTCCTCACGTAAGGTAGCACAGGCAGTTACAAACTAAGTTCATAGTGCTATATTGCATCAGTCCCTTGGGGTGGGTAGGAAAAGCGTGTACTGCTAACATTCCTTGATGACATGCTTGATGACATGCATGCGCCATAATATCAATTTCGTGAAAAGAAGGAAGCGTCGCCAAAAAATTTTGTGTAGATCGCTATCAATTAAGGCATAGGCTCAGCATCCCACCGAGTTATAGTGTTTAAATGCCTCTGAAAGTCAATAGCAAGTCTATAGAATTATACTCCTTCTTAACCATGACTACTGGTAAAGGCAATATGCAGATACTGAAGGAGTTCAATGATCTTTAGTATTTAATAATTTGTCTACCTCTTGTCAAATGCACGCCCTAAGGGTGAACTGGAACTGGTATAATTTCCGTTTTGATAGGATTGTCACCCGTGACTAATCAATCTATGGACTACCGTGGAGTAAAAACCTGAATATCAGTAAAAACGTCTGAAATAGTTACTCACAAACATTGAAGTAGTTCATGTTTTCTTATGATCATCCAAACTCATAAATATTAATGTTTGTTGCACCCGTGTGGTCAAGAATCACAGTCATGGTAGTTTCCTGTCATAGTTAAGTTAGAGGTGTCAATTACGCACACCTTACACTCCTCAGTTGTCTTATCAAGTATGTGTGGAAAAAACTAAATCAAAGTCATTCAAACTGTTAACCGAATTTCTTCGGTAATAATTCTTAAGGATTTGATATGATAAAGCTTAGTTTCCCCTCGACTTCCTATGATGGTAATCCAACCTTCTCACAAATTTTTAACACCTTACATGGAACCTTTCCATGCTACTAATAATTTATTTTGACTTGATAGGCAAAAGTACCAAACTTCATCTCCTACAATTAAAACTTCTCCTCTGACTTTTGGATCAAAATAGGTTTTGTAACTGGTCCATCTGACAAGCTTAAATTTTTCGAAACCTGTCAGAGTGGTCTCCTTCAAGTGGATCTAATATCAAAGGAGAAACTGATAAGAAAGACTGTACCTCAGCATTTACGTCAGTCATTAGGTCCACAAGTCATGAAAGGATGGACAATGGACCTTTGGCCAGTCTACCATAGAGAAGTTCAAAAGGTGAAAACCGCAAAGAGTCACTGGGAACTTCCCTCATGGCCAACAAAGCACAGTGTAGGTAATCGATGCCACCCTTAGGTTTAAGGGAAGCAAAGTTTCCTTAAACGTACTTGAGAACCTGAATGCTGGCGCTCATCCTCCCATTTACAGTCTGTGGATGAGAAAGGGTGTTTGTGAAAGAGAGGCTTCACATCCCAGAAGTTTTAGAGATGTTTGCCATTAAGTCAGAAGTGAAGTTGTGTTCCCAGGGTCAGACAAATCTCTCCTATGGATGCCAAATCTGAGAAGATTAAAAACCACCCAAAGGGCTCAGCCACCTCTGTAGTAGTTATGCACTTCAAGGACGGCTTCATGGAAACTCGAAGCAAATCACCAATGTAATATATATCTATTCCCCAGATGAAAGTTGGTGATAAAGGACCAACGATGTCAATAGCTACTCTTTCAAACGTACCGTGAGATTGGCATTTTGACCATAGGTCTCGCCTGGACCTCGGGAGGATGACAGTTGGTAAGCTTTACACGATCTACAATAGGTAGTGATATCCGAGACATTTTGTGCCAAAAATAGTATCCCTAATTTTATTTAAGGTTTTAAACGATGCGAGAAATGACCAGCCACTTAAGGTCATGAGCCCATTTTAGTACAGTCTCTCTGCATTGACTTGGAACACTAAGATGGAATAGTCTGTCTCATCTGAATTTAATTGAATACTGACTTGTACAAGAATACCTTTTATATATTCAATTTATATGAAAAGTTAGTCCTTTGGGGGGGATAACTTGATTTTGTCTAGCTGCATTATGGCTATTCTAAAGAGAAGGGCAATTAAATTGTAAATTGACAAAGAGTCCTTCGAATATCGAAAGGCTTAAATCAGGAAAATCAAAGAATGGACAGAGAGAAGCCTGGGCTTTGGTCTGAGCCCTAGTCAAGACATTATAGTAATCCGGAGGTGATATCTTCACTTTCACCTAACAAGTGAACCGTGATCCTACTACTCCTTTCGAGAGTAAAATCACTGGTTTTTTAATCCCAAATGATATCATCGGAGACATTGTCTCATCTGAATTTCGAGGGGCTTATCTATCTTGACTCTCCGGAAAGAGGAGCTGAAAAGCTGATGCCCATCTTCGTGATGAAAGGTCAACCTCAGAAGGAAGAATGGCAACCTTTTACAAACCTATTAGTACGGGCAAGAAGTGATGGGAGCTAGTACGGCTCAGACCAACTTGTGACTATTTAAGACCTAATGTAAAAAACGGATGGTAGGAAAAGTGTCCGTAGGGCCCAAGTAGTCTGAAAGTATAGGAGAGGAATGGTTTCTTTAAGATTAGGGAACAGCTTATCAGAAAGACTATACAGTGATCCAGTGTCTCGAAAAAAGGGGTAGAACATTAAGTCCTTAACTGTTCTAAAACATAAGGGTGTTTGGGCCCATTACAGTCTTTAAAACATCTTCCAACTTTTTGGAAACCTTCTTAGAAGGAAAATCGGGACTTTTGTCCCTTAACACCCCCATAAAGGACAAAACGGGAAATAAAAGAAGTCAGTTTACTTTCCACTAGAGGCTTTGATTTCTTAAGATCTGGTGAACCCTTTGTCCTTAGGGTTCGATCCCTTTGGGTAGGAAAAGAGTGACGTCTGGGGACTTTAAGTCCGTCTCCTTCAATATTTCTCATTGGTTGGAAGGTGACCCAATCGTCATTCCAAGCGGGAAAAAGATAGACGGGTTTAAACCCACTGTTAAGAAATAAATCTCCATGATAAGTACATACCTAAAAGACGTGGTGATATTAAAACATCTAACATAGAGATCAGGCTTGAAAGGACTAAGTTTATTATTGTCAAAAGTGAAGCTTTCACACCAATAAGTCCACTAGAATAGGAGCAGGCTTGTATTACAGTTGGCTGGGAGATTCTGTGAGTCGAGTGATTACTGTTTTTGAACCGGAATCCCACACGTCCACCTTTCGGGTGGGGGGAAAGGGGGGGGGAGATAGTGGGAGCTAGACTTACCTACCATAACAAGCAGCCGGCAATCAAGACTATCAGTTACATATACACGTCTCGCTTCTCCCTGTCCTGTTGAACTTTTCCTCAAACAAAGCAATAATCTCTGGAGGCTGTGAGATGCAAATGCTAATGTTTGTCCTCTTGTTTGTGGTGATGTGCAATGAATATTCGTGCAAGGAAATCTTTTGTTTTCGTCACACTGTACTGGTCTGCCAGCTGGAATATTAATTAAAATTCCTGGTCTCAATGTTTACCTGACAAGTCTGACTATGCATCTGCTTCCACCTTTCCTTTGCTTTCTTCTGCACATTTTCAACTTAGTTAAATACAAATTAAGGCAATTTGGATGTAAATACTTAAATGCTAAATGTATGGCAACGAAATAACCATAATAAGAGAAAAGAACCTTGGAATAAACATGATAAGTAATCTCAAAAGTAAAGGCAAAGACTCTCAATCACAAAACACTAGACACAATATTGTAATATGTTGCCGTTTCTTTAACAGCATCTAAATATGTCTTCCTGTCTCCAGATTTTGTGAAAGCCTGATATATACAAGGAGAAGGAGAGGGAATAAACAAGAGCATGTTCAAACTCTCACCAGAACTCTGAAATGAAGCTTATGAAGAAAAACTAAAAGCACTAACCTTCTCTTCTCCTAGGAAAAGAAAAAATAAACAACGAAGACCTATTTAAAGTGCCGAATGATGCATAACTCGATACACTAGAATGATACTGCAAGGTAGAATATATAACACAAGCATTTGCATGATATTCTGCAAACAAAATTGTAGCAGATTAGGATAAACTACTCACCCAGGATGAAATAACCTGGTCACTAATCATTCAAGGACCGGCGGGACGAGCATTAAAAAATCGTAAATACAAAATTCAACTAGATACATTCTGCAGTAGCGGGAGGAGCGTCCAGAGCCTTCAGGTCTTAATATCACGGAGTGTGATATTACCTTGAACATTTATTATCTCTTCTAACCACTCACTAAGCTCAGTCTAAAACCCAGTCAGACAGTCATATACATGCAACATATAAAGCTACAATGAAGTCAACATAATTCTGTTTAAAACGTAGTTACATTCACAACTTGACAGTGAAGACGACCAAGTCAATAATAGTAAGTAGTGGAAAGGGATAACTTCAGCATTACTTGTGGTAATCAGAACCAGAACTACTGCTGCACACAACTCTGAATGGTAGTGGAAAAACATGAATAGTAAAGATAGAAAGAGTACTTATTTAATAGATAAATTGTAGCCACACCTTCAATTGAACTTCTTCCTCGTTTTTTCATACCGTCAGTGTGCTAAGAAAGTGAAGAATTGAGGAGAGAGCCTTTTTGCTTTTAAATCCTCGTCTCGTATAAGATATAATACACGATAATCATGAACAACCTTAAACTAGCATACTCCTCAGTATGTGCCTTACAACATCCTCAGCTATCAATCTTTCCGAAAGTATTTCCACGTACTCACTGTCTTTCCAACCTCACGGTATTTTTCCCTTCATTTGCTTTCCTTGTAAAACTCATCCTAATCTTAGAAAACTCCCATCTTTCTAATGAGGTTATCTTGCACAAATTGGCTAATAATTCTGTTGAGATTATCTCACCTTTATATAACTTCTATGTCTTTGTTTCTTTCATTCACCCGTTTCTCTGAGCTTTATAAGAACCACCGGTCTTTTTTACATGCATTAATCTTGTTAATTAATAGTCCCTTCCTCACACTGAATTTCTCTAAGAGGTTTCTGTACCTGTTAGATTCCCTCCTTCTACTCAGCATCTTACAATAGCTCCAACAATAGTCCTAAAATATTATCAATTATCCTTTGATCCTCATTAATTGGAAACATATCCGGCTCCTGACATGTTTGCCACGGCAAAATTCCGTGTTATTATTCCCGACAATCGTTGTGTTCTCCCTGAATATTTGTCTTAGACGTAACAAATGTAAGCACAATAGAGGAGGAAAATGAATCAAGCGACAACAAACTCATGTGAAGAAACATATATATTTAGAAAGGTGAACCGTAACACATTTTAAGTTTAGATACACTAAGCATCATATGTAGAGGGCACCTTCCTCTCCTCTCTAGTGAGTGGGCAAACACAGTAAAATTGCTAATATGATCGTGAAAATCGTTAAAAAAACACCAGTTGAATAAGAACTGGGAAGAAAGCAGGAACAATTAACACTACCCAAACATAACGTGAATACACATATACACATAGGACATATTCTTGCTGAAGCGGGCTGATAAAAATTGTATATAAACCTTTAGGGGAAACTAATACAAAGTAAAATGAAAATCTAATCAAGTAATACAATATTTACATCAGAAAAAAAAAATAAATTTCACATTGCAGATGATCGAATATAAAAATTGCTGATATTTAGTGCACATGTTCGTAATATATTATTCAGAATTCTTGACGCTTAAAAATGCTTTATGTTTTAATATCAGTAATAACGCTCCTATCGTATCTATCAGCTCCTACTCTCTCTCTCCTCTCCTCTCTCTCTCATCTTCTCTCTCTCTCACTCTCTCCTCTCCCCAGTCCTCTCTCTTCTCTCTCCTCTCTCTCGCTCATCTCTCTCTCGTCGTCTCTCTCTTCTCTCTCATCTCTCTCTCTCCTCTCTCGCGCTCTCTGTTTTTCCCTCCTCTGTCAGAAATTATAATCACACTCTGCTGATAGAAACCATTGATAATTATTTTTTTACTCATGTGAATGAATATATTGTAGAACGAGAGATAAATTATTTTACTTACTCATCGTAGAACGACCAGTTTGTTATTACGGCTGACGTGAACCTTGATTTAATCATAATAACATCTGATTTAATCATAACAATCATCTGATTTAAATCATAACAATCATCTGAGACTCGACTCTGGATAAAATGTTTTTAATAAAACCAAAATTCACAAAAAGGAGGGGGGGGGGGGGAGTGACAATGTATGTTCGTAAAAAGAAACGCCATGATATGGACATTAACATAATAAAAGATGAGATACTGGTGTACTGGAAAACTCAGGTAATAGGACTAGGGTAAATAGGAATAGGTTGAAATTTTGTTTCAACGAAATTTAGAAATTTATTGTAACAAACAATATAACTGTTTTAACGCTCCTAAAAAAATTTTGCTCTCTACAAGGGATCAGCATGAGTGTACTCACGTACTTACAACACAATTTGTGGTTGCAGAGGTTGATTCTCAGTTTGATATGCTCCGAGTATGTTAAATTTTATTGTGTATGTCACACTCCCCAATAGGGTACCCAACGTAAATCAGAATCTTGGCTCAATGGGCAATCACAACAAGCCCGTCAAAGCATGAAGCAACGGGATTCACTTGTGACAAGCGAACTGTCAGACTTTGTCTTGATGTCGTTTGTTGACTAGAGTGTCCTCTCTCTGGCGTCTGGCTTTTGCCATCTTTTGTCACCGTGTGGTACACTTACTATTCCACATCTGTACAGTGTACATACTTGCGCCTTTTTTGTTTGATTTTTTTTTACTTGCATATACCTGCCAAATTATATCTGAGTGAAGGAAATACAAGTCATAATACTACTGTT
Organism: Cherax quadricarinatus; assembly: GCF_026875155.1. Taxonomy (NCBI): domain Eukaryota; kingdom Metazoa; phylum Arthropoda; class Malacostraca; order Decapoda; family Parastacidae; genus Cherax; species Cherax quadricarinatus. The sequence goes on from NC_069498.1 coordinate 4,795,512, forward strand.
GATGTTCGTTTGTACCACTCAGAATCCCATTACGAACGAGTTGCAGGTTATACTATACCTGTGTTCGTAATAATCGGCTTTAGCGCCCAGCTCCCGGCTGGCTCTACTAGGTTCACTCTCTCCTGCTGAATGAGCCTATCATAATTACATTTCCTTAAACTCTGAATGATTCCGCTTTTACATTTCTCTGTGTAGTCATTTCACTTCCGAATCTGTCTTTGTTTTGCAAACGATTCCTAGAACTAACCAAGAAATTTCATCCAACTACGACGCGGGAAATCCCCAAGAGGATACAAACCAGTTTTCTAATGGGCAAAAGAAAACAATATGATGTACCAGTGAGGACAAATTTCAGTTACATCGTTATGGAACAACTTGATTTAATAATAACTAGAGCGAAATGGCTCCTCAAACTCTAGCCAAGCAATAGAGGCGAAAAAGACTTGGGAGTGTTTAATGTCAGAGGATCTCTTCAAGGTCACAACTGGTGTCACCATCACATATGCGTTGAAAATTATTGAATGAATAGCGAAAACTTGTCATAAAAACAAGGGGGATGCGAAATCAGTGATGATCCTATTGAAGTCCTTGTTCTTCTAGCCTGGAATGCTTCTGTGCACCTAATAGTCCACCAATTGTCGTCATAACATTCACGACTATTTCCCAGTCACGAAGCCACGGTGGAAAGGAGTGTGTTCCCACAATGTTCTTGAGAGCATTGCGCATCTGCAGTCTCAATTACTTATAAAGGAAGAAATCAACAAGATATTCAACATAGCCACAAAACTGAGATATCCTAAGGATTTTGTCTATCAAGCACTCATGTCAGCAAGAAAGGCTTCTACAGGACGAACATTGAGAAGTGGATGGGCCAAGACAAATATATAAGTTTTACCATAATGGGAGGTGAGAAATCCTGGTTTGCCTTCGTGAGGCATTTAAAAAGACAACCTAAACATGGTTTTCCAAAACGCATGGACTGAAAAACAAAGGATTGATTCACAAATAGCCGCACATAGAAGAGAGGAGCATACTGACACGTTTTCGGTCCCGACTGGACCATTGAACAAAGTCACACTAACGAAAATGAGAGAGGAGGGAAGTAAATCAAGGCAAGAAGTCGTAGTGGGTAAGTGGAGGTAGAAGGTATAGTGGGGAAGGTTGGAGAGGAGCAGTCAAAACTAAGAAAGAGGAGTCACCTGCAAGGAAGCTAGGTGCCCACATAGGGTTATGAGCAGGAACACGAGGAGGGGGGAATAAATAATGAAGAACAAATTACCCAAGGCGAAGAAACACAACCCAAAGAGGAAAAGGAAAGAGGAAAGGGAAGAAGGAGATGAGAAAACGGACTCATGTTAAGTCACGGGTGCTCTTGAAGTTTGGAGCATTTGCAATGTAGTGGGAAACGAATGCATCTACAGAGACGAAGCCAGACTAGAGATTTATACAAAGAAAGTTATGTATTAAGGGAGGATTCAACCAAAACAGCGACTGTAAAGTTGGAAGAAGTGAAAGGCAGTCTTTTTAAGCAGATGACAGTCAATAGGAGGATTGTGATCCTGAGTGACAGAGAGGCAATGTTTAGTTCGCAAGCCCAGCACAACTTTTGTGCTCCATAAGTCCCTATCAGAAAGAGATCGACCAGTTGCCTCCAAGCTTACTGAAGATGACAGGAGAATAAGAAATAGAGTAGACACCAGCAGCATCTATAGAGGAGGAGAGGTATGAACGAGGATTAGTGCGAAGAGTGGTTAGTCTGGCGAAAGTACACTTCTTTGCACTGAATTCGTTTCAAAACTTCTCCTCCCTCTGTAGAATTCTCCGGTGTCTTAACTGTAATTTTCTTGTTCTCGCTGTCCCTTCAGAACATTGGAGAAACTAGTCGATCTCTTCTGTCAGACTTAGGTATCACAAAAGTAGTGTTAGAGGCTTGCCGACACTAACAATGCTCTTTACTGTACACAGATAACACAAGTCATCCAATTGACTGGTCTTCTGCTAACACAGTCCTTCCCTACTTCCAACTTCAACAGATCCGCCGTCTTGGTTGAATCCTACCTTAACACAACTCCTTGAATGAATCTTAGTCCGGCTTCGTCTCTGAGATGCCTTCTTTCTCACAACACAGTGAAAAGCTCCAAACGTCAGACCACCCGTGACTCACCTGAATTCTTTTTCTTCTTCTCCCTCTCCCGTTTCTTCTTTCCTTTTTTTTCATTTGGGTATGTGATTCTTCTGCCTGGGAATTTTCTGTCATTATTTATTATTTCCCCTAACTTTGTTCTTGCTCATAACCCTCTGTGGGCCCTAGCTTCCCTTGCATGCTCCTCTTTCTTAGTATTTGACTGTTTCCTTCATTCCAACATAAAACCTTTTCCAATGCTACCTCTACTCCACTACTACCAAACGACTTCCTGCCTTTATTTACTCCCTCCTTTCCTTTTCAATTGTGTGACTTTGTAAATGGTCCAAGGTAATAAAATAGACCGAATCATGTCGAAACTCCTCTCTTCTATGTGTATTTTCTCAAGTCACCATGACCTGTTCTAAGCGTCTAGAAAAAAGCTTGGGGCTGGCGATATCTTTTAATTTCATAATACTGAACATCTTCATAAACCCCCTACCCCATATGGGGAGGAGGAGGGGAGATGTGGAGGTCCGGGGTTGCACAAAGCTGTTATGCCCCACATTCTTAGAGAACCTCGCCGTTGACAGACACAGCACTACTCTGAGAAACCTTCCCCTGCTTCAGTTGTTGCAACATTGCATAGAACCAGATTATGCACGAAAAGTTGTGAAAGTACTTGACAAAAGATTCATCCACTGTGGCTTGTCTTGCCATAGTTAAGATCCCCTGTCTGCGATTTTTTGCACACACACACACACACACACACACACACACACACACACACACACACACACACACACACACACACACACACCACACACACACACACACACACGGGGGTAAAAAACAGATGGAAATTCGAGAAAATGGAAAGGAATAGATGAGACGGGAGAAAGAGACCACATAGCAGGTACACTTCAGTCGGGAACACAAAGGGGTCATTGCAGTGATGTATAATCCACCACAGAACTGCAGGAGGCCAAGAGAGGAATATGAAGAGAGCAACAGAGCAATGGGGGACCACTTGCTGAGGTGCAAGAAGAGCTCACTCCAGCAGAGCAAAGTTGCTGGTTATGGGGGATTTCAATCACAGGAGATTGACTGGGAAAACCTGGAGCCACATGGGGTCCCCGAAACATGGAAGCCAGGATGTGGACGTGGTGCTGGAAAACCTCATGCACCAACATGTTAAGGACACTACCAGAGTGAGAGGGGAGGAGAACCAGCAAGATTGGACCTTGTGTTCACCCTGGGCAGCTCAGACATTGAGGACATCAAGTATGAGAGTCCCCTAGGAGCTAGCGACCACGTGGTTCTGTGTTTTTGAATACATAGTAGAGCTGCAAGGGGAGAGAATTAACAGGATAGAATGGAAAAACCTGACTATAAAACAGGGACACATGGGGTTTGAAGAATTTCCTCGGGAGTCCATGGGACAGAGAACGGCAGGAAAGCCAGTAAATGAAATGATGAAAATGACAACAAAATCAGGAGGCAGTGAAAGGTTTCATTCCCAGGCAACGTAACCAGGGGAAGACCAGAACAAGCCCCGGGTTCACCCGACGGTGTAAGGAGGCAAAAACAAAGTGCAATAGAGAAGGAAAAAGTACAGAAGGCAGAAACACACGAAAATGGGGAGATCAGTCGCAGAGCCAGGAATGAGTACGCACAGTAAGGAGGGTGGCCCACGACAGTATGAAAATGACATAGCAACGAAAATCAAGACTGCCCCCGAAACTGTTTATAGCCACATCAGGAGGAAGACAACAGTCAAAGACCAGGTGATCAGATTAAGGACAAAAGGGTGGAGAACTACAAGAAATGATCGGGAGGAAAGTGAGGAGCTGAACAGGAGATTTAAGGAAGTTTTTACAGTAGAGACAGGAAGGGCTGTGGGAAGACAGAACAGAAGGGAACATCAAGAGGGAATATACCAACAAGTGTTGGATGACATACAACAACTGAGGAGAGGTGAAGAAGCCTTAAGTGACCTTTACACCCCAAAGGCGATGGGACCGGAAAAACATCTCCCCATGGTCCTTAGAGAAGGAGCAGAGATGCTTGTGTGCCTCTAACCACAATCTTCAACACATCCCTTGAAACTGGGCAACTACCTGAGAAATGGAAGACAGCTAATGTATCCCCATATTTAAGAAAGGAAACAGAAACGAGCACTAAAAATACAGACCTGTTCTCTGACATGTATCGTGTTGCAAAGTCAATGAGAAGATTATCAGAGGAGAGTGTCGAACACCTGAAAGGAACAAGATTATAAATGAAAACCACATGGGTTCATGGAAGGCAAATCTTTTATCACAAACCTCCTGGAGTTTTTTGACAAGGTAACAGAAGTAAGAAAACGAGAGAGGGGTTTGGGGAATTGCGTTTTTCCTAGACTGCAGGGAAAGGCCTTTTTACACAGTTCCCAACAAGAGATTAGTGCAGAAGCTGGAGGGTCAGGCACACGTAAAAGGAAGGGCACTGCAATGGGTAAGGGAATACCTGACAGGGAGGCCAGCAACGAGTCATGGTACGTGAAGAGGTATCACAGTGGGCGCCTTTTACGAGCGGGGTCCCACAGGGCAGCTTCTAAAGGGCCAGTGCATTTTTGATATATGTGAACGACAGATGGAAGGAATAGACTCTGAAGTGTCCCTTTCGCAGATGACGTGAATTGATGAGAAGAATTAAATCGGACGAGGATTTAGGCCAGGGCTGCAAAAGACCTGGAGAGGCTGGACATGTGTCCATTAACTGGCTTCTCGAATTCAATCCCGCCCCAAAAGCAAATCATGAAATTGGGAGGGGCAAAGAAACCCAGACAAAAAAG
>NC_069498.1:4800969-4826477 GCF_026875155.1 Cherax quadricarinatus
CCGATACAACAATGCTCTCTTTGTCACGTCATAGATCACAATCATCCCTATTGACTGGTTCTTCTGCTAAAACTGCCTTCCCTTCTCCAACTTTAACAGTCGCCGTTTGGTTGAATCCTCCCAAACACCTTAACTTTTCTTGGTATAAATCTTAGTCCTGGCTTCGTCTCTGTAATGCTTTTCCTTTCCCACTACATTGTAAAATGCTCCAAACTTCAGACACCGTGACTTAAACATAATTCCGTTATCTTCTTCTCCTTGCTTTCCCTTTCTCTTTCCGTTTTCTCCTTTGGTTGTGTTTCTTCTGCCTTGGGTATTTGTTCCTTCATTATTTATTCAACCCCCTCTGTGTTCTTGCTCATACCCTCTGTGGGCACCTAGAGCTTCCTTGCAGTGCTCCTCTTTCTTAGTTTTTGACTGCTCCTCCTCCACCATACTAACCTTCCCCAGTAGACCTTCTACACTTCACTACTACCACTAAACTTCTTGCCTAGATATACTCCCTCCTTCTCTCCTTTTCGTTAGTTTGACTTTTGTAAATGGTCCAAGTCGGACCGTAACGTCGTCGTAAGCGCTCCTCTCTTCTATTTGCGGAGTAATTTGGTGCGAATGCAACCTTTGTTTTAACAGTCCATGCGTTTTTGGAAACCAAGTTTATGTGATCTTTTTAAATGCCTCACGCAGCAAACCAATTCTCACTGTATGGTAAAACTAATACATTTTACTTGAGCCATCACTTCCTCATGTTCAGTCCTGTAAAAGTCTTTCTTTGCTGACATATGCTTGCTAGACCAAATCCTTAGGATATCTCAGTTTTGTGCTATTTTGAATATCTTGTTGATTTCGTCCTCTATAGTAATCTGGACTGCAGATGCGCAATGCTCTCAAGAACATTTGTGAGGAACACACGACCTTTACCGTGGTTTCGTGATTGGAATAGTCTGGAAATGTCTGACGACATATTGGTGGACTATTTAGTGGCACCGAAGTATTCCAGGCTAAGAGAACAACTGACTCTCAAAACGGATCATCACATGATTTGCATCCCTTTTTTTATGAAATGTTTTCGCTATTCATTCTATAATTTTCATCGCATATGTGATGGAGACGGGTACAGTTGTGACCTGAAGAGATCTTCTGACATTAACACTCCCAAGTCTTTTCGCTCTATTGCGGCTAGATTTGTGGAGTATTCGCTCTAGTATAAATAAATCAAGTTTTCCAAAACGAAAGTAACTGCAAATTTTCTCATTGAACATTATAATTGTATTTTTCTTTGCCATTAGAACACTAGGTTTTTGTATCCTCTTTGGAATTTCCCGCGTCACGTTTGGATGAAATTTTCCTTGTTGTCTAGTATCGTTTGCAAAACAAAAGACAGATTCAGGAAAGTGAGTAATGGCCTACACAGAGAAATGCTAAAGGCCGGCATCATTAACAGAGTTTAAGGAAATGTAATTATGATAGGCTATTCAGCCAGAGAAAGTGAACTAGTAGGAGCTAGGAGCCAGCGGAGAGGCTGGGCTAGAAAGGCCGCATATTACAACACAGGTATAGTATAACCTGCAACCACGTTCGTAATGGGATTCAAGTGGTACAAGATAAACACAAACAGTAGTATATGAGCTTGGCATTTCTCCTTCACCATATTAATTTGGCATGGTAAAATGCAAGTATGTACAATTATGTACAACCTGTTCAGATGTGAATAGTAAGTGTACCACACGGTGACACAAAGATGGCCTAAGAGCAGACGCCAGTGAGAGGGCACTCTAGTTCAACCAACGGCTCAGAGCAAGTCTGACAGATTCGCTTGTCAGCAAGTGAATCCCTTGCTTCAGCTTTGACCGCATGTTTGGGATTGCCCCATGAGCTCAAGATACTGATTTCAACGAAGATAAACCCAATTGGGAAGTGGTGAACATAACCGAATAAAATTTAACATACTCGTAGCATATCAAACTGAGACTCAACCTCCTGCAACCACAAATTGTGTGTAATTAGTTGAGTACACTCATGCTGATCCCCTTGTAGAGAGCAAAAATTGATTTTAGGAGCGTTAAAACAGTTATATCTGTTTGTTACAAGAACTTTTCTAAATTTCGTTTAACAAAATTTCAACCTATTCCTGTTACCCTATTCAACCTATTCCTATTACCCTATTCCTATTACCTTGAGTTTCCAGTACCACCAGTATCTCATCTTTTATTTGTTAATGTCCATCTCATGGCGTTTATTACGAACATACATAGTCACTCCCCCCCCCCCTCCTTTTTTGTGAATTTTGGTTTTATTAAAAACATTTTATTCAGAGTCGAGTCTCAGATGACTGTTATGATTAAATCAGATGATTGTTATGATTAAATCAAGGTTCAGTCAGCGTAACAACAACTGGTCGTTCTAACGATGAGTAAGTAAATAATTTATCTCTTATCTACAATATACTTCATTCACATGAGTAAAAAAAAAATCACTCAACTGGTTTCTCTCAGCAGGTGTGAATTTAAAATTTCCTGACAGAGGAGCAAGACAGAGAGAGAGAGAGATAGAGTGTAGAGGAGAGAGAAGAGAGAAGAGAGAGAGAGAGAGAGAAGAGAGAGAGAGAGAGAAGAGAGAGAGAGAGAGAGAGAGAGAAGAGAGCTGATAAGACCTACGATAGGAAGCGTTATTACTGATTAAACATAAGCGCATTTTTAACGTCCCAAGATTCTAGAAAACTAAATTACGAACATGTGCTCTAATATCAGCAAATTTTTAATATACGATATCTGCAATGTGAAATTTATTTTTTTCTGATTAAATATTGTATTAACTTGCTAAGATTTTCATTTTAATTTGTAATAAATTTTCCCTAAAGGTTATACAATTATTTACAAGCTTCAGCAGCAAGATATGTCTATGTGTATTATTGTATTCACGTTATGTTTGGTAGTGTTAATTGTTCCTGAGCTTCTCCCAGTTCTTATCAACTGTTTAGTCTGATTCCGAGCAATATTAGCAATTTTATACTGTGTTTGCCCACACTAGAGAGAGAGGAAGTGCCCTCACATACTAGTGTATCTAACTTAAAATGTACAACAACCTATTCCTATAATTCATTCCTGTTTCTTCAATGAGTTGTGGTCGCTTCTGATTCATTTTCCTCCTCTAATTGTGCTTTACCTTTGTAACGTCTAAGACAAATCTTCAGGAGAACACAGACGATTGTCAGGGAATATAACACGGAATTTACCCCGTGCCAACATGTTACAGGAGAGGATATGTTTCCCATTAATGAGGATCAAGATAAATTGATAATATTTAGGACTATCGTTGGAGCTATTGGTAAGAAGCTGATAGATTGAGGGGAATCTTAACAAGGTACAGAACCTCTTAGAGAAATTCAGTGGTGAGACGAGACTATTAATACAAGATAAATGCCATGGTAAAAAAGACGGTGGTTCTTATAAGCACAGAAAAACGGGTGTAAGATACAAAGCTAGAGATGTTATATAAAGGTGAGATAATCATCACAGAATTATTAGCAATTTGTGCACAGAATAACCTCATTAGAAAGAATGGAGTTTACTAAAGAGAAGGATTAAGTTTTAGCAGGTCTGTTTGAGAGCAAAATGAAGGGGAAAATACGTGAGGTGGAAAGGACAATGAGTACGTGGAAATACTTCGCTCGGAAAGTACGGATAGCTGAGTGATGTTGTTAAGGCCATTCGAGGCATCTGCTAGATAAGATCTGTTCAAGGATTATCGTGTATTAAATAAGTATACAGACGTGGATTAAAAGCAAAAGCTCTCGTCCTCAATCTTCACTTCTTCAGCCATGCCCGTATGAAAAACGTAGGAAGAAGTTCAATTGAAGGTGTAGGCTACAATTATCTCAATTAAATAAGTATACTTTCTATCTTACTATTCATGTTTTTTCCACTTATACCATTCAGAGTTGTGTGCAGCAGTAGTTCTGGTTCTGATTACCACAAGTAATGCCCTGAAGTTATCCCTTTCCACTACTACTATATAATTTGACTTGGTCCGTCCCACTGTCAGGTATGTGATGTAACTACGTTTTACACAGAATATTTGACTTCATTATCTTTTTATATGTTGCATGTATTATGACGTCTGACTGGGTTTTAGAACTGAGCTTAGTGAGCGGTTAGAATAGATAAAATAAATGTTCCAAGGTAATATCACACTCCGGTCCTTCACCATATTTTTTACCTTGCGTCAGTAAAATTTTAAGACCTGAAGGCTCGGGCGCATCCTCTCGCTACTGCAGAATGTATCTAGTTGAATTTTTGAGGTATTTACAAAAGTCGCCAGCCGGTTTCTTGAATGTAGATTGACCAGGTTCTTTCATCCTGGGTGAGTACGTTTATCCTAATCTGCGACAATTTTGTTTGCAGAATATCAGACAAATGCTTGTGTTACAATTCTACCTTGCAGATCATTCTAGTGTAATCGAGTTATGGACTCATTCGCACTTTAAATAGGTCTTTTCGTTTGTTTAATTTTCTTTCCTAGAAAGAAAGTTAGTGCTTTAGTTATTCTTCATAAGCTTCATTTCAGAGTTTCGAGAGTTTGATATCTCTTGTTAAATCCCTCTCCTTCTCCTGTATATATCAGCTTCACAAAATCTGGAGACCGGAAGACATATTTAGGATTGCTGTTTAAGCAAGGCAACATATTCAATATTGGTGTCTAGTGGTTATTGTGATGAGAGTCTTAGCATTATACTTTGAGATTACTTCCATGTTTTATTTCCAAGGGTTCTTTTCTATTATTATGGTTATTTCGTTGCCAAACATTTAGCTTTTAAGTATTTTTAACATCCAAATTGCCTAATTTGTATTTAACTAAGTTGAAAAGGTGCAGAAAGCAAAGGAAAGGTGAGCGACTCATGTCACGACTAGTCAGGTAAAACATTGAGACCAGGAATTTTAATTAAATATTCCAGCTGGCAGACGTCAGTACAGGTGTGAACGAAACAAAAGTTTCCTTGCACGAATATTCATTGCACATCCCCAAACAAGAAGACAAATTATTAATGCATTTTGCATCATCACAGCTCCAGATATTATTGCTTTGTGTGAGGGAAAAGTTCAACAGACAGTAGTAGCGAAGTCGAGATATGGTAACGATAGTTTGATTGCTCGGCGTGCTTGTTAAGGTAGTGGTAAGTCTTACTCCCGCTATCTCCCCCCCCCTTTCCCCCCTCCACCACCCCAAAGATGACGTGCGGGGCTCCGACCAATACAGTACATCACTTCGACTTCACAGCTCTCAGCACAACTGTAAGTACAAGCCTCTGCTCCTATTCTAGTTGACTATAGGTTGAAAGCTCACTTTTGACTATAATAAACCTAGTCCTTTTCAGCCTTGATCTCTATGTTAGATGTTTTAATAATCAACCACGTCTTTTAGGTATTGTACTTATCAGGAGAGTGATTTACTTAAGCAGTGTGTAACCTGTCTCTCTTCCAGCTTGGAATGACAGCTTGATCACCCTGCCAACCCAACGAGAAGTATGAAGGAAGGAGACGGCCTAACGTCCCGAGACGTCACTCTTTACCTACCTGATTAATTGTACGCCAAACCCGCAGACATAAGACACCTCATCTTTGCAGTGGTACAGAACCTGCATTCCTGTCATCTGACTGACTATTCAAGGCTAGAGACTCTGTGAAGAACTGCCGTTGGTTGTCACCAACTACGCTGTTACCCCCCCCCCCACACATTCATCAGCCCACGGCTAATAATTCTCTACAATACTGTTTCAAACTCAACCAGACACCCAAGTTTAATTGATATATCTGCGTGAATTCAGATATTCATTTATATTTTACTTTTTCATCTTTCTTTAAAGTAGGATAAATATTTCATATTTAAGTATTTTATATTTCATATTTTCTAAATAATAAAGTGTTTATGTTTGTCAGTTTTTATTCTTTTTCTATTCATTAATTTTTCTGAGGAGGAGCCAGCCTTGATAATACTGTCTGAAGTTGTTACAGGGCTGAGTAAGCCTTCACACTCTGTGTGAATCTTTCATTTATCTAAATCCCCCAGTGACAGCAAGAATTAACTATTCCTGTGCACAATACTTCTAGATAACTTTGCAACTCATAAAAAAGGTTGGTGGGTTGTGGCCCGGATGTTAACAGTGAACTTCATGTAAATGAAATTAAAAATCAGGGGGACGATCAGGTGACAGCTTTATAACAAAGGTAATAATAGCATTACATGTATAAGTAGTTAGTTAAAACATAAGTTAATCATAGCAAAACTAGTTTTAAACAAAAGAAGAACTACTGATACAGACAACTTGTAAATGGCAGTTCAGTAACATGAATATTAACTAGAAATGGAGTTAGTTGAAAATCATGCCTTTCCATCCCGGATCTCTTCAATACTCATCTAATTTTCCTCAATATATCGTAAAAGGTGCTAAGGGTGTCAGTACTGCTATTTTTACAATAATTCCTTTTTTTTAGAAACCCACAGATACATTAAGATGACGTCAAAATAAAATGTTAGTCTTGACAGAAATAACAAAGTGGTGAGTGTGTGTTATAGTAAAAATTATTATACTTACAACCCAAGACCCGAGGGAAGGAATATTGAGAAGTCTTTTCTTGATTTCTGTCTTTCGCACAAGCAATAATGCAAGATCACAACCCTCAGCTTCGGTTTGTAGAATTCTAAAATCTACTCTGTCTTTTCAATGAGCTCCTAAGCATCATAGTTTTTTCTCTCTTTGTTGCAATGCAAAAGAGTTTTCTCAAGTTTCCCCTTTTATTTGTAGTGCTTTCCTACAGTTGCTTTTACATATACTTTGCAACATTAAAGAATCTATACCATTTTCTTTAAATTGAATCGATTGAGCATTCCTGCTAGCATTGTAGACCTCAAGATGGCAGAGCATACGTTTGTGGTCCTTGGCAGTTTTTCCTGTTCCACATGAACTTGGCATCCATGCTGAAGGACATACACAGCATCACTTGGCATCCATGCTGAGGGAATCACAACAGCATCAACTTGGGGCATCCTTGTAATAAAGTAGTAAAATTACCGAACAATATGTAAAGTAAAAGGACACAAGTGCAAACTAATGGACTTTTATTGTGGCAACGTTTCGCTCTCACAGGAGCAATATATCAAAGCCATTACCATAACAATACAAAGGACACGAGGGATATAAAGGCTCAAGTGAGGTGTAATACTAGTGAGTAACATTTCGATGTCACCAGTGATATAGTATAGTAGTAGTGGTACGACAAAAGTAATACAATATTGTAGAGCACTTAAATTCGTACGTGAGTAAAATGATATAAAAAGACTATTAACTTGGGTACATAAAAATAGGATGGACAAATATAGACTGGAAAGATGCAGCTTGTTTCAGTGTCACTCTCTGTAATGTCTTTGTGTAGTAATAACAGGAGAGACTATGTGACTGCAGGTTACTGTTTTCAGGAGAATTCTTGCTAAGAACTTCGGAGATGGTGAAGCTAGCCGTTGTTATGTTTAATTGATTCCGAAACAGCGATCAGTGATGATTCAGGCACTTGCGTCCCTTGGCCGGAAATTAGTCTTTACTTCTTGATCACTAATGGGCGTCCTCCTGAATTTTCATTGAGATGATTGTGGAATTCGGTGGTTGTACACAGGCGTTGTTCAAGTTTATCGTCCTACATGCGTACAAATGTGTTATTGAGGCGGGTGTCGAGGTTTTCTTGCTGTTTCACCAACGTAAATCTTGTCACTGCCTCCACAGGGTATTAGTGTAAACTCCTGATTGACTGTTTTTCGTGGTGCTTGGATTTTATCCTGGTTAGAATCTTTATTAGAAGTGCTACGAAAGCGATGGCGACTCTTGTGTTTGGCTTCTGTGAAAGTACTTTTTGAACGTTCAGTGCAACCTGGCTGTGGAAGAATATAACTTTTTTGGAGTGGTGTTGATTGCGGTGGAGAATTAATGATCTGAAGAGCTCTTTTCTTATTGCAGTCTTGATGAAAAAAAGAAGGAAAGTGTAACCCTCAGTGAATGTTTGTGTGAAATGTATGTACATTCCTCTTCAAGAAACTCAGGAACTACAAATCTCGGTTATCTCTTAGGAAAACCCGATGATGAAATGCTAAGGAGTAAAATCCTTGATGAAACTGCAAGGAATTTGAGGGCCAATCTTCAGAATTGACCAACACACTGCTGAGGCATATTCTCAGCACATTCAACCACAGCTAACCTCAACAGAAGATCAAACTCAATCGCAAACTTCAGTACCTCTGCACCACAGTCGATGGAAGGAAATGGGGACGCGAATCCCTGATAAACAACTTATCGTCACGCACCTTAACCGACTACGAAAAACAAGCACTGAGTCTGGGACTCAAATATACCACCAACTACGCAAACTATCAACTCAATCTAGTTACCAGGAACCATAGACATGAGCAGTGACTTCAACTATCCAGAAGGGTTATATACAGGTCCCCTTCCACAACTGCAGCTTTATGTGAACCTTCTACTTCTACTCTTCTAGACGAAACATCACATGCCCATATGAACCTCCGCCAATGACCCCAACATTATCGCACCACCGCCGCAAAGGAGGTGGAGTCGTCATACTCAACACACCAGTGAACTACAACAACTAAAATGGATGGACTCTTTTGAATGATCAATCAACATAGACGAACCCCATCACACTCAACAGTGGAGACGCACCACTCAAAGATTTTTTCTATACAAAACCAGACAAATAATCAACGCACTAGAGAAGGAAGAAACTTCTGTACTTGTTACCAATCAAACCCTAAACCAGCACACATGTATGGTTTACCCAAGACCCATAAACACAATATTCCTCTCAGACCTACACGTCAGGAATAAGGCACAGCTCCAACACAACTAGCCGATCTTGCAAAACACTTTCCTGCCTTCTGGGTACCATCAGCCCCAACTCATCTTAAACACTCAGCGACCTTCTAAACCGCATCGTAACATCCTCCATCCAATAACAGAAACTAAGCAGTTTGATGTGACTTACCCTCTTTCACAAACAAAAGTACCTACAAAAAAGCAATGGAGCGTTCTACGAAGTAAAGTCATCAGGACCTTAATCTTCCTCTAACCTCCGGAGATTTTGTTGCACCATTATTGAACACTGTGTTAAATTTCCAACTGTTTTTCCTTTCAATAACAAGCTCAACAAAAAACCCTACAGCATGGGAAAAGGGGTCCACCCATCATTCCGTCCTAGCCAAACTTAATAATGGAACACCTAGAGTCCTCGAACACTTCGCCAACATCATCCCTCAAGCGTCTCATGGTACGTTACGTGGACGATGTACCTCGTAATAACTCCAAAACGTTTTGATGTACGGGATCTCAGGCAAGGCTCAACGCAGTTTGAACCGCGATCCAGATTACACTTAGAAGAAAGAGTCCAATGACAAGCTAAACCTTTCCCTCGACTGACCTCATGCCAAAACTAGACAACAACCTAAGATTCAGTTATTCGAAACCCACTCAATACAAAGATCTCACACACTTCGTATTCCAGTCAGATACCAAGACCAAAAGAGGGCATCAACATCGGGTTTTTCCTAAGAGCGTACGGGAATTTGTAGTCTGAATTCTTGACGGAGGAAAGTACATACTCTTCACCAAACATTCACTGAGTTCCTTTCCTTCATTTTTCATCAAAAGACTGCAAAGAAAAGAGCTCTTCAGATCTAATTTCTCCCCGCATCAACACCACACCCAACAAAGTTATAATTCTTCCCACAGCCAGGTTGCACTGAAAGACTCAAACAGTACTTTCAAACAAGCAAACCCAGAGTCGCCATTCGCTTCTAGTAACTTCAATAAAGGTGCTCACTCTAACCAGGAATAAAATCCAAAAGCCCCACGAACCAGTTCAATGCAGAGTTTACACTATAACCCTGTGGAGTGCTTGTGACAAGATTTTACGTTAGGTGAAACAGCAAGAAACTCGACACCCGCCTCAATTGAACACATTTACGCATGTCAGGAACGATAACTTGAACAACGCCTGTGTACAACACAACAGCCGAAATTCCACCAATCATCTCATGAACATTCAGAGACGCCCATTAGTGATCAAAGAAACTAATTTCCGCGCAGAAGCAAGTTGCTCGAATCACACTGATCGCTGTTTTCGAATAACAAGTAAACAAAACAACGGCAAGCTTCAAGACCATCTCCGAATTCTTAGCAAGAATCCTCCAGAACAACGTAAACCCTGCAGTCAATAGTCTCTCCTGTTTAACTCCACAAAGCACATTACAGAGAGTGAACACTGTAACACAAGCTGCCTCTTTTCCAGTCTGATTGTCCAACCTATTTTTATGTTACCCAAGTAATAGCTATTTATATCCTTTACTCATGTACGAATTAATTGCTCTACCAAGTGTAAATTGCAATTTGTCGTCTACCACTACTACTACTACTACTACATCACTAGTTGGAACATCGAAATGTTACGCTCACACAAGTATTGCCACCTTCACGCATATCTGGAGGCTTATATACCCTCTGTTGTCCATGTATTGTTTTGTAATGGCTGATAAAGCTCCTGGAGAGCCGACACGTTGCCGACATAAATGTCACATTAGTTGCACTGTTCCTTTTACTTGGGCTTCCTTGCAGCGAAGGGACCACAACAGCATCAACATGGGCATCCTTGCGAGGACGAACACAGCATATCTGCTCCTCTTATTATCAGAGGTGGTAGCATACCTGTTTCGTCTCTATGTCCATCAAAATTGTATAAGAACTCTCTCACGTTCTATCTTGTGTACTTTATATCGAGGAAATCGTTATTCCACACGCAGTAGGCTTCATCAAGTTCATACTAAGGAGAATCATGATGAACAGGACAGGAGAGAATGAGGTTAATCAGCCCCCTCAACCTGAGTCTCATGTGGTCACTCCATCAATCTATGATAGAATACAGCATAACATGTGCGGAGAAGCAGCTTATAAACCGTTATGCGTTTCTAAGCTCCGAAGGGGTCGGTTCTCTACCATTCTCTACAATCCTGTCAGACACATGCAACTTCTTGGGATCTAATACTTGGAATTCATTGCTTGCCTAACCTTGGGCACGACCTACTTCCACATTGAACAAAATGTGACACCACCCTACGACTCTGCACCGACTCCTGCCATACGGTTTTATAAGCTACTTCCTTTTGCTCCGCACTATGCTGTATTCTATTCAAGATTGAGATGGACTTACCACATACAATCGACTCAAGGTTGAGGACTGAATACCTCCATCCTCAGTCGATGACTCACGAAAACGTATGACACGATGCAAACCAACCATACCACGGGCGGATTGAACCAACGTTTTGAGACTCTCTAGACCGCGGGTTCAATGCCCTCCGCCCGTGGGTAAGTTTTAACCCACATTCTCCTCCTATTCTTCAAGATTCACCTTTGTATGGACTGTGAAGCACACTGTGTGGTGAAACGTATCCTCAAATAAAGATACCCAAGAGTTGCACATCTGATTTTTACTCTTACTCTTTGGGTTCTATTTTCTAGTCTACTCCAACTGCAAGGAAGAGTGAGGTGGAAAGACATAAGACCGAAGAGCGAGAGGAGGAGTATGAAGAGAAAAAGAGTTAAATTGAGAGACAAAAAGGAAGAAGTGGAGAGAAGATAGGGAAGGAATGAGAGTGGATGGAGGTAGGAGAAAGATAAAGTGAGGAAGCGGGAGAGGGAGGAGGGGGTAGCAGGAAGGTCAGGGGAAAGGGAAAAATCCCAAAGTTTTTTTTGATTTTGGGAAAGAAAACCCAAAGCGTGACGTCATTACACGAGGGAGATCAGGTGACGTCATTGCAGTAGGTAGAGCAGATGACGTCATTGCAGGGGACATCACCAGAGGAGGGGCGTCACCTGGGAAGGGGCACGTCACCTGGAGAGGGGCCGTCTCCAGGAGAGGGAGGGAGGTCACCTGGAGAAAGAGGCGTCACCTGGAGAATGGGGTCACTTGTAGAGGAAGGAGTCACCTGGAAAGGGAGGGGGGTTATCTGGGAGGTTACCTTGGGAAGGTGTGCTACATAAGGAGATTGAGTTACGTGGTAAGCTGTGCGTCACCTGGGGAGAGATGCATCACCTGGGGAGGGGTTCATCACCTGGGGAGGAAGGGTGTCACCTGGGGAGGGGAGTGTCACATGAGAAGCCGTGAGTCATCTGGAGAGGGGTGTGTCACCTGGGGAAGGGTGTATCACCTAGGAAGGGGTGTATAGGCTTTAGAAGGGTGTGTCATCTGGAGAGGTTCCACAATTCCAAAAGATTTTGATGTTGCCTAAATTTGTTAATATTGTTTATCTGCTCGGATTTCAAGCCTAAATATGGGTGTGAGTTTGACCTGCCTAATATGGGTGAGCTGGTCTGCTGCAGTATTCATGTTCTCATGTTTTTACTATGTAGTTTCCGTACATTTATTTATTTATTTATTTTAATAAGAGTCAACAATAAACCAAAAGGAGACATATAATGCCAGACAATGGTGGAATATCAGGTTCAAGGAAAGAGAATTTAATTTCTGAAACATTAACTGGTTGTGTAACAGATATTTAAACACAATATTGACCCGAGAGAGTTAAGAGTGCTTGAACCATAACCGCCTCACTCTACCTCTTATTGTACTTCCACTAAAAATTATTATTATTTTATTATCATCATTATTATTACTATTATTATTATTTATTATTATTTTTATTTATTATTATATTTATTATTATTATTATTATTATTATTATTATTATTATATTATTATTATTATTAATGTTAATGAGCGATGGTGGAAGCGCTAAAACCGGAGGGGTAAATGCAACTTCTGAGATATAAAAGGGAAAAATCAGGTTCGACTCAAAAAAGACGATAACCCCAATTCCTTGTATAAAGAGCCCTTCACCAAAAGAGGCTATTGTAATTTATTTTTGGGAAACAATGTGCTCAATAAACTGGCAATGTGAAATTTACTAAGTTCAAAGTGATTGGCGCGCTTATTTTATTAAAGACAAAATAAAGACAAAATTTTGAAGCCTATCAAAAAAGGATTTTTCAGGTAATTAAAATGATTTAAAAGATTCTTGGTTATTTTTAACTGTTTCTATAAAATTTCAAATTAACACTTACTCGGACTAAATTAATATTATTAAGTAATTTTAAATAAGACCATCGGAGGCATTCTTTAGTTATTTGAAAAAAAAAAATCAGTATCACTTTTTTAATAAAACTGGAAAAAATGGGTGAGAATTCTCGGGTTATGAGAGAAATAAAATCGAAAAAATAAAGAAAAATCCCTGGGGAAAATTCTTAACTATATTATCAGGAATGGAAACATTAGAATATATAACAAATAACAAAAAAAGGCACAATACCGTGACTGGAACGATACACAAATAACCCGCACAAATGTGCGGGTTATTTGTGTGAATAGATATATAATTTTTTTAAAAATAAATTATTTTATTTCAAAACAAAATAAAACAAAATTCACGAGTTCCGTGACATAACACAAATGTATTTATTATTATAAGTGGTCATGAGAATTAAATGTAATGTACTAAGGAATGTAATTACTGAGAATAGTGTATATATGGTCCTCAGACAAAAATATAAAAAATAACACTGCTGACTCAAAAAGTTATACAGAATCCCTAAAATTTTGAAATATTTAAGCATACACTCTACATAACTAATATTTGACCCCTAAAGTTGAAAAAACTGCATGAAGTAATCTTCTTGTCGCAAACCCACCTTACTCTTGCCCCTGTTCGAGAAGATTAATATGGACTTGCCACCGTCACAAGCAAACTCACAGGGACTCCATACATGAAGATAAATGAGACAAAATACCGACCCCGATGAAAAATATACACAAGCACAGTATGATTTAAACGTTTCCCCATACTTTATCAACACACGAACAAGATCTGCCTAAGTAGAAGACATAATAAATAGTACGCAAGGACAGGAAGAATGTTGAGAAAGTATTTTGGATTTGAGAAAAGCTTGCCCGGATGGGGAATAGATTTATTATGGAGAAGTTTCAGGAAAGCAGTTCACCTATGTTGTAAAAGCCATTGTTCTGGTTGAAATTGTTGGATATACAGATGAGTGATGATTCCAAGATCCTGTGACTCTCAGGGCCTTATTTCCTTGCATTGAGTCTGCGTCAATGTAGCTGATTAAATGGTTGTGGAAGTTTTGGTGTAAAACACGAGCATTCTCAAATCATTCATTCTGATTCGGTACTGGAGTTTTGAATACATGTTTGGAAGTCTCTGGTTGTGTTGATCACGTATAATTGAGTGAAATCGTTGCAAGGGATTTAGTATACCCCCGCAGAGCATTGAACCCTTTTGGTTTTCTTACTGGTGATGTTTTTTGATTGTGGTGGATAAAGAGGTAAACTACTAGGAATGCGGTATTGCAAAGAA
Source organism: Cherax quadricarinatus (assembly GCF_026875155.1). Classification (NCBI taxonomy): domain Eukaryota; kingdom Metazoa; phylum Arthropoda; class Malacostraca; order Decapoda; family Parastacidae; genus Cherax; species Cherax quadricarinatus. Next base: position 4,815,451 of record NC_069498.1, read on the forward strand.
TGTCGGAGGGCGTGTATCTCCTATTAGCGGTAAACTTGTCTGGGTGAAATGGTGTATGTTTGGTGTCCCGATGTCTCTAGTATAGTGATGAGGATAGCGAAGCTTAGAAAATACTTTCTCGATGAAAGCGCATTCTTCCTCAAGGAATTCACTACTACAGATTCGATGGGCATAAATGAAGAAACCTTTGATTAAGCCACGATTAATTTTTGGTGCAGTGGTGAAAGTAGAAGTGGAGAAGATCATGTTGGTTGGCCGTTCTTAGGTAGACTTTAAAATGGGGGTTCGTGGTCAACTTCGCAGAGGAGAATATCAAGGAAAGGAAGAGTGTTATCGACTTCTTGTTCTAGCATAAACTGGAATGAAGGATCCAAATGGTTGAGCTTGTGTTGGAGAGCGGGAAAGTTGAAGCGTCTGGGAGTTAATAATGAAAGTGTCATCAACATAACGGAGCCCGGTGACTGAATAGGGAATGATAGAGGAAAATTTCTCGGCTTCTAGACGTTCCATGTATTTGGGTTTACCAGTACACACTAAGTGAGGAACCCATGAGCAGCCCAAATGTCCGTTTAAATATATAATTTGCCTAAAGAGAAACCGTAAAATCAACACACAGTTCAACAGGTAGACGAAAACGCTAGCTGGAACAGAAAAAGGGCGAAGGATTCGCGAATTTTTTGGTGCAGGAGATCAATGACATTTAGTGGGGAACTTGGTAAATAGTGATGTCACATCTAGGCTGGGGAGTTTCTTGTTCCTGATGTTAGTATTGCGGATGCAACTGAGATAACCAGAGTGTTTAAAATATGCTCTCTTGTTGTGCCCAAGGGAAATTTAAAAAATTGTTTAACAAGAAATTTCTGAAAGTTCGGGGGAAGGGGGATGACTACCTATTCCAGAGGAGGTGGGTCTCAATGGAACTCCTGACTTGTGAGTTTTGGGCAGGTCATACAGTCTGGCGGGACTGGGGTTTTTTGAGAATGGTGGTAGAAGTTTTTTTTCTTTTTCTGAGTCCCTTAATATGAGGCGAGTCTTGGAAGAAAAGTTTTGGTTAAGTTTTTCCTCTTGGTTTGTTGTCAAAGGTTTGTAGGTTTCTTTGGGGGTTTAGTAAACATTTTGTCCCAGTAGTTATTCATGTTCAAGATTACGATACGACTTCCTTTATCAGCGGTATAGTGACTTGATGTTACTGCTTTCTGTCTAAAGTAGTAAGTGCAGTGATGTAACGTCGAGGGAGGACTGGACAGCCTTGTGTTTGAGATGACCCCTGAAATGATGCCTTGAAAATTGGACTCATTGTGTCAGTAGTTTTTAAAAATGAAGTGGAGGTCTTTTTTCGGTTTTTATGACTCTTGTAGCAAATTTGAGGGCCAAATCTGAGAGCTTCGGTTTTTTATTTTGACAACAGACAAGATAAAAAAATTAAATAATTTCGGTCTTCCCAGATTTTTTTCCAATGACTGTTCTCGGAGAAAATTTGCAATTTCCTAGTGATCTGATTTTCTGTTTAACATTACATGTTATGACTCTACTGCAGATAATTTCGGCGGTGCGTCTGTCCGTGTTACTCTGAGATCTTGCTAAATTGTGTTTCTCTTTGAAAATTATCTTTTTCAACAGACTTTTGGATGGGTCATGGGGTTTTCCAGGAGTGCTGTACTGGCAAACCAATACATGGAACATCTAGAAGCCGAGCGATAAAAAATTGATGCGAAGAAGGGAAAGCAAATACCAGTTCCTTTTAAACAAAAGCGTCTTAGAGCAGCAAGGAACTTTTCTTGACAGAACAACATTCTGCAGGTGTATATACAGTAGGATACAGTTATTAGTAACGTTTTCTAAAACCCAAATTTTAAACCTACAGATTGTAATAAAGTTGGTAGAATTACCCACAATATGTAAAGTAAAAGGACACAAGTGCAGCTAATGTGACATTTTTTGTGGCAACGTTTCGCTCTCCAGGAGCTTTATCAAGCTTGTGATGAATGGTTTGAAAAACCGACAGTTGAAGATTGAGACATTATGCAGCATATGGGAATCTTTATTCAGGAAACGTTCGCCACACAGTGGCTTCATCAGTCCAATGCAAAGAGGAAGGGGTAAAGGAGAGGGGGAGAATGAGGTAATCAGTCCCTCATCCTTGGAGTCGATGTGTTCAGTCCATCAATCTTGTAGAATGTACAGCATAGGGCCGTAGACGTGGCTTATATACTGTAGTGAGGTGAGGTGAAGCAGGCGGAGGCGGGGTCATAGTGGTACCATCCACAAGTCGAAGTAGGTCTTCGTCCAAAGGTTGAACAAGTGTTGATATATTCTTTGTAACAAGATCCCATGATGCTGCAGTGTCTGACAGTTGTGATGAATGGTTTGAAAAACCGACAAGTTGAAGATTGAGACACTTATGCAGCATATGGATGGATAATGAGAACCTTCAAAACTAGGGAGGCCAAGCCCATGATGACACTCTTCAGGTCACTTGTTCTATTTAGGCTGGAATATTGCTGCACACTAACAGCACCTTTCAAGGCAGGTGAAATTGCCGACCTAGAAAATGTACAGAGAACTTTCACGGCGCGCATAACGGAGATAAAACACCTCAATTACTGGGAGCGCTTGAGGTTCCCAAACCTGTATTCCCTGGAACGCAGGAGGGAGAGATACATGATTATATACACCTGGAAAATCCTAGAGGGACTAGTACCGAACTTGCACACGAAAATCACTCACTACGAAAGCAAAAGACTTGGCAGACGATGCACCATCCCCCCAATGAAAAGCAGGGGTGTCACTAGCACGTTAAGAGACCATACAATAAGTGTCAGGGGCCCGAGACTGTTCAACTGCCTCCCAGCACACATAAGAGGGATTACCAACAGACCCCTGGCAGTCTTCAAGCTGGCACTGGACAAGCACCTAAAGTCAGTTCCTGATCAGCCGGGCTGTGGCTCGTACATTGGTTTGCGTGCAGCCAGCAGCAACAGCCTGGTTGATCAGGCTCTGATCCACCAGGAGGCCTGGTCACAGACCGGGACGCGGGGGCGTTGCCCCCCGGAACTCTCTCCAGGTAAACTCCAGGTATGGGAATCTTTATTCAGGAAACGTTTCGCCACACAGTGGCTTCATCAGTCCAATACAAAGAGGAAGGCGTAAGGAGAGGAGGAGAATGAGGAAATCAGTCCCTCAACCTGGAGTCGATGTGTTCAGTCCATCAATCTTGTAGAATGTACATCATAGGGCCTTAGACGTGGCTTATATACTGTAGTGAGGTGAGGTGAAGCAGGCGGAGGCGGGGTCATAGTGGTACCATCCACAAGTCGAAGTAGGTCTTTGTCCAAAGGTTGAACAAATGTTGAAGAATTCTTTGTAACAAGATCCCATGATGCTGCAGTGTCTGACAGTTGTGATGAATGGTTTGAAAAACCTACAAGTTGAAGATTGAGACACTTATGCAGCATATGGGAATCTTTATTCAGGAAACGTTTCGCCACACAGTGGCTTCATCAGTCCAATACAAAGAGGAAGGCGTAAGGAGAGGAGGAGAATGAGGTTGAGGGACTGATTACCTCATTCTCCTCCTCTCCTTACTCCTTCCTCTTTGTATTGGACTGATGAAGCCACTGTGTGGCGAAACGTTTCCTGAATAAAGATTCCTATATGCTGCATAAGTGTCTCAATCTTCAATTTATCAAGCTTGATAAAGCTCCTGGAGAGCGAAACGTTGCCACAATAAAATAAGAACATAAGAACATAAGAAAGGAGGAGCACTGCACAAGGCCTGTTGGCCCATACTAGGCAGGTCCTTTACAGTTCATCCCACTAACAAAACATTTGCCCAACCCAGTTTTCAATGCTACCAAAGAAATAAGTTCTGATGTGCAAGTCCCACTCAAATCCAACCCCTCCCACTCATGTACTTATCCAACCTAAATTTGAAACTACCCAAAGTCCTAGCCTCAATAACCCAACTAGGTAGACTGTTCCACTCATCAACTACCCTATTTCCAAACCAATACTTAACTTTAATTTAGTGCCACTGGCTTTCCAATATCCACCTCATTTTGCCTATTACTAGTTCTCCCAGTACTCATGTTACTACCCTGCGACTTCACAGTTTTCCCGCCAAAACCCACACCACTAACTATTCCTAGTTTAAAGACCTAACAGCTCCCTCCACTGCGTTGGCCAGTGCTCCCACCCCACACCTAGATAAGTGAACCCCATCCGTGGCATACATGTCATTTCTGCCATAGAAGAGGTCCCAGTTGTCAATGAATGTTACCGCATTTTCCTTACAGTATTTGTCCAGCCAGCAATTGACACCATTTGCTCTGGACAACCATTCATTTCCAACTCCTCTCCTTGGCAAAATGCCACATATGACAGGTTTCCCACCCTTCCTCCTAATTATCTCTATTGCTGACCTATACCTGCTAATCAGGTCCTCACTCCTACGTCTGCCAACATCGTTGCCTCCAGCACTGAGACAGATAATAGGATTGCTCCCATTACCTCTCATTATGTCATCCAGACGGCTAACAATATCCTTCATCCCAGCCCCAGGAAAACACACTCTCTGCCTCCTACTCCTATCCTTCAAGCTGAATGCCCTATCCATATTGTTTCATTCCATGGAACAATGCTCTTCTCCACTTGCGTCCTTTTACTTTACAATTTATCCTAGTGTTTCCTCACAACTTTTTAAGCACTTGTAAAATTAATTAACAAATCATGTATTATACCACCTCTTGTAAGGGCTGTTAGAAAGAATACTTCAGTAGCCTAAAGACTGTTAATGACCACTATATAACATCTTATGGACTGCCAAAGGTATAGTTGAAGAGAACAACACGGAAGAGAGCAACCGCATTAATTATGACTTCGAACACTGTTCCTCAGATAAGAGGGGTTTCATTTTAGGCTTACACCTGGCAAGTATTAATCTACAAAACAGGAACCAATTAATTATTCCATGGCTGGGTTTGGTAGCGCACTCACTTCATATACTGATTGTCCAGGGTGGAAACTGGGGTATGTTTCCTTACTCCTGACGCCCTTGCACACCTAGCGTAGTCTGCTACCACTATTCACTTAACAGTAAGTGGGTACCTGTGTGTTAGTTCACCATTATGTGTGACACCCCCCGGGGGATGTTAGTTTACCATAGATAGAGCTGGGCTTTGAAACGAGCTGAGGTAGGATAAACAGCTTTTAAGCCAGTAAATTTATTTAAAAAATATTTCAGAGTAATACACTTGCGCAACTCGGTCTTCTTACTAACATTGACTCACACAAAGGAATTCACATGAAAATTCCTGGGTAGGTGAGCACTGCAGTGTCGAAAACCAAGATGACGGTACTATAAGACGTATATGTACAGAATAAAAATTGGACCTTACCTAACAAGTAAAAACATTGTCAGGAAAGTGGTTGTGAGGTCCAAGCACTGTTGAAATTAAAGCAGCACAACTTTGTCCCATTTATTAAAAACTTAAAAAATACTGATAACATGGTACTTTTGTGACTAGGAACTCTGAGTCCAGAGCACACACACACACACACACACCACACACACACACACACACAAAACACACCACACCAAACACAAACACAAACACACACACACACACACACACACACACACACACACAAACACAAACACAAACACACACACACACACACACACACACACACACACACACACACACACAAAACCACATACACACACACCACACATACACACACAGAAGTAAGACACGAGAGAGAGGGAGGGTTGATTGCATTTTCCTGGAGTGCAGGAAGTCCTTCGACACAGTTCCTCACAAGAGATTATTTCAGAAGTGGAGGATCAGGCACGTAAAACAGGAAGGGCACTACAATGAATCAGTGAATACCTAACACGGGGGGAACAGCGAGTCATGGTACGTGGTGAGGTATCACAGTGGGCGCCTGTGACGAGCGGGGTCCCACAGTCTAGTGGCTAACCGAACGGGTCTGGAGTTTTGAGACTCTCTGACCGCGGGTCAATCCGGCCGGGGTATGGTTTATAAGACCAACACCCACAACACATATTCCACAGTAAAGTTTTTATAATCATGCAGTCATGTAACCAAGTAAAGTAGAGATGTATAAATGCAACAGATGAAGGGCTAAGTTTCCGTTGGTCTGTCACCTTCCTACATGTATCACCTTCTTCACGTGTGCTACTTCCTCACATCTGTCACTTTCTTCTATTTTGGGTCATGAAACTTTTTCAAACCATTAAGTGTGTTTATCTTAAGGATGTTTTCCCTCTGATATGTTCAAATACGAACTTTGATAAAAATCTGCCATGACAACCAATGTCAAATCCTCGGCACAGCGCTGGCACGTCCTGGGAGGACCCTGTTGAAAATAAGGGGTAATGGAGGTTAATAGTAGGTATTGGGTGACTGAGGAGGTAAAAAGTTTAAAAAAAGAACGAATAATGAGTGAACCTAAGCCAACTTGGAACCTAGGCATTAGTTAAGGGAAGTGTTTGGATTCAGTGGGTGATGAATTAATGAGTAAAAAATAAAAATTTACGAGAATTGTTTAGTGTGAATGTCGCCCACAGGATAAAATGAACACATGAGCTAATGGGTTGTGGCTAAACATACAGGTAATAATAATAATAATAATAATAATAATAATAATAATAATAATAATAATAAGAAGAAGAAGAAGAAGAAGAAGAAGAAGAATAAAGGGATATAAAAAATAATAAAATATTAATTGCTAATAATAAATATAAGTAATAATAATAGTAATAATATTTGGGTAATAGTTTAAAAACAATTCCAAGAGTATTGTTTACACGAACTTTACAAATTAATTACTGCCTAGGTTTTTATTTATTTTCATGAACTGGTTTTAATAAAGCAAAAAAAAAAAAAACACTTGTTATATTAGGTTTTAAATCCATCGGTTGCACGTGGATCTTTAATGCACTGCATTGCACCTAAGAGAATCTGCATGAGACTGTCATCCACTGAGGACGCGGTTAACATCCAAGAAGATATAAACCAAGTTTTCCAATAGACAACTGAAAACAATATGATGTTCATGAAGACAAATTCCAACTACTCCCTTATTGAAAACTGGAGGAGATAATTAGAACTGAGTATACTATAAACTCTAATCATTCAGTGAGCAAAAATGTAATGTGAAAGACATGGCAGTGGTAATGCCCGAGGATCTCATTCTAAAAGATCACAAGAGTGTTAATATCACACCTGCGAAGAAAATGATAGGATGGATAATGAGAACGTTCAAAACGAGATGCCATGCTACTGATGATTCTTTTTCAATCACTTGTTCTCTGTTGGCTGAAATACTGTTGTACATTAACATCTCCATTCAAAGCAGGTGAAATTGCAGATCTAGAGAATGTACAGAGAACCCTTTACTGCACATAAGAATTCCCTCAGACACCTTAACTACTGGGAACGCAAAGGAAGCGCTTGACTTGTACTCGCTGGACAGCAGACGAGAGATATATCATAATCAACACTTGGAAAATCCTAGAAGAAATGTCCCTAATCTGCACAAAGGTGTTATACAGTAGATGTGTGGACAGATTGATGAATGTTACTAAAATACTTAAAATGTGTGAATGGTAACAAGTGACAATGAATGTTGGTGCAACGGCGGCAAACAACAAATGAATGGTGCTAGGGGGCAAACAGTAGATGAATGGGCTAGGAAAGAAACAGTTGATGAATGGCGCAAGGGGCTTTAACACTTGATGAATGGTGCTAGGGGACAAACAGTAGATGAATGGTGCTAGGAAAGAAACAGTTGATGAATGGCGCTAAGGGGCTAACACTTGATGAATGGTGCTAGGGGACAAACAGTAGATGAATGGTGTTAAGGGACCAGCAGTACATAACCACACAAAAGACAAAAAAAAGGGTGCTGTTAACAATGTGGAAAACTTTACTGTTGACATTTTGAATGTTTTATGAAGAGTAAGAAGGTTCAGCAGTAAAAAGGTTCAGCAGTAAGAAGGTTCAGCAGTAAGAAGGTTCAGCAGTAAAAAGGTTCAGCAGTAAGAAGGTTCAGCAGTAAGAAGGTTCAGCAGTAAGAAGGTTCAGCAGTTAAAAAAAGGGTTCAGCAGTAAGAAGGTCAGCAGTAAGAAGGTTCAGCAGTATGAAGGTTGAGTAGTAAGAAGGTTCAGCAGTAAGAAAGGTTGAGTAGTAAGAAGGTTCAGCAGTAAGAAGGTTGAGTAGTAGAAGGTTTAGCAGTAAGAAGGTTGAGTAGTAAGAAGGTCAGCAGAAAGAAGGTTGAATAGTAAGAAGGTTCAGCAAAAGAAGGTTGAATAGTAAGAAGGTTGAGTAGCAAAAAGGTTCAGCAGTAAAGAAAGGTTCAGCAGTAAGAAGGTTGAGTATTTAAAAAGGTTCAGCAGTAAGAAGGTTGAGTAGTAAGAAGGTTCAGCAGTAAAGGTTCAGCAGGTAAAGGAAAAGGTTGGAGTAGTAAGAGGTTCAGCAGTAAGAAGGATGAGTAGTAAGAAGGTCAGCAGTAAGAAGGTTCAGCAGTAAGAAGGTTCAGCAGTAAGAAGGGTTGCAGTAAGGGAAAGGGTTTAGCAGTAAGAAAGGGTTTAGCAGTAAGAAGGTTCAGCAGTAAGAAGGTTCAGCAGTAAGAAGGTGAGTAAGTAAGAAGGTTTCAACAGTAAGAAGGGTTGAGTTAGTAAGAAGGTTTCAGCAGTAAGAAGGTTGAGTTGTAAGAAGGTTCAGCAGAAAGAAGGTTGAATAGTAAGAAAAGGTTCACAGAAAAAAAGGTTGAATAGTTAAAAAAGGTTGAGTAGCAAGAAGGTCAGCGAAAGAAGGTTGAATAGCAAGAAGATTCAGCATGTAAGAAGGTTCAGCAGTAAGAAGGTTGAGTAGTAAGAAGGTTCACAGAAGAAGGTTCAGTAGTAAGAAGGTTCAGCAGTATGAAGGTTGAGTAGTAAGAAGGTCAGCAGTTTAAAAAGGTTGACTAGTAAGAAGGTTCAGCAATAAGAAGGTTAAGTATTAAAAATGTTGAGAAGTCAGAAGGTTTAGAAGTCAGAAGGTTTAGTTTGTAAGAAGGTTTTATTAGTAATAAAATTGAGTAGAAAGAACGTAAATTTAAATGTCTCAAATAGATCTCTCCAGAAACCCTAAAACTTCAAGGGAATCTAAACAAGAATCGTAGAAAATTTCCCGGAAAGTGCATAAGCCACTCTGCCAGCTGGCTACAATTAGATTCATCAACTAGGTGGTTTACAGTCCATTCTAACTCACATATTTGTGTTAAATATACGTAGTTAATGAATCTTATTGTAGCCACATATCCAGTGGCTGACACATGACCGAGAGTTTTAGGGCTTTACTTCCCCTAGGTTCAATCTCCGCCCGTTCCGTGATTTGTATGCAATTTGTAAATCATCTCGATAAAAGTATCTAGAGAGTAATGTATGTATTCATACACAGAGTGCGCTCGGGACACTCAGATGTATTTAAGTTAAAGGTCGAATCAAACTGCTGCATGTTACTGTATTGACGGGGAAGCGTTAAATCCAAAGGAATCATGTAGATCCCGGGGGACAGGGAAGGTAGTAAGCTCCAAGGGAAGGGTAGCTCTAGTTTCTTGGATGAAGAGACCATCAGTAGGCATGATTTTAGTCTCACCTGAAGCCTGAGAAGCCGGGACAGGGGTTTCCACTGACACCTGCTGACCTCTTTACTAGTAACACCTGTAACAAGTTTTAGTATTATTATTACACATATCACTCTGGGAAGAGCTTCATCAAGTCATATTTTATTGTGCAGATTTATCATGTCACATTTATCATGTCACATTTTTTTTGAAGAACTCTATCATGTCAAGTTTAATTCTGTGCAGATCTGAATCATATCATGTTTCACTCTGTGGAAAGCTGTATCATATGATGCTTCTCTTAATAGAGCTTTATCATGGCATATCTCTTTCTCTATATATAATTTTATTATATCATGTTTCGTTCTGTGTAGAACTGTATCATGTTATGTTTCACTCTGTGTAGAGCTGTATCATGTCATATTTCACTCTGTAGAGCTGTATTATGTTTCACTCAATAGAACTTTCTCATGTCATTTGCCTCTCTGCGAGCGAGGCATCATGTCTGTTTCACTCTGTGCAGACCTTTTATTTTAAATCATGTTTTACTGTGTTGAGCTGTATCATGTCATGAATCACTGTAGAAATATATCATGTCATGAATCACTGTAGAAATATATCGCATTATAGTTCAGTCTGTATACAGCTGTATCATATATTTCACTTTATATTATATATATATATATATATTATATAATATATATATATATTAAATATATATATATATATATATATATAAAATATATCATTCATGTTTCGAGTCATGTTTCACTACGTAGCTCTCCATGAAGCTTTACACATTGTCCTAATTATAGCTGGTTCCACAGTTCTCGGCTGTCTTTCCACTGACTACAATGGCAGGGTAAATGAACTGGTTTAGAGTCAGTATCTCTGGTCAGTATATTGAAGACAAGACTTACATGTTGCTCCTGGTCCTCTACCAGTGTTGGCAGCAACTGCAACACAGGGACTGCCGTGCTCAACACAACACACCTGTACAACACAAAATTTGTTAAATTACTCACCCAACATTAAATCACGTTATTAAAGATAATTTACTGTAATAAATGAGTAAAAATGTTAATCTTTGATAGAGAGCAACAAACGAAATTAAAATTTTCAGTGGTATTGCTGGGGTCTATCTCGAACTTTAGGACCATGTCTCTCCTAACATTCATTTCATGCTTCAACATGAGACTCGGCTTCTTTGGTTACTGGTGTGACGTCATGTCCTAGATCATGTATGAAATGCTTCCAAATGTCTTAATAACTTCAACCTGTCACACAGTTAGCATTAAGGAAAAACAAGAGGGAATTTAACGAATATAAAGCAAAATGAGAGCAAAAACCTGTCAGTCCGTTATCCCTTTTAAAAGAACCTAATCGTAAAAATA
>NC_069498.1:4826977-4857993 GCF_026875155.1 Cherax quadricarinatus
TCAAGGGTACTTAAGGGAAATGCAAGAGGGCTTAGTCAGCCTTTAAACGAGTGCATTCAATACTCATCCTTACCAGTGTTTGTCCCAGATATGTGGAAGAGGCTAATGTGGTTCCTAATTAAAATCAGGGGATAAGTCCACCCTTAAATTACCCCCCAATAACCCTGAATCAAGTGGGCAAGTTTTAGAATAAATTTAAAAGCTGACTTTATCGAAGTCACCTTGAAGACAAAATTTTGATAAATGAATCTCGCAGGATTCCGAGAGGTCGTTCCCCCCTGAAAAAACTTCTGAGTTCTTCAATAGAACTTTGAGGCAGTTGACAGTGAAAAGGAATATATATTGTTTATTTGGATTGTGTAAAGCCTTCGAAAGTACCTCACAAGGACTCTTAAAAAGTGGGTCATGTATGGAGGAAAAGTTCAGCAGGTTTTGAGGCAGGGCTTACCAATAAAAAGCGAAGTTCCATTAAGGGGTTAAAAATCTGTTTGGGGGATTAGTCACTAGTGGCGTTCCACAAGGACGTTTTAGGCCCTCTCTTGGCAATTAAACACAAATCAGTTAATGTGATCCTTTATTGACAGGGGCGCCCACATGGGTTTTTTCAAGTCAAAAAACAGAATACCGGGGGGGAAAGGGAAACCGAGTATTTTATACCCCGGCTGAGGTCAGGGAAAAATGCGCTCATATGTACGAGGGGGGCTATAGAGCAAAAAAATTGGGTACTTGGAAAGGGTTTGGATAAGTTTGTGAGCGACCTTCTACAGTGTTCTTATGGGGGGAACGAGAAGAAGTTTTTTGGGAAGTGGTTCACATTTAAGAAGCCCACTATTCTGGTTGAATTTGTCGGAATAGAAAAAATGATGAAAAGTGTAAGGTATTTTGCCCTTGAATAAAAAATAACCCTCGAAGTTTAAATTTGGGTAAGTAGAGCTTGGTCATACAGAAGGGAAAAAAAAGACGGGGGAGTCATGAAAAGCAAAATTTAAAACCCAAGACAGCAGTCCCAGTTCGCAACGGGCCAAAAATTTATTTGGATTTACTCAAGAATAAAAGAAAACAGAAGCCAAAAGTTTTTTACGCTCTATACATCACTATGGGCCTCTTTGGAATCGCTCATTTTGGTCCCCTTATACGGGATGGACAAAACTCATTAGAGAACATCAGAGAAAAATGACTAAAATTATTTTCTTTGTAAGGGGAACCCCCCCGTATGAAGATAGACTTAAAGCCTTTAAACTCCACTCTTGGGGAGGCGTAGAATGAGGGAGTACATTAAGTGTAAAGTGGATGACGGGCATAAAAAGGGAGACATTAATAAAGTACTGAGGGTGTCGAACCAGGAAAAACCCGGGAAAAATGGGTTTAAAATTGGATAAATTTAGATTAGAAAGGGGCGTAGGTAAGTACTGGGTTTTTAACGGGGTAGAGCGTGGAAAAGCTTTCCCCGTGGGGGGAAGAGGTAGGGCCTTGGGGAGTTTAAAAGAGATGGACAAAATAGAGTGGAGGGGGTGGTTTGATTGGTGTTGGGGGATGCGGGGTTTTTTTCTTTTTAGCTTAGGTAAATTGTTTTTTTAAGACCTGCCTCTATGGGCCAGTAGGCCTTCTCGGTTCTACATTTTTATGTTCTTATGTTTTATGTTTACAAGCTAAGTACAAATCACCATGATGGATTTAAAAAAAGATAAGTTATTTTTAGAAAGGACAAAAAGGAAAGTTTTGGTTTGGAAATAGGGTATTTGATGAGGGGAACAGTTACTTTTTGGGGTTTAAATTGGGGCTGGGACTTTGGGTATTTAAAAAAATTTTTAGGTTGGATAAGTACGGGAGGGGGGGGGTTTGGGATTGGAGTGGGCTTGCACTTTAGAGCTTTTTTTTGGGGTTGCATTAAAATTTGGGGGTTTGGTAAAATGTTTTTTGGGGGGGGTAAATTTTAAAAGGGGACCCCCCTGTATGGGCCAACGGGCCCTTTGCGCAGTGTTCCCCCTTTTTCTTAGGGTTCTTATTTTTCTTATGTTAGAGTTGGCCCTGATAGCTTGTGTACTGGGTTTTCAGTTTCCGTGCTCCTTCCTTAAGTGAAGGGTGACCTGACCTGGTAGGTTGGGGAATTGACTTAACCCGGTTGAGATTTGGGGAACCCTACCTCGCGGGGCCCAGAGGCCTTTTCCCAGTTTTCCCCTTTCTTTCTTACTTTTCTTTAACCTGTTGTCCAGCGTTTAATGAGACAAAAAAGAAACCGCAACCCTTTCCATCTTTTAAAAACCGTTACAGGTTTCTTTTTTAAATTCACCGGGCCGGCGGTAGTCCCCTCCCGGGGGTTGCTGTAAAACCCCCCCAAATAAAATGATATCCCGGAAAATATAGATCTTCAGGAGAATATTACCCCCTTTTCATATTAATTTCTTTTAAAAAGCTGGGGAAACTTTGGGTCATGTTGTGGGAGTCATTGAGACTAACTTGTAAAGTTGTGGGACCCATTGATAAACTATACTTGCCCATGTTGTGGGAGTCGGGATGACTAAAATTTGTCATGTTGGGGGAGTCTTGTTTACTATGCTTGTCTTTTGGGAGCCCCATTGATGATTATCCCTTGCCCATGTTGTGGGGGGGCATTGATGATATAATTGTCATGTTGTGGGAAAGTCTTGAGACTATATTGTCTTGTTGGGGAGTCTTTGGAGGGGACTTTTACTTTTTCATTTTGGGGGAGTATTGATGATATACTTGGCATTTTTGTGAGAGTAAAGTTGATTTTCTTGCCATTTGGGGGGAGTCTTTGGGAAACTATATTTTCATTTTGGGGGATTTCATTGATGACTATATTTGTCATGTTGGGGGAGTAAATTGATGACTTTTCCCTTGTCATTTTGGGGGGAAAGTCTTGAAAATATAATTGTCATGTTGGGGAGTCATTGATGATATATTTGTCATTTTTGGTGGGAGCCCTTTGGGATGACTATATTTGTCATGTTGTGGTAGCCCATTGATACTATATTTTCCCATGTTGTGGGAGTCATTGATGACTATACTTGCATTGTTGGGAGTCTTTGATAATACTTTTTCCATTTTGTGGGAGTCTTTGATGACTTTTATTTTGTCATGTTGGGGGGAGTCTTTGAGGGACTATATTGCCCAGTTGGGGAAATTCATTGGGGACTATACTTTCATTTTTGTGGGGGGTTTGGTGGAAAAATTTTTTCTCCGGGGGGGGGTATCACCCCGTCAGCCCTTTCCCCCCTGGGGGCCAAAGCCCTCTCGCCCTGAGGGGCCCTCAGAAGGGGCGGCATTTTTCTTCCTGCTAGAGTGAGTAATTGACGGGATGCTATGCCACGTAGTAAGTGACCTCTGCTCCTTGCAGCGGTGTTGCAAAGTGTATTTTTATAAGAGACATACATCTTTACTTAGCAGGGAAATTTAAAGGGAAAAATCCTCCCTCCCATTTTATTCCATGGGTAAAGTTTGTGAAACATTTTTGGGTCTATGATTAAGACAGCAAGAAAAAAAAAATTCTGTTTTGTTTCATCGAGGAGGTAAAAAGGTTTGCAAGGACTGGAGCTTTTTTTTTTTGTGCTGGGGAAATGACGGCTTGGGGGCGGTGTGGCGCCCTGGCAATATCTTTGACTTTTTTTTTTTTTTTTTTTTTTTTTAGGGAGAGCACTGATGCCAGGAAAATCTGTGCGTTAGTGTGAATAAAGTGTCTCACAAAACCAATAAACATTTAAAGAGAAGTGTGACCCGTTCTCTTGGGGATACTTTTGGAACAAAAAAGGACAAAATTTTGGTGGAACATATTTGTACCATTGGGGGTTTTCCAAAACAAGGGAAAGACGGGAAAACCAAAAGGGACACTTCAGCTTTATAAAATCACCGATATCTTTTCGAAGTGTTGAAAACCAAAAAAGGCTCACTTTACAAAGAGCCAAAGTATGTTACGAATTTCTTAAAAACGGGGGATTGCGCAATTCTTGAGTCACAAGGGGGTTTGTAATAAAACCTATAACGGCATTTAAGGTGTGGATTTTTTGGCCCCAAAACAATTTGGGTTTTTTTTTGTCAGCCATTTCAAAAGAAAAATGTGACAAAAAACACCCCTGGGGGTAATTTATACTTACAAATTGAAATCTTTGACAGCCCCCCTTTTGTGAGGTTTCGACAGCTTTGGGCCCTGGGTCTGCAGGGCAGCTGTGTAACGTTTTGCTGTCATTTCAGTTTAAGTTTTTCATTATTTTATAGTTATAATAAACACAGCGGAAGGCCAAAATTTCAAAAAAATTTTGGGGTCGTGCTCAAAACCGGAAAAAGGGACCACACTGGGGTTTCCAAATATTTTTTGTACTACTGTACAAAAAACCTATGAGAAAGTCCTTGAAAAAAGCTTTTAAAAATAGTGTTTACAATAAAATCAGTAAAAATGAGTCCCCCCAGACTCAATCCCAGGGGAATGGGCACCCAAAAGAAAGGGGCGCTCCCCCCAGCTTTTCCCCCCAAAAAGAAAAGGGGGCGCCCCCCAGCGGACCCCCAAAGAAAAGGGAGCTTTTTTCCCCCACCCACACCCTGCCCCCACTGCTCCAATCTGGAGAAATTGCTGTTTTAAGACAACCCAAGTGATGATGTTTTCTGGGGTTTATATATATCCCACAGTGTTTATAATTTTTATAGACAAAAAATTAAGAGACAAATTGTTTTAAAAAGTTTTTTTTCTTATAGATCTACCTTTTTATTTTAAAGGAATTATAAAAAAGGGGTAGCTTTAAAATTTATTAACAGTGAAATTTTTAAAAGGGTTTTAATTTAATATTCAGGGGTGTGATTACAGTTATAAGTGACATTTATAGTGTATATTTGAATGAAGTGTATAATTCTTTTATTTACGATTAATCATCATGGTCAGGCTGATACAGCAAAAAAGCCATAAAAAACCAGACACATGTCCCCTGTCCCCTTTCATGGCATTGACCTGGGGTTTAAGGCTTAAGGGGTCAAAATTGTCGGGCTTGATTTTTGCTGATTTAAGCAAAACCCAAAAACTCAGCTGTTTTTTAGCAGCCCAGTTTTTTTTAAACACTCAAGTGTGGGGCGGAAAATTTTTCAGTATACCCTTAAAATGGCTTTTTTGGGAAAAACTCAGTTTCAGTTTTTACGGGACAAAAGATTACACAATTAGAAAATCAAATTTTCCCGCGGGCCCAGGTTTAATTTCAAGATAAAAAACATAGTTTTTAAAGTCTTGGGGTAAATTTTGGGAATTATTTCCCCAACGCCCGGGGAAAAAATTTAATTAGACTATACACATTTAAAAAATAAATTTTTTGGGAAATCAGATCCTTCTGGGGATAAAATTTAAAAAAAGGGTTTTGGGGATATTTTTAGTGATCAACAATTAAGGGGACAGGAGTACGGGCTATCTGCCATTAAAACTCTGCCCACAGGGGCCTACTATAATAGTGGGAAACCCACCTTTTAAAAACCTGTAAAAAACAACAAGTTTTCCCATTCCCAAAGCTTCCCTACATTCTCATTCCCTTTTTTAAAGGTCATAAATTTATGAAAAATTTCTTTAAATTGGTTTTAAAATCCAAAAGTAAATTCCGAACTGACATAGATGAAATTGCCAAGTTCAATTCCTTAAATGTCTTGTGAAGGGGGGAACCCTTGAACGGGTTTAAAGTAAATTTTCCGGGGTCAAAGGGAAATTTAAACAAATAGCCCAAAAGTGTTTTGGCAACAATTACTTCGATGTAAACAAGGCTAGAGTTAACATGCAGCCCTTAATATCAAGCTTGAAGCCACCCAAAATTTTTTTTTCAAAATTTTACGGGATTTAAAATTTAAATAGACAATTTTTCCCCAATCTCTGGGGTGCTAAAATAGACCTAAGAAAATGTGATTGGTTTTTTCAGGGGTATTGTCCCGGATAAGCTGTCACCACAAAACTATTGAACGTTTAAAATATTATTTCAATAAAGGGATTTCACTTTGGGGAAAAATTGGGAAAGGGTTTACAAAAAATAGTTTCATGCATGCAAGCAAGGGAGACAAGATGAAAAATCCAAAAATCCAGTGGATAAAAAAACCTTAAATCAGTATAAAAAGATTTTACCTATTTCCCACAAAACACTTTAAGGGAAAATTTTCCCATATGGGTTTTTAAATCAAGTTTGTAAATACGATAGACGAAAAAAAGACTGCATACATAAACGTACCCCAAAATGTGTACTTTGTGAGGGAAAACACATTGGGCACAGTATTTTAATAAATTTAAACATAAAGGGAGGCACGAAAAACAACGTGTTCTCAGCTGAAAAGATATAAAGTTTTTTAGGTGAACAAAGGGAGGAAAATGCTACTGAAAAAGTGTTTTTAAATGAAAGGGGTTTGGGGCATCATACGCTTTATCCCCAAATACTTTTGCTGAACAGCAGCAGATTTCCCACAAAATTCGGAAGTCAACAAGCAACAAAAATTAAATGTGAGAGTTTAAGTTTAAAGAAAAACTGCTCCCCCGATACTCGATTTGGGTTTTATCTAATAAATTACACAAAACCAATTGCAAAACCTATTTGATAAAGGCCACAAAGGTCCTTAATAAGAAGATCAGTGTTCCCAAGAAACTAAATTAAACAACCCTATCCCAAAAATCCCGTTAGATATAGCTGTTTTTTTCCACAATTTTTGGTAAACAGACATATGACCTCCCCAAAAAAATCATTTGTTGGTCTAGGAAACGGGAAAAAAAGCCAGTAGAAGCTGTGGTAGTAAAATGTTTTCCCCTAAGTCTTTTGCAGACCCCAGGATTAAAAGAAACGTTGCAGCATTTAAAAGCAGCTAAGGTCAAGTTAGCCTGCCGACATCCAGACGGACACAATTAGCCCAATTGTTTTAATCTTTGGGGAAGGGTGTTTTTTTAATCACGGTTTTGTGAAAAATTAAAGTGAGAAAAAACATGATTTCATTTGCTAAAAAACAGAAGGGGGCCCACATGATTGGGGCCCCCTTCCCTCTCAAATTTGGAAAGAAGTGATATTGATTCAGGGGAAAAAATGTACTAGTTACGGGAATAACCCCCGATCATGTACCACAGAAAAAAATTATCTTTACGGGAAAGGAAAATGAAAGGTTGAAAAGTTGTGGGGATTTAGATGCGTTAGGTTTTATTTTAAAAAAACCAACCCCCCAAAAGATTTCCTGGGACTTAAAACCCAAAATATTTGGACACTGTCAATAAAAAAGAGGGGACGTTTTGGGGGTTAGGTTACCGGGGAAAAATTAAAATCCCCACATCTGCCTAGCAATTATCGCAGGCTTTGGGAACAGATGAAAGAAAAATTTACATGATTTTCCGGAAGAACCCCAGAGCTACGGGGACTGTCTAGATAATATCATACAAAAAACAGTTGGCAAAAAATTTTTTTGGGGGAAATAGTCAAAGATAAGTTGAAGAAAAACGCTCATTATCTCCCGCACCTTTGGAGTCAGAAAAGATTCTAAAACCACTCCACTACTTTGGTTGTAATAAAATTGCAGCGCACGGCAAATAAAAATTTTGCAAGTCTTAATGACTGTCGATCCCGGCCCTCACAAAACTGAGAAGCTTGGAGACGTGCTTATGAAATTTCCACAAACCCATATGCCTACACGGCTGATATTTCCAAAGTTTTTTTAAAAAAGTAGGACTACAAAGGGGAAAAAGATAGGTTTTACTCGATTTTTGTGGCCGAAAATCCAAAATGATCCCAAAGTCCTGTGAAAAATTATCGTTTTAAATCAGTATTATTTGGTGCAACATCCTCTTTCCCTTCTTATTAGAAAGGGTACTCTAAATTCACATTTGAAGAAATCCCGAAAGTCCCTTTAAAGAAATCTTAAAAAAAAAGGTTTTTAGTGGGGCTTTTTTAAGGGACTGGAAAAAAAGGAGGATTTTAAACCCTTTTACAGAGAAACTAACCCAAAGGGGAGAAAAAAGCAAAAAGGGCCCCTAAGGTTGGGGGAATTTCCCAATTTCAAAGGGAAAATTTAGGGAACTTATCAAAGAAAAATTTTCCCGAAACTTTAAAATTCCCGAAATTTCAAAAATATACTGGGACTTAATTTTGGAAAACACAAGGGAAAAAACTTTTTAGTCTCAAAAATAAAAACAATAAATTTTGCAGTACACTCCCCTAAACGTAGTTTTTCTGTCGAGGGTTTACAAAAGTTTTTGATCCTCCCAAAGGGCTCGTCCACCCAAATTTCCAAAAAAAGGTTTAAAAGCTTATGCAAGATGATGGAAACTCAAAATTGGGTGGGGGGAAACTTACCCCTAAAAAAAGGTCAAGGGAAGGGGGAAATAAACAAGGGGGTTTAAAAAACTTCATCAAAATTAAAATTTTCCCGACAAAAAGGTCAAGAGGGAAAAAAGTAAACATTAAGTGTTCTGTGATGCGTCAAACCCGAGGTTATGGCCTGTAGTTACATGGTAATACTGAAGGGAAATACACTAATTTACTTCCCAAAAGGGCCCGGGTCGCACCCTTTAAGGTAGAACATAAAACCCCAATTGGAAAAATGACACACTCTATGTAGGTAAAAAATTAGCTGTACTTGATCATCTCACTTTTTTGAAAAAACCGGGGATCTGGAGTGATAATGAGGCAGTTTTTTCCAGTGGTTTAAAAAAATAAAAAAGGGGTAAGTTGGGCTATGTACAGAACGGGAGCCCGAAAAAAAAAGAGTGGGAGAAGATTATCTCTTTCTTTACGTCTTTTTCCCCGAGAAACCGCTGACATGTTGTCACGTGGTTGTCCCCCCCAAAAAAATTTGTGGAAAATAAATTATGGCTCCCCGGACCCAACCCGGGCCCCTAATGAAAATAAATGGCCTCAGCAAAAAGCTCACATTATGCCAGAAAAACAGTTTGCCCTTTAACACAGCAGAAGTAATTGTGTAAATACGCAGACACAAAAAAAGGTCATTGATGGTCAAATACTCATCTTTGGGTAAACTCTTTAAAGTTTTAAGCTCTTGTCTTTAAATTCATTAAAGGAAAAAACCTGATTATGAATGTCTTGAACCCCTTAAAAAATGGGTGAAACTAATACAGAAAAATTTTTTTCTTTTACCGAACCAAAATTTCTAGAAACACAAGATAAAACCCCCCAAAAAACCCGCCCTGAAATTTTTTCTTTGGGGCTTTATCTCGACTCAGAAAAAAATTATAAAATGTCGAAGGGAAAAATTCATAATTCTTTACTACCTACGAACCATAAAATCCAATATTTATCCCCAAAAAATCATTGGCAAAAAAAGATTTTTGGGAAAACGCCCCCAGTTCGGTTACATGGTGGGGTAAACTGAAAACAAATTTGTCATAAAACGACAAACCCACTGGATACCCCAAGGCGGGCAAAGTGGAAAAAAACCCAAAAAAAGGGCTGTATTACTTGTCGTCAACGATATGCGAGTAGGGCGTTTCCAGGTTCCCCCTCCATATCCCTCTGAAAGAGTTTGTCATAACACCCCCATTTTTAGGTGAAAGGTGTAGATTAAACCGGAACCAATAATTTTAAACCCAAAAAAGTTGACAAAGTTTTCCCCTAAGGTGTTAAACTGTTTGTTCACTTGTGCTACAACTGAGCAGTACTCTAGAGTAGGCCCCTGACCTGTCTGCCGAAAATTTTTTCAAATTAAATTAAAAAGGTTTTCAGCCAGAAGGGGGAAAGTCCCCCCGACTGATGATTTTTAATAATGCAACGAACTTTGTTGCTGGGGTGTTTTTATAAAACAAGATCTTTTAGCAACCAGAAGTACAACAGATTTCGGGAAACAACGCAGATGCGTTGGAGATACATTTTCCCCCTAAAAACTCCATGGGACGGGGATTTTATGAAAAAATGTCGGATTGTAAAACGTTGTTTAAGGAAGACTCTTCCTCGTCCCGAGAAAGATTAGAAAAATTCCCCTACAGTTTGACTGAAAAAAAAAAATAGGTAACCCCCAGACCTCTAACTTATGTTACCGATGATCGGACAATTTAGAAGGTTAAGTTTCCTCCTTTATTTTCTCCATGGCAGAAGGCTCGAACCTGTTCCTCCCAGGGGAAAAAAAAAAGAAATATAGAGGATCCTACTTATTTCGAACCTGAGCAAAATCAGACGAAAAATTTAAAACCCCCTTAATAAAGTGATTGAATGTTGGGGGAAAATTTTTGGGGAGGGAAAACTATCTTTACCTCCCTTGGGGGGGCACTTCTATGGAGTGGTGTTTCCCGAAAATATAAGCCTTAAGACCCGGTGCCCCCGGATTTCGACAAGATGGTCCGAGGTCCCAATGGCACTTGGAAAAAAATTGGGGACCATATATCCTGATCAAATTTAAATCAGTAGTTGATTTTTTTGAGCAAAAAGGGGGAGTGGGAAAAAGCGGGCAATAAAAAAACTAGTGCCGTTAGAATTACACAGTGTTGAAAACAAAAATTTGTGATTCTCCGAAACCCACCAAAACTAAACCTTTTTAGAAAAAACAAGCGCAGTGGGGCGAGTGGGAAAACAAATAATGTTAAAGTGATGGGAAAGTTCCCCCGCAGCGAACCTCCGGCCCCCCCCCAGTGTGGAGAAATTTTCTCCAGGGGGGGGACAGGGCCCCCCTTCCCGCCCTTTTAAACCCCAGGGCCCAACCTCTCACCCTGGGGGGCCCCTAAAAAAGGGGGGAGGGTCTGTTTTTCTGTTGAGGATAATTGTCACAGATTTCTATGCCACGTAGGGCAAGTGAACCCCTTTCCCTTGCCCCCGGTGGGGCAAAATGGGAATTTTTTTTTAAAAGACAGTCATCTCTTCTTAGCAGGGCAAATTTAAAGGGAAAAACCTGCCCCACTTTATTACCAAAGTAAAGATAGGTACATTGTTGTCTATGATTAAGACAGCAAGAAAAAAAACATTTGCTTTGCTTCATCGAGGGGGGTGAAAAGGATGCAAGGACTTGGTCAGGTTTTTTTTTTTTTTTTGCGGGGGGGGGACGGCATGGAGCAGTGTGGGTCGGCAAAACATCTTTAACCCTAGGGAGAGTGACCTGATGCCAAAAAAGAACTGTGCGTTAGTGTGAATTTAAAGGGCTCCCCAAAACACCCAAAAAAACCCTTTAAAAGAAGGTGATTTAGCTTCCTTTTTGATTCATTTGGGAAAAATAAAGGGCAAATTTGTGGAAATAAATGTACCAGTGTGCGTTTTCTAGCAAGGAAGACGTGGACAAACCAAGGAAAACTTCCCGCTTCTATCAAGTACCATATCTGTCGAAGGTTTTGAGGAAAACCATAGCTCCGTTACAAAAAGAAAAGGGTTTCGAATTTCCCTTTTAGATCGGGGGATTTCGCAATTCTTGAGTCACAAGGGGTTTGTAAACAAACCCCCCCATAAACGGCAGTAAGGTGTGGGGCTTTTGAGTCCAAAAAAAGTAAATTTTCGTCAGCCATCATCGAAGAAAAAGCTGACATAAAAACCCCCTAGGGGGTTTAATTTTTTACTTACAAATTGTATTCTTGACAGCCCACTGTTGTGATGGTTTTTGACAGCCCTTTTTAGACCTCGTCTGCAGGGGCGGCTGTGTTTGACCCATTTTCTGCATTTATCAGCTAAGTGTTCATTATATAAAGTTTAATAAACACAGAGGTAAGGCCAAAATTCTCAAAAGGAGGGCCCTTGAAGGGGTATCCCTTTTCATGTTGTGAGAGATTGATGACATACTTGTCATGTTGTGGGGGGTAAATTTAAAGGGTAAACTTGGCATGTTGTGAGACATTGTTACTTTTACTTGTCAGTTGTGGGGGTCATTGTTGGGCTAAAACTTGCATGTTTTTGGGATCATTGATACTATACTTGTTTTTGGGGAGTCATTTATGGAATTTTACTTGTCCCTGTTTGGGAGTCATTGATGAAAATACTTGTCATGTTGGGGGGAGTCTTTTATGACTATACTTGTCATGTTGTGGGGGTCCCTTGTGACTATACTTGTCATTTTTGTGGTGTCATTGTTGGGCTATACTTGGCCCTTTGGGAAATCAATTTATGACTATACTTGTCATTTTGGGGAGTCATTGATGACTATACTTGCATGTTGGGGAGTCATTGATGACAAAACTTTTTCATGTTTTTGGATCAAAAATTTTTCCTGGGGTTTTTTAAAAATTTTTTTTTCCCATTTTTTTTTTTTATCAAAATTTTTTTAATTTTTTTTTTTTTATGATTATTAAAAATTAAAAATTTTATTTTAAAAATTATTTTTAAAATTTTTACTAAAAGATAAATTGGGATAAATAGTAGTTAAAAATAAATAATTAAAAATAATAATAATAATAATAATTTAAAAATAATAATATTTAAAAAATAAAATTATTATTTTTATTATTATTATTTTAAATTTTTATTATTATTTTTAATTAAATTTAAAAAATTTTTATTTTTTATTATTATTATTATTAAAATTTTTTTTTAAAATTATTATTTTATTTTTTTATTTTATTTTAAAATTATAATTATTTTTATTTTATTAAATTTTTATTATTATTTTAAATTTTTATTTTCCCCCTAAATTTTCCTTGCAGTTGCTCTAATAGCATCATTTCTCCTTGGAAAGTGGGAAAACTGACATTTTCACTCCCAGTTTTTCACATTAGGGCTTATTTCTCGATTTTTACCCCGATCCTGTTTTTTTTTTCCCCCGGGCTTTCTGTAACGCATTTAAACCCAAGTCTGTCCCCAATGAACTTCAAAATTGTCCAGTATCTTAGTGGGAAGATTTTGGGTTATATCAGCGTGAAGGCTCACTGTGTTTTCTAGGTGTTCCCCTTTATGAAAAATTTTAGATTTGTCTCCAAAAAAATGATTTCGTGTTATTGGGTTTTTGGGCTCATTTTTCTGTCGGGAAAAGAAAAAAAAAGAAAGAGGAGTGGGGAGTAAACCCTGCCTTGAGGAACACTGTAGCTTCCCCTGATGTACTGATTTTCTATTTGTGATGAATGGGCCCGGAAAACCCCACACTTGAAAATTAAACACATTTGCAATTCTTGGGTACTTTATTTAGGAAAGTTTCACCCACAAGGGGTTCATCAGTCCATACAAAGGAAATCTTAAGAACAGGAGGAGAATGAAAGGGAATCAGCCCCCCAACCTTTAGTCGATGTGGGCAGTCCCTCAATTTTTAAAAAAATTTAAACATATAAGAAAATTTAAAAAACATAAAAAAAAGAGGGAAAACCCGCCCGCAAGCCTGTTGGCCCCCACAAGGGGGGTCCCTTTTCAATTCTCCCATAACAAACATCTGACCAACCCAATTTTTTAATGGCCCCCAAAAAACAAGCTCCAATGTGCAAGTCCCTCTCAAAACCAACCCCCCCCACTCATGTACTTATCCAACCTAAATTTTAAAAAAACCCAAAATCCCAGCCTCAAAAAACCCAATAGGTAATGTTTCCCCCCATCAACTACCCCATTTCCAAAAAATACTTTCCTATGTCCTTTCTAAATCTAAACTTTATCTAATTTTTAAACCATTAAATGCGGTTCTCTCTTTGGGAGTTTTCTCCCTTAAAACCCTTTTTAATATTTCCCCCTTTTTTATTTCCCATCTTTCCAATTATTCCTTCGATCAGGTCTCCCCCATTTTCCTCTAGCAAGTGAATGGGAACTTAAGAGTCTTCAAACTTTCTTCCCTAAGGGAAAATTTCCCCCCTTTCTATGTATTAAAATTTTGTCATCCTACGCTGAAAGTTTTCTAACGGAAATTTTTGTCCATTCTGTAATATGGATCCCAAAATTTAGCTGATAATCTAGGGGAGGCCTTACTAAATGAAAGTATTTTAAAACTGCAGTAAAACCTCTGGGCTTCTGTTGCTTACATTTTTTGTTTAAATCCCCCGTAATCTATTTGCCTTATTACGTACGCTTAGGCATTGCCCGTCTTGGGGTTTTAAAGGGTTTTGGCCCTTTCCATAAAACCCCCAAGTCCTTTTTTGCAATCTGGATGGCTAAGTTCTACATTATTTAACTTAAAAAGTGCTAAAGGGGTTTTGGACACTGCCGGCTTTAGAACCTTGCATTTAATTTCTTTTAAAAACCCTCTGCCCCTTTTCTGACCAAAAAGTAAAAATTTGTCCCAAAAACCCTGAAGTTTCCCCAACATTAATTTGGGAAACAATTACCTTTCCTATCTTGTGTCATCGGGGAATTTGTCCCCCTCACTATTTAATTCCTTCAAAGATCATTTAAAATTTATTTTAAAAACAACGGGCCCCAAGGGGATCCCTGGGAACGCCACTTTTTACTGAACCCCACTTGGATTTAACCCCCTTTATGGACATCTTGCTTCCCGTCTGTGAGCCATGACTGATCCCGGAGCACCCTTCCCCCAATGCCTGAGCTTATTTTCTTCAACAGTTTTGGTGCGGAACTCTTCAAAGCTTATAAAATCTAATAAAAAATATCAAATTTTTTTTCGGGGTCAACGCCCAAAACTTTCTGAAAAAATTAATAAATTAGTTAACAAGCCCGGCCTCTTGTAATCATGCTGAGTATCATTAATAAGCTATGCTTACAGTGGTTTTATAATCTCATCTATAATTTGACTCTAGTAATTTCCCTTTACAATTGAGGTCAGGCTTATTGGGCGGTAATTTGACGGTAACGACTTGTCCCCTGTTTTAAAAATAGGAATTACATTAGCCATCTTCCACATATCAGACACTACACCTGTTTAAAAGAGATAAATTAAAAATATTAGTTAATGTTCACAGACTTCCATTTTGCTTTCCCTTTTAAGAACCTTGAAAAAACCTCATCAGGCCCCGGTGACTTATTATCTGCTTCAAAACCATTTCACTAGTGACTGTGATTTTCTTAATTTAATCTTCTTCTGATCCACTATAAAAAATTTAAATTTACCGGAATTTTATTAGTGTCTTCCTGTGTAAAAACGAGAGAAAATAGTTATTTAAAATCGAGCACATTTCATTCTCTTTGTCGTAAGATGCCCATAGTTATTTTTAAGGGGACCTATCTTATCTCTGACTTTTGTTCTTTTACCGGGAAAAAAAACTTTTTGGGTTAGTTTTAGAATCCCTAGCAACTTTAATTTCATAGTCCCTTTTAGCTTTTCTTATCCCCTTTTTAATGTCCCTCTTAACGTCAATATACTGATTCATAAGATGACCCTCGCCTCTTTTGATACGCCTATAAATTCCTTTCTTATGCCTAGTAGATATTTCAGCCTTTTATTCATCCATTTTGGGTCATTTCTATTTGTTTCTAATTTCCCTTATAGGGATAAACGTTCTTTGAGCAGGCATGTATTGTTTTTCAGAAAACTTTTCATATTGATAGCTCTCTTCGTACCCCAGTCAACAGATGAAAGTGTTCTCTTAAGGGCCCATGGGTAGTCTGCTAAGCGAAAATCTGGGACTGTTACTGAGTTATCCCTACTATCGTACTTCCATTCAATTCTAAAATGTTGATTGATTTGTGGTCGCTAGAAACCAGTTCCTCTGAAACTTCTAAATTATTAACAAGGGATTCATTGTTTGCCAGAAACTAAGTCAAGCGGTTTTTTTCCCTTGTAGGTTCTGTCCACAAAAGCTTCCAAAAACAATCCTGAACTACTTTAAGAAATCGATGATTCTAAATTCCAGTCAGAAATTCCATCAATTGACTAAAGTTAAAGTTTCCGAATTATACATTGTGCCCTTTTGGCCCTAACAATTCCTCCCATAGTAGTCTCCCTTGGTCCCTATCTAAATTTTGGGGGACGGTATATCACACCTAAAATTATTTTCATGCCCCCCTGAAAATTTATCCAAACAGACTCTATATGTGTTACTCAGACTTAATACCCGTTTTTATGCAACGTTTAAGCGATCTCGGACATACAATGCCCCCCCCCCCCTTCCCGATACTTCTATCTACTTGGAACAATTTAAAACCCTGAAAGTGACATTCCCGCAGGCATGTCCGACTTTGAATTAAACCACGTCTCGTAATTTGGGAAATACATCTATGTTACCGCACTAGCAACTAGTCTCAACTCTCCATTATTTCCCAGGGATGCGACTATTTTTGTAAAAATTTAATGACCACTCCTCCTCTTTCCCTCCTGCTCCTTTCTGTTATTCCACTAACCTAATTTTGTCCTTGTCAAATTTGGCCACTGGCTTTCAATGTCCCCCTCTTTTGCCTATTATAGTTCCCCGTACTCAGTTACTACCGGACTTCACAGTTTCCCCCCAAAACCCATACACTAACTATTCCTAGTTTAAAGGGACCTACAGCCCCTCCCGGGACTGGTTGGCCAGTGGCCCCACCCCACACCTAGATAAGTAAACCCCCATCCCTGGCATACAAGGTCATTTCTTGCCATGAAGAGGTCCATTGTCAATGAATGTTACCGCATTTTCCTTCCCGATTTGTCCAGCCAGAAATTTGGGACACCAATTGCTCCGGACAACCTTTCATTTCCAACTCCTCTCCTTGGCAAAAGGCCACATAGGAAGGTTTCCCCTTTCCCTTCCCCAATTATCTCATTGCTGTCCTATACGCTAATTTCGGGTCCTCACCCTACGTCTGCCAACATCTTTGGGCCTCCAGCCTGAGACAGATAAAGGATTGCCCCTTACCTCTCATGATGTCATCCAGACGGCTAACATATCCTTCATCCCAGCCCCAGGAAAAAACACACTCTCTGCCTCTACTCCTATCCCCCAAGCAAAATGCCCTATCCATGTCCCTAATCGGCTATCCCCAACAACAAAAATGTTTTTACCTTTCCTTTGGGTCGTCCATGCGTGATGCTCCGGTAGTACGACTCAATTCGCCAGGAGCATTACACCAACCACTTGTAGTTTCGTCAAGATGTTCTCGATGGTCTTCGTTTGGGGTTTCTAGGGGTCCTTATCGTTGTGGCATTCCCAGTAGAACCTCCATCGTCGGGTAGCACCGAGAATGAGTTGGAAGTTTCCAAGGTAGTCTTCTGGGTTCTCGTTGTTTCTGCGTCTCCAACCGTTTTCTTGATCTTCAGCTTGGTTCCATGTTGCCCGGCCACTGACCAAGCTCCCCTCTTAACCTGGGGAATCACAACAGAAGGATTACTACGAATCCTCTTGTTCTCCTCCGTTAATCGCCGTATCTCCATCTTAGCAACTCTGAGCTCTTCTCTCAGCTGCTGGTAAAGTTGCTCAAGATAGGGCATCCTGGTACAGATTCACAGAGAGCACACAAACAGGTCTTCACAGTCCCTCAACCTTGTGTCGGAGAAGCAGCTTATAAACCGTATGCGGTTTATAAGCTCTGTAGTCGGTTCTCTGAACCATTCATCTACAATCCTGTCAGACACTGCAACTTCTTGGGATCTTAATACTTGGGAATTCTTCGCTTGCCTAACCCTTGGGCACGACCTACTTCCACATTGAACAAATGTGACACGACCTACGACTGCTGCACCTCTCCTGCCTACGGTTTATAAGCTACTTCTCCGCACATATGCTGTATTCTATTCAAGATTGATGGACTGACCACATCGACTCAAGGTTGAGGGACTGATTACCTCATCCTCTCGATGACTCACGAAATCGTAATGACACGATTGCAAACAAACCATACCACGGGCAGGATTGAACCAACGTTTTGAGACTCTCTGACCGCGGGTTCAATCCCGCCCGTGGTATGGTTTACCTCATTCTCCTCCTGTTCTTCAAGATTCTCCTTTGTATGGACTGATGAAGCCACTGTGTGGCGAAACGTTTCCTCAATAAAGATACCCAAGAGTTGCACATCTGTTTACTATTACTCTTTGGGTTCTTTTAGGTTCTGCCAACCTGAAGGGAAGAGTGAGGTGGAAATATTAAGAAGAAGAGCGAGAGGAGGAGTTGGAAGAGAAAAAGAGTAAAAAATGAGAGACAAGAAAGGAAGAAGGGAAGAGTAAGATAGGAGGAAAGAGGTGGATGGAGGTAGGAGAAAGATAAAGTGAGGAAGCAGGAGAGGGAGGAGGGGGTAGCAGGAAGGTCAGCGGAAGGAAAATACCAAGAGTTTTTATTGATGTTGGAGAGAACCATGCGTGACGTCATTACATGAGGGAGATCAGGTGACGTCATTGCAGTAGGTAGAGCAGATGACGTCATTGCAGGGGACATCACCAGAGGAGGGGCGTCACCTGGGAAGGGGCACGTCACCTGGAGAGGGGCCGTCTCCAGGAGAGGGAGGGAGGTCACCTGGAGAAAGAGGCGTCACCTGCAGAATGGGGTGGGAGGGAGTGTTTTCTAGGGAGGGGCGTTACTTGGAGAGGAAGGGGTCACCTGGAAAGGGAGGGGGGTTATCTGGGAGTTTACCTTGGGAAGGTGTGCTACATAGGGAGATTGAGTTACGTGGTAAGCTGTGCGTCACCTGGGGAGAGATGCATCACCTGGGGAGGGGTTCATCACCTGGGGAGGAAGGGTGTCACCTGGGGAGGGGAGTGTCACATGAGAAGCCGTGAGTCATCTGGAGAGGGGTGTGTCATCTGGGGAAGGGTGTATCACCTAGGAATGTGTATAGGCTTTAGAAGGGTGTGTCATCTGGAGAGGTTCCACAATTCCAAAAGATTTTTGTGTTGCCTAAATTGTTAATATTGTTTATCTGCTCGGATTTCAAGCCTAAATATGGGTGTGAGTTTGACCTGCCTAATATGGGTGAGCTGGTCTGCTGCAGTATTCATGTTCTCGATGTTTTTACTATGTAGTTTCCGTACATTTATTTATTTATTTATTTTAATAAGAGTCAACAATAAACCAAAAGGAGACATATAATGCCAGACAATGGTGGAAAATCAGGTTCAAGGAAAGATAATTTAATTTCTGAAACATTAACTGGTTGTGTAACAGATATTTAAACACAATATTGACCCGAGAGAGTTAAGAGTGCTTGAACCATGACCGCCTCACTCTACCTCTTATTGTACTTCGACTAAAAATTATTATTATTATTATTATTATTATTATTATTATTATTATTATTATTATTATTATTATTATTACTATTTATTATTATCTTTATTATTATTATTAAATTTTTATTATATTATTATTATATATTATTATTATTTTATTATTATTATTATTTATTATATTATTTTTTTATTATTATTATTATTATTTATTATTTTTATTTTTTATTAAAATTTTTTATTATTTTTTATTATTTTTTATTATTATTATTATTATTATTATTATTATTATTATTATTATTATTATTATTATTATTTATTATTATTATTATTATTATTATTATTATTATTATTATTATTATTATTACTATTTATTATTATTTTATTATTATTTATTATTATTTTTTTATTATTTATTATTTATATTTTATTATTAATATTAATTTTTATTATTATTATTATTATTATTTAATTATTATTATTATTATTATTATTATTATTATTATTATTATTATTATTATTATATTTATTATTATTATTATTATTATTATTATTATTATTATTATTATTAATGTTATGAGCGATGGTGGAAACGCTAAACCGGAGGGGTCATGCAACTTCGAGAATATACAAGGAAATCAGGTTCGACTCAAGAAAGACGATAACACCAATTCCTTGTATCAAGAGCCCTTCACCGGAAGATGCATATTGTAATTATTTTTTGGGAAACAATATGCTCAATAAAATGGCAAAGTGAAATTACTAAGTTCAAAGTGATTGGCGCGCTATATTTTATTGAAGACAAATAAAGACAAAAGTTTTTAAGCCTATCAGAAAAGGCATTTTCAGGTAATTAAATGATTTAAAAGATTCTTGGTTATTTTAACTGTTTCTATAAAATTTCAAATTAAAACTTACTCGAACTAAATTAATATTATTACTTAATATTATTAAGACCATCGGAGGCATTCTTTAGTTACTGAATAAAAAATCAGTATCACTATTTAATAAAACTGGAAAAAATGGGTGAGACATTCTCGGGTTATGAGAGAAATAAAATCGAAAAAATAAAGAAAAAACTCCCCTCGGGAATTCTGAACTATATTATCAGGAATGGAAACAATAGATATATAAAAAATAACAAAAACAGGCACAATACCGTGACTGGAACGATACACAAATAACCCGCACAAATGTGCGGGTTATTTGTGTGAATAGATATATAATTTGTATAAATAAATTACTTTAATTTCAAAACAAAATAAAATAAAATACACGAGTTCCGTGCCATAACACAAATGTATTTATTATTATAAGTGGTCATGAGAAATAAATGTATGTACTAAGGAATGTAATCTACTAAAGAATTGTGTATATATGGTCCTCAGACAAGAAATATAAAAATAAAAAACTGCTGACTCAAAAAGTTATACAGAATCCCTCACAAAAGTGAAATATTAAGCATACACTCGTACATAACCAATACTTGAGCTTAAAGTTGAGAACAAGACTGCCAGAAGTGAATCTTCCTTGTCGCGAACAGCCTTACTCTTGCCCCTGTGTCGAGAAAGATTAATAGGGACTCCCACCGTCACAAGCAAAACTCAAGGGACTTCATACGATGAAGGATAAAGAGACAAAATGCCGACAAAAAGAGGGGAAAAATAACACAAGCACAGTATGACTACGTTTCACCCATACCTTCATCAACCACGAACAGATCTCCAAGTAGATAGACATGAATATTAGGACGCTAAGGATCAGGTGAAAAATGTTGAGAAGTAGTTGGATTAGAAAGGCTTGCCCGGAGGGGGGAATAGATATATTATGGAGAAGTTTCCAGGAAAGCAGTTCACCTATGTTGTAAAAGCCTTTTGTTCGGGTTTGGGAAATTGTTGATATACAGATGAGTGATGATTCCAAGATCCGGGGACTCTCAGGGCCTTATTTCCTTGAATTGAGTCTTGCGTCAATGTAGCTGATTAAAAGGTTGTGGAGTTTCGGTGTAAAACACGAGCATTCCTAAAATCATTCATTCTGATTCGGTACTGGAGTTTTGAAATACATGTTTTGAAGTCTCTGGGTTTTGTTGATCAGTATAATTGAGTGAAATCGTTGCAAGGGGTTTAGTATACCCCAGCAGAGCATTGAACCTTGTGGTTTTCCTTACTGGTGATGTCTTTGATTGTGGTGGATAAAGAAAGGGAGCTACTAGAATGCGGTATTGCAAAGAATGTCGGAGACGTGTATCTCCTATTAGCGGTATCTTGTCTGGGTGAAATGGTGTATATTGGTGTCTGATGTCTCTAGTATAGTGATGAGGATAGCGAAGCTTAGAAAATACTTTCTCGATGAAAAACGCATTCTTCCTCAAGGAATTCACTACTACAGATTCGATGGCATAAATTGAAAAACCTATGATTAAGCCACGATTATTTTTGGTGCAGTGGTGAAAGTAGAAGTGGAGAAGATCATGTTGGTTGGCCGTTCTTAGGTAGACTTTAAATGAAGTTCGTGGTCAACTTCGCAGAGGAGAATATCAAAGAAAGGAAGAGTTTATCGACTTCTTGTTCTAGCATAAACTGGAATGAAGGATCCCCCCTGGTTGAGCTTGTGTTGGAGAGCGGGAAATTTGAAGCGTCTGGGAGTTAATAATGAAAGTGTCATCAACATAACGGACCAGGTGACTGAATAGGGAATGATAGAGGAAAATTTCTCGGCTTCAGACTTTTCCAGTATTGGTTTACCAGTACAGCACTAAGTGAGGAACCCATGAGCAGTCCAAATGTCCGTTAAATATATAATTTTGCCTAAAGAGAAACCTGTAAAATCAACACACAGTTCAGCAAGGTAGACGAAATCGCTAGCTGGAACAGAAAGGTCGAAGGATTCGTGAATTTTCTGGTGCAGGAGATCAATGGCATATTTAGTGGGCAACTTGGTAAAAGTGATGTCACATCTAGGCTTGGGGGGTTTCTTGTTCCTGATGTTAGTATTGCGGATGCAACTGAGATAACCAGAGTGTTTAAAATATGCTCTCTTTTATTGTACCCAAGAGTTAAAAAGTTATTTAACAAGAGTTGCTGAAAGTTTTGGGGAAGGGGGATGACTACCTATTCCAGAGGGGGTGGGTCTCAATGGAACCCTGACTTGTGAGTTTTGGGCAGGGCATACAGTCTGGCGGGACTGGGGTTTCTGAGAATGGTGTGTAGAAGTTTTTTTTTTCTTTGTTCTGAGTCCCTTAATATGAGGCGAGTCTTGGGAACAAAGTTTTGGGTTAAGTTTTTCCTCTTGTTTGTTGTCAAAGGTTTGTAGGTTCTGGGCATTTAGGGAAACATTTTTTCCCAGTAGTTTATTCATGTTCAAGATTACGATACGACTTCCTTTATTCAGCGGTATAGTGACTCTGATGTTACTGCTTTTTGCTAAAGTAGTAAGTGCAGTGATGTACGTCGAGGTATGACTGGACAGCCTTGTGTTGAGATGACCGCTGAAATGATCCCTTGAAAATTTGGGAAACTCATTGTGTCAGTAGTTTTTAAAGATGAAGTGGAGGTTTTTTTTGGGTTTCATGACTCTTGTAGCAAATTTGAGGCCAAATCTGAGAGCTTCGGTTTTTGAAATTCGACAACAGACAAGATAAAATAATTAAATAATTTCCGGTCTTCCAGATTTTTCCAATGACTGTTCTCGCAGAAAATTTGCAATCCTAGTGAACCTGATTTTCTGTTTTAACTTTACATGTTATGACTCTACTGCGGATAATTTCGGCGGTGCGTCTGTCCGTGTTACTTCTGATTACTTGCTAAATTGTGTTTCTCTTTGAAAATTATCTTTTTCAACAGACTTTTGGACTGCTCATGGGTTCTCCAGTGAGTGCTGTACTGGCAAACCAATACATGGAACATCTAGAAGCCGAGCGATAAGAATTGATGCGAAGAAGGGAAAGCATATACCATTCCTTGAAACAAAAGCGTCTTAGAGGCAGCAAGGAACTTTTCTTGACAGAACAACATTCTGCAGGTGTATAACAGTAGGATACAGTTATTAGTAACGTTTTCTAACCAATTTATCCTACAGATTGTAATAAGTTGGTAGAATTACCCACAATATGTAAAGTAAAAGGACACAAGTGCAACTAATGTGACATTTTATTGTGGCAACGTTTCGCTCTCCGGAGCTTTATCAAACTTGTGATGAATGGTTTGAAAAACCGACAAGTTGAAGATTGAGACACAAAGCAGCATATGGGAATCTTTTTTTCAGGAAACTTTTCGCCACACAGTGGCTTCATCAGTCCATACAAAGAGGAAGGCGTAAGGAGAGGAGGAGTATGAAGTGATCAGTCCCCAGCCTGGAGTCGATGTGTTCAGTCCATCAATCTTTTAGAATGTACAGCATAGGGCCGTAGACGTGGCTTATATACTGTAGTGAGGTGAGGTGAAGCAGGCGGAGGCGGGGTCATAGTGGTACGATCCACTAGTCGAAGTAGGTCTTCGTCCAAAGGTTGAACAAGTGTTGAAGAATTCTTTGTAACAAGATCCCATGATGCTGCAGTGTCTGACAGTTGTGATGAATGGTTTGAAAAACCGACAAGTTGAAGATTGAGACACTTATGCAGCATATGGGAATCTTTATTCAGGAAACGTTTCGCCACACAGTGGCTTCATCAGTCCAATACAAGGAGGAAGGCGTAAGGAGAGGAGGAGAATGAGGTTAAGGGACTGATTACCTCATACTCCTCCTCTCCTTACGCCTTCCTCTTTGTATTGGACTGATGAAGCCACTGTGTGGCGAAACGTTTCCTGAATAAAGATTCCCATATGCTGCATAAGTGTCTCAATCTTCAATTTATCAAGCTTGATAAAGCTCCTGGAGAGCGAAACGTTGCCACAATAAAATGTCACATTAGTTGCACTTGCGTCCTTTTACTTTACAATTTATCCTAGTGTTTCCTCACAACTTTTTAAGCACTTGCAAAATTAATTAACAAATCATGTATTATACCACCTCTTGTAAGGGCTGTTAGAAAGAATACTTCAGTAGCCTAAAGACTGTGTTAATGACCACTATATAACATCTTATGGACTGCCAAAGGTATAGTTGAAGAGAACAACACGGAAGAGAGCAACCGCATTAATTATGACTTCGAACACTGTTCCTCAGATAAGAGGGGTTTCATTTTAGGCTTACACCTCGCAAGTATTAATCTACAAAACAGGAACCAATTAATTATTCCATGGCTAGGTTGGTAGCGCACTCACTTCATATACTGATTGTCCATGGTGGAAACTGTGTATGTTTCCT
The DNA here is from genome assembly GCF_026875155.1 of Cherax quadricarinatus. NCBI lineage: Eukaryota > Metazoa > Arthropoda > Malacostraca > Decapoda > Parastacidae > Cherax > Cherax quadricarinatus. Next base: position 4,851,215 of record NC_069498.1, read on the forward strand.
TACTCCTGACGCCCTTGCACACCTAGCAGTATGTCTGCTACCACTATTCACTTAACAGTAAGTAGGTACCTGTGTGTTAGTTCACCATTATGTGTGACATCCCAGGGGATGTTAGTTTACCATAGATAGAGCTGGGCTTTGAAACGAGCTGAGGTAGGATAACAGCTTTTAAGCCAGTAAAATTTATTTAAAAAATATTTCAGAGTAATACACTTGCGCAACTCGGTCTTCTTACTAACATTGACCCACACAGAAGGAATTCACATGAAAATTCCTGGGTAGGTGAGCACTGCAGTGTCGTAAACCAAGATGACGGTACTATAAGACGTATATGTACAGAATTAAAAATTGGACTCTTACCTAACAAAGTGAAACATTGTCAGGAAAGTGGTTGTGAGGTCCAAGCACTGTTGAAATTAAAGCAGCACAACTTTGTCCAGTTTATTAAAAACTTAAAAATAACTGATAACATGGTACTTTGTGACTAGAACTCTGAGTCCAGAGCACACACACACCACACACACACACACACACACAACACACACACACACACACACACACACACACACACACACAAACACAAACACAAACACAAACACACACCACACACACACACACACACACACACACACACACACACACACACACACACACACACACACACACATACCACACACACACAAAACCACATACACACACACACACACATACACACACAGAAGTAAGACACGAGAGAGAGGGAAGGGTTGATTGCATTTTCCTGGAGTGCAGGAAGTCCTTCGACACAGTTCCTCTCAAGAGATTAGTGCAGAAGCTGGAGGATCAGGCACGTATAACAGGAAGGGCACTACAATGAATCAGTGAATACCTAACAGGGAGGCAACAGCTAGTCATGGTACGTGGTGAGGTATCACAGTGGGCGCCTGTGACGAGCGGGGTCCCACAGGTCTAGTGGCTAACGCGACGGTCTGGAGTTTTGAGACTCTCTGACCGCGGGTTCAATCCCGGCAGGGGTATGGTTTATAAGACCAACACCCACAACACATATTCCACAGTAAAGTTTTTATAATCAATGCAGTCATGATAACCAAGTAAAGTAGAGATGTATAAATGCAACAGATGAAGGGCTAAGTTTCCGTTGGTCTGTCACCTTCCTCACATGTATCACCTTCTTCACGTGTGCCACCTTCCTCACATCTGTCACTTTCTTCTTATGTTGTCATGTACTTTTTCAAACCATTAAGTGTGTTTATCTTAATGGATGTCTTCCTCTGATATGTTCAAATACGAACTTTGATAAAATCTGTGCCATGACAACCAATGTCGAATCCTCGGCACAGCGCTGGCACGTCCTGGTGAAGACACCTGTTGAAAATAATGGGTAATGGAGGTTAATAGTAGGTATTGGGTGACTGAGGAGGTAAAAAGTTTAAGAATAAAGAACGAATGAATGTGTGAACCTAAGCCGACCTGGAACCTAGGCATTAGTTAAGAGTGTTTGGATTCAGTGGGTGATGAATTAATGAGTAAAGAATAGAAATACTGAGAATTGTTTAGTGTGAATGATCGACACAATGATAAAATGAACACATGAGCTAATGGGTTATGGCTAAACATACAAGTAATAATAATAATAATAATAATAATAATAATAATAATAATAATAATAATAATAATAATAAGAAGAAGAAGAAGAAGAAGAAGAAGAAGAAGAAGAAGAAGAAGACGAAGAAGAAGAAGAAGAAGAAGAAGAAGAAGAAGAAGAAGAATGAAGGAATATAATAATAATATAAATATTAATGCTAATAATAAATATAAGTAATAATAATAGTAATAATATTTGGGTAATAGTTTAAAAACAATTCCAAGAGTATTGTTTACACGAACTTTACAAATTAATTGCTGCCTATTTTTTTATTTATTTTCATGAACTGGTTTTAATAAAGCAAAAAAAAAAAAAAACATGTTATATTAGGTTTCAAATCCATCGGTTGCATGTGGATCTTTAATGCACTGCATTGCACCTAAGAGAATCTGCATGAGACTGTCATCCACTGAGGACGCGGTTAACCTCCAAGAAGATATAAACCAAGTTTTCCAATAGACAACTGAAAACAATGTGATGTTCATGAAGACAAATTCCAACTACTCCCTTATTGAAAACTGGAGGAGATAATAATTAGAACTGAGTATACTATAAACTCTAATCATTCAGTAGAGCAAAAATGTAATGTGAAAGACATGGCAGTGGTAATGTCCGAGGATCTCATTCTCAAAGATCACAAGAGTGCTAATATCACACCTGCGAAGAAAATGATAGGATGGATAATGAGAACGTTCAAAACAAGAGATGCCATGCTACTGATGATTCTTTTTCAATCACTTGTTCTTTGTTGGCTGAAATACTGTTGTACATTAACATCTCCATTCAAAGCAGGTGAAATTGCAGATCTAGAGAATGTACAGAGAACCTTTACTGCACATAAGAATTCCGTCAGACACCTTAACTACTGGGAATGCATGGAAGCGCTTGACTTGTACTCGCTGGACAGCAGACGAGAGAGATATATCATAATCAACACTTGGAAAATCCTAAAAGAAATGGTCCCTAATCTGCACATGGTGTATATACAGTAGATGTGTGGACAAATTGATGAATGTTGCTAAAATACTTAAAATGAGTGAATGGTAACAAGTGACAATGAATGTTTGGTGCAATGGCGGCAAACAACAAATGAATGGTGCTAGGGGGCAAACAGTAGATGAATGGTGCTAAGGGACTAACACTTGATGAATGGTGCTAGGGGACAAACAGTAGATGAATGGTGCTAAGGGACTAACACTTGATGAATGGTGCTAGGGGACAAACAGTAGATGAATGGTGTTAAGGGACCAGCAGTACATAACCACACAAAAGACAAAAAAAAAGTGTGCTGTTAACAATGTGGAAAACTTTACTGTTGACATTTTGAATGTTTGTATGAAGAGTAAGAAGGTTCAGCAGTAAGAAGGTTCAGCAGTAAGAAGGTTGAGTAGTAAGAAGGTTCAGCAGTAAGAAGGTTGAGTAGTAAGAAGGTTCAGCAGGAAGAAGGTTGAATAGTAAGAAGGTTCAGCAGAAAGAAGGTTGAATAGTAAGAAGGTTGAGTAGTAAGAAGGTTTAGCAGAAAGAAGGTTGAATAGTAAGAAGATTCAGCAGTAAGAAGGTCAGCAGTAAGAAGGTTGAGTAGTAAGAAGGTTCAGCAGAAAGAAGGTTGAATAGTAAGAGGGTTCAGCAGTAAGAAGGTTGAGTAGTAAGAAGGTTCAGTGGAAAGAAGGTTGAGTAATAAGAAGGTTCAGCAGAAAGAAGGTTGAATAGTAAGAAGGTTCAGCAGTAAGAAGGTTCAGCAGTAAGAAGGTTGAGTAGTAGGAAGGTTCAGCAGTAAGTAGGTTGAGTAGTAAGAAGGTTCAGCAGTAAGAAGGTTGAGTAGTAAGAAGGTTCAGCAGAAAGAAGGTTCAGTAGTAAGAAGGTTCAGCAGTATGAAAGTTGAGTAGTAAGAAGGTTCAGCAGTAAGAAGGTTGAATAGTAAGAAGGTTCAGCAATAAGAAGGTTAAGTATTAAAAATGTTGAGAAGTCAGAAGGTTGAGAAGTCAGAAGGTTGAGTAGTAAGAAGGTTGATTAGTAATAAAATTGAGTAGAAAGAACGTAAATAACTGTTCTCAAATAGATCTCTCTAGAACGTAAGCTTCAAGAATCTAAAGAAGAATCGTAGAATTCCAGGAAAGTGCATAAGCCACTCTGCCAGCTGACTACAATTAGATTCATCCAACTAGGTGGTCACAGTCCATTCTAACTCACATATTTGTGTATAAATATACCTAGTTAGATGAATCTTATTGTAGCCACATAGTCCAGTGGCTGACACACTAACCGAGAGTTTTAGGGCTCACTTCCCATAGGTTCAATCTCCGCCCGTTCCGTGGTTTGTATGCAATTTGTAAGTCATCTCGATAAAAGTATCTAGAGAGTAATGTATGTATTCATACACAGAGTGCGCTCGGGACACTCAGATGTATTTGTTAAAGGTCGAATCAAACTGCTGCATGTTACTGTATTGACGGGGAAGCGTTAAATCCAAAGGAATCATGTAGATCCCGGGGACAGGGAAGGTGGTAAGCTCCAAGGGAAGGGTAGGATGAAGAGACCATCAGTAGGCATGATTTTAGTCTCACCTGAAGCCTGAGAAGCCGGGACAGGGGTTTCCACTGACACCTGCTGACCTCTTTACTAGTAACACCTGTAACAAGTTTTAGTATTATTATTACAGATATCACTCTGGGAAGAGCTTCATCAAGTCATGTTTTATTGTGCAGATTTATCATGTCACATTTATCATGTCACATTTTTTTTTGAAGAACTCTATCATGTCAAGTTTAATTCTGTGCAGATCTGAATCATGTCATGTTTCACTCTGTGGAAAGCTGTATCATATGATGCTTCTCTTAATAGAGCTTTATCATGGCATATCTCTTTCTCTATATATAATTTTATTATATCTGTTTCGTTCTGTGTTTGAACGTATCATGTTATGTTCACTCTGTGTAGAGCTGTATCATGTCATATTTTACTCTGTAGAGCTGTATTATGTTTCACTCAATAGAACTTTCTCATGTCATTTGCCTCTCTGCGAAGCGAGGCATCATGTCATGTTTCACTCTGTGCAGACCTTTATTAAGTCATGTTTTACTGTGTTGAGCTGTATCATGTCATGAATCACTGTAGAAAATATATCGCATTAGGTTCAGTCTGTATACAGCTGTATCATTTTTTTCACTTTATATATATATATATATATATATATATATATATTATATATATATATATATATATATTATATATATAATATATAATATATATATATATAAAACATGATCTCTGGCTGAAGGGACTCGAACTAGAATCTTGGATAAGGTACGCAGCGCTTTACCAATTACCCACCAGAGGGTTATGGCAAAATAAACAAATGCAGTATAATGTGATCCTTTTTTTGACTACGTTTCGCCCACACAGTGGGCTTTTTCAAGTCACAAACAGAAAATACTGGGGGGGAAGGAACGCGAGTATTTTTAGTCCGGCTGAGGTCAGGTGAAGAATGCTGCATCTGATGATGTTTCCGAGTTTGGGTTGTAGAGTCAAAAAACTTGGGTAGCTTGGAAAGGAGACTGGACAAGTTTGTGAGCAGACCTTCTACAGTGTTCTTATGTGGGATAGCGATGAAGAAGTTTCTTGGCAAGTGGTTCAGCTATGTTATAGAAGCCACTATTCTGGTTGAAGTTGTCGGATATAGAAATAAGTGATGATTCCAGGATTTTCGGTATTGAGTGTTGTCTTCTGTGGCGATAAGTCTTGGTTTCTGTAGTTTATCAAGTGGTTGTGTGAATTACGGTGTTGTACGCAGGCATTCCTTGTGTCGTCAGCCCTGCTTGCGTATTGGGTGTTCTGAAATACGTGTTTGGAGGTCCCTTGATGTTTCCCCCACGTATAACTTGTTGCAGTCATTACAAGGGATTATGTATACCCTGCAGAGGATGGAGGCTTGTCCTGCCTACTACTGGTGTGTCCTTGATGGTCGTGGTTGTGGAGGTAGATACTTGGAATGATGTTTTGGCAAAGATTTTGGGAAAAATGTTTGGCAATGGAGTGGGGGGAAAGGGGACTATGTATCTCTTCTCGGCAGTGTCTTCTCTGGGTGTGTGAAGTGTTTAGTGCTCCCCGTCTGCAGTCTCTGATGAAGTGACGAGGATAGTGGAGTTTGGAAAATACCTGTTCAATATATAGTGCATTTTTTCCCTCAAGGAACTCGTTGCTGCAGATTCTGAGTGCACGCAGGAAGAAGCCTATAATTACACCACGTTTTTGGTTTTGGTGTCGTGGTGAGAGTAGAAGTGGAGAAGTTCGTTTTTGGGTTTGGGGGGTTTTCGATAGACTTTAAAACGAAAGTTCGTGGTCGCTTTGCAGAGTAGAACATCAAGGAAAGGAAACAGTATTTCAGAACACCAATACGCAAGCAGGTCTGACGACACAAGGAATGCCTGCGTACAACACCCTAATTCACACAACCACTTGATAAAAAAAACAGAAACTCAAGACTTATCGCCACAGAAAACAAACACTCAATACCGAAGATCCTGGAATCATCACTTATTTCTATATCCGACAACTTCAACCAGAATAGTGGGCTTCTATAACATAGCTGAACCACTTGCCAAGAAACTTCTTCATCGCTATCCCCCATAAGAAAACTGTAGAAGGTCTGCTCACAAACTTGTCCAGTCTCCTTTTCCCAAACTACCCAAGTTTTTAGACTCTACCCAAACCCAACTCGGTACATCACAGATGCAGCATTCTTCACCTGACCTCAGCCGGACTATAAATACTCGCGTTCCTTCCACCCCAGGTAGTTCTGTTTGTGACTTGAAAAAGCCCACTGTGTGGGCGAAACGTAGTCAATAAAGGATCACATTATACTGCATTTGTGTTTTATATTGCCATTGTGTCGGTATTTTATACCATTTATTTCCACCAGAGGGTTATGGTTTGGGGGCTATCACCCACCAGAGGGGGATGAAGGTGGTATCACCCACGAGGGGGATGGAGGTGGCTATCACCCACCAGAGTGGGGATGGAGGGGGGCTATCACCCCCCAGAGGGGTAGAAGGTGGTATCACCCACCCGAGGGGTATGAGGTGGCTATGCCCCCCCCCAGGGGTATGGGGGGTATCTTTCCCCCAGGCGTATGGAG
>NC_069498.1:4858493-4893493 GCF_026875155.1 Cherax quadricarinatus
CGATCCGGGCCCCAACCAGTTAACGAGCCACGCCCACCACCAGTTACGATGCTATGTCCACCACCAGTTACGATGCTATGTCCACCACCAGTTACGATGCCAGGCCCACAACCAGTTAACGATGCCACGCCCACCACCAGTTACGATGCCACGCCCACCACCAGTTACGATGCTATGTCCACCACCAGTTACGATGCTATGTCCACCACCAGTTACGATGCTATGTCCACCACCAGTTACGATGCTATGTCCACCACCAGTTACGATGCCAGGCCCACAACCAGTTACCATGTCAGGCCCACAGTGGTTATTTTGCATAGTACATTAAATTTCTTCCCACAATGCACCGCATGTTAGTGGCTTTCTTGTGCGCCTAACAATACTTTATTACATGTAAACTACATCACCTGTATACTGCTTAAAGAAACCAAATAAAAAAAAACTTAGTTCGGAAATTTTCTCGCAAATTCGGAATATTTTTTGTTCCTGTATTTGAGAATTATCTACGTTTACTATTTGTTATTCAGTACTTCGTACACCAGCAGCATGACTTAGATAACGTAATATAACTACTGTAGTAGTATACACAGTGAACTACTATTGACATACGTTCATTGAAACTTTTCGGGTAGAAGCGAAATGACGATGAAAATTTAGTAAGGGGCAGAGAGCCGAGGGCCAACCCTTCCACGAGTTGAATGACCCATGTGAGTTTAGTTCTTCGTAAAATATAGTACAATTGTGTACTATACAATTTTAATGTGAAGATTTACTCTTTTAAAGTGAGGATATGCTCTTTCGATGCTCAAAATAACTTATAATAATGATTAATTAAGAAATAAGGTGTCCTTTATATATACTGAAAAATATTATAAAGTCTAAACAGTCATATAAAAAAAGTTTATGATTCACTTAGAGGTGAGTTTGAGTCACACAGCTGTGATTTAGTCGGTATTATTGTAGCTTGACATAGTAAAAGTTTCAATAGTACGAGTTTTGATTTAGTGCGATACTAATTCATATTAGTTTATTTTCCCCAAATTCTTCAGATCGTGAACAAAAATTACATATAATTCCAATACTAGGAATTCCAAGTAATTCGACCACTTCATGGGATTATTAGCACTAACTGAGACCTAGTTGTATATACCGTGACAAATATAAAATAAAACCTGAGTGCCTTCATGTACTTACACACACATCTTCAGAGAAATAGCTCTTCCTCTGAAGATGTCCTATATTCACTGATATTTTTTTTTCATATTTACAGTCATGTATTTTATAGTGATTTCTTGCATGCATGTAAATATAAGAGCTGTCATACACTTGTACATTAGTATCTGCACTCTACAGTATCTTCACTCTCCTTTCTGTCAGAATAACTTTATTTACCATGCAAGACTCTTAAACTTAAGCTGTATGAGACTAATTAGATTGTATTTTTTTTTGGCCTAACCCAGATTAAATATTAATTTATAACAATTACATAGATATAATAATAATGTTTTTTAATCCCAACACTGTAAAAAATTAATACATTTAAAAAAAAATAAACTGTATTAATACAAAATAAAATTTGCTAGTATGGTATTTTAGCCTTATTAATCTGCCTTACCTACAGGTAATGTAGACTAACATGTGTCAAATCGTATCTTCATACACGTCTGTCACCTTCCTCACATACAGTCACTCATTCATCACATCTGTCACCTTCCTCACACCTGTCACCTTCCTCACATCTGTCACCTTCCTCAAATATGTCACTCTCCTCACATGTGTCACCTTCCACACATCTGTCACCTTCCTACATCTGCACCTCCTACACTGCATTCCTCACACGCACCTTTCTTGTGTCCTCTCAACTGTCCCTTCCACATCTGTCACCTTCCTCACATCTGTCACCTTCCTTACATCTGTCACCTCCCTCACATCTGCCACATTCCTCACATCTGCCACCTTCCTTATATCTGTCACCTTCCTCACATCTGTCACCTTCCTCACATCTGTCACCTTCCTCACATCTGTCACCTTCCCTCACATCTGTCACCTTCCTCACATCTGTCACCTTCCTCACATCTGTCACCTTCCTCACATCTGTCACCTTCCTCACATCTGTCACCTTCCTCATATGTGTCACCCTCCTCATATCTGTCACCTTCCTCACATCTGTCACCTTCCTCACATCTCTCACCTTCCTCACATCTGTCACCTTCCTCACATCTGTCACCTTCCTCACATAAGAACATAAGAAAGAAGGAACACTGTAACAGGCCTACTGACCCATGCAGAGCAGGTCCATGTCCCCCCGTCCCGGATTAGACCAATGACCCCCCCCCCGGATTAGCCCAATGACCCACCCAGTCTGGTCACCTCCACTCAAGGATGGAGCACTGCACCAAACCCAGCAGCACAAGCAAGTCAGGTCCAACTCACACCCACCCACACCCACTCATGTATTTATCTAACCTATTTTTAAAACTACACAACGTTTTAGCCTGAATAACTGTACTCGGGAGTTTGTTCCACTCATCCACAACTCTATTACCAAACCAGTGCTTCCCTATATCCTTCCTGAATCTGAATTTTTCCAACTTGAAACCATTGCTGCGAGTCCTGTCTTGGCTGGAAATTTTCAGCACGCTATTTACATCCCCTTTATTTATTCTTGTTTTCCATTTATACACCTCGATCATATCCCCCTTAATTCTATGCCTTTCAAGAGAGTGCAAATTCAGGGCCCTCAGTCTATCCTCATAGGGAAGATTTCTGATACATGGGATCATCTTTGTCATCCTCCTCTACGTTTCCCAGAGCATTTATATCCATTCTGTAATACGGTGACCAGAACTGAGCAGCATAGTCTAAATGAGGCCTAACCAAGGATATATAGAGTTGAAGAACAACCTGAGGACTTCTATTATTTATGCTTCTAGATATGAAGCCAAGAATTCTGTTAGCTTTATTGCGAACACTAATGCACTGTTGTCTTGGTTTTAGATTACTGCTAACCAGAACTCCTAAATCATTTTCGCAATCAGTAGTATTAAGATCTACATTATTTAGTTTATATGTGGCATGGTTATTTAACTGTCCAACATTTAGAACTTTGCATTTGTCAATATTAAACTGCATCTGCCACTTCTCCGACCATTGCATCAGTCTATTCAAATCATCCTCCAGTGCTCTAGTGTCCTCATTAGAATGAATTGGACTGCCTATTTTGGTGTCTTAGCAAATTTGCTTATGTCGCTATTTATTCCCTCATCTATGTCGTTTATGTAAATTGTGAACAACAAAGGGCCCAACACTGACCCCTGAGAAACACCGCTTGTGACGTGCCCCCATTCTGATTTCTTCCCATTTATGCAAACTCTCTGCTCTCTATTTGTCAGCCATGCCTCTACCCAGGAAAAAAATTCTCCTATTCCGTGTGCCTTAAGTTTCCTCAATAGCCTCTGGTGTGGAACTCTATCGAAAGCCTTACTGAAGTCCATATACACAATATCATATTAATTACCATGATCTACCTCCTCAAACACCTTAGTGAAAAAAATTAGTAAATTCGTAAGACAGGAACGCCCCTTTGTAATACCGTGTTGAGATTCGTTAATCAATCTGTGCCTATCAAGATGGCTACGAATTGCTTTGGCAATTATTGCTTCCATAAATTTTCCCACTATGGAGGTAAGGCTTGTGTCACCTTCCTCACATCTGTCACCTTCATCACATCTGTCACCTTCCTCACATCTGCCACCTTCCTCACATGTCACCTTCCTCACATGTGTCACCTTCCTCACATATGTCACCTTCCTCATATCTGTCACCTTCCTCACGTCTGTCACCTTCCTCACATCTGTCACCTTCCTCACATATGTCACCTTCTTCAATGTATCACCTTTCTTACATGTTTCACCCACCTCACGTTTTCACCTTCCGTCACATGGTGTCCCTTCTACGACGTGTTCACCTTCCTCACATCTGTCACTGTCTTCTATTGTCGTCCATATCTTTTTCCAAACCATTAAGTGGTGTTTATCTTAATGGATGACTTCCTCTGATAGTTCAAATAGGAACTTGGATAAAATCTGTGTCATGACAACCAATGTCGAATTCCTCGCACAAGCGCTGGCACGTCCCCTGGTGAGGACACCTTTTGAAAAAATGGGTAATGGGGGTTTAATATATGTTAATGGGTGTTGGCAGTAAAGATTTTAAGAAAAAGAATATGCGAACAAAGGATAAAGTAAATCCAAGCGGAACTTGGAACTTATTATTACGTATGAGTGTCCCTGGATTCAATGGTTGAGTGAATTAATTGGTAAACAATGAATTACAGAGAAATATTTTGGTGGAAGAAACGCTACAATGATAAAATGAACGTCATGAACTAATTGGATATTAGAAAACATATACATTATAAAGATAATATAAAGAGAGAAATAAGAATAAGATAAGAATAATAAGTAATAGTAAAGATTAATCATGATAATAAAAAAAACATAATCCAGGTATAGACAAAGAGTATTAATATAATACAAATAATGAAAAGCGTAATAATAATGATAAAATAATAATAATTATTATTATAACAATTAATAATAGCATAATATTGTGGAGAATTTTCTCCATGAGGGGGGTATCAGCCCCTTCAAGCCCCTTCAGCCCCTTTCACAGCCCTGAGGGACCAAGCCCTCTCAGAAGGGCGAGCATCAGTGTTTACTGCTACATGTGAGTACATTATCACAGATGCTATGCGACATAGTCAAGTGACCTCGCTCCTTGCAAGCGGTAGTTGCAGAGTGTATTTTTATCAGAAGACATTACATTCTTACTTAGCAGGACCATTAAGGAAAATCCTGCCTCACTTTATACCATAGTATAGATATGTACGTTTGGAAGGGACTAGTGCTTAATAGCATCAAGAAACAAACAATCAACTATTCTTCATCGAGGAGGTGCAAGGAATCAAGGTACTACGTCAGAGCGTTTTTTTTTTTGTGTTAGGGTAGCAATGGCTTTGGGCGGTGTGGCGTCGGAAGACTAACTTTGACTCCTAGAGAGAGTGACAACTGCCGCCATGATAACCAGCAAAGAACACGATTTGGGTGCGTTAGTGTGAACAAAGTTGTGCTCATGAAAGACACATAAACACTTACGAGAAAGTGTGAACAGCTCTCCAGTGATAACTTTGTGTGAACAATTATTCATAAACAGTGTAGACAACGAGGTGTTTGCGATCCAACATAGTGTAGTGGGGACATTCTACAAAGAACACTATTCTTCAATCAACTCAAACTGATATCCGTGCGTAATAACGGTCAGATACCTATACCCAGGTAAGGTTCTAACTCGTGGATGTACTACTATTGACAGCACAGATTGAGTATAAATTCGTGAGTTTAGAAACTTATCATAAACCCCGCCGGTGATATGTTGACATTGAGTCCAAAGCAAGTAATGGTACATATGTCAGCCACCATGATTGCAATAAGCAGACATAACGCCCCCTAGGGGTAGATTATATATACTTACAAATTATATTTCCCGACAGCCCATGTGAGATGGTTTTCGACAGCTTTCAAGACCTCGTCTGCATGGCGTGCAGTGTATTACGATTGCTTTGCATTTTAACATCTAAGTGTTCCTATATTTATATTTATAAATAAACATAGGCTGTAGGCAATATTTACAACAGAATTGGTCCCCCCCTTCGAACCGAATAAAGACCACACAGTGGTCCAAATATGTTGTACTACAGTGTACAAAATAACCTACGAGCCGAATGTCCTACGAAAAAAGCAGTAAAAACTTGTGTTATTACACTATTAATCAGTATAAATGTCCCACCAGACCTCAATCACAGAGAAAGGGCAGCCAAAAGAAAACGGGGCGCTCACTCAGTGTTCACCCAAAAGAATACGGGAGCTGGGGTGACTCCACCCAACAAGAAGACGGGGAATGGTATCCTGCACCCTCCATCAACGTGCACTCCAATCTCGAGGAATGCTGATTAAGACATCAAACCCAACTGATGTGTGTTTGTCTGAAGTGTATATAAATACACAGTGTTTATAATGTTTAAATACAGAAATTAAGATACAAGATTTTGTAATAGTTTGTTTCTTATATATAAACCTGTTTATATTAAAGAACATATATATAAAGTGTAACGTTCAATATATATTAACAGTGAAATTGTATATATGTGTAAGTAAATATCACGGTGATTACAGTTATAAACAGTTACTTAATACAGTGTATAGTAGAATGAAGTTTATAAACGTTTATTTTACGATAATCATTCGTGGTCAGGCTTGACACAGCAAAGTCAAGCATACACACCAGCCACATTACGGTGACCCTTGCCATGGACAATTGACACCTGAGGTTAAGCTTAGTGGGTCAGAAGGTCCTGATCGATTATTGCTGACATAATGCATAACAAAAACTCAGCTGTTTATAGTCAGAAACAGTGTTTTTTTAAACACTCTAGAGTGTGGTGCTGGAATTTTGCAGTAGTACCATGTAAAATGGCTTGTTTGAAACTCAGTTTCTTCTTTACAGATCCTAAGAATTACACAATTAGAAAAATCTAATTTGCAAGGTCTGTATAGGATAACTTCAATATACAAACAGTGGTAAGCTTTAGTGTCAGTAGTGTCCGACTCGATTATTGCTGACTTAAAGCATAACACAAACTCAGCTGTTTATAGCAGTAGCAGTGTTTTTTTAAACACACTAAGTGTGGTGCTGGTAATTTCAGTATACCAATAAAAATGGCTTTTTGAAAAAACTCAGTTTCAGTCATTACAGACTAAGAATTACAACAGAATAGAAAATCTAAATTCATCATATAGATTAACTCCAAGATGACAAACATAGGTTTTGATGATCCTTGAGGTCAAGTTTGGATTATTTACACAGCGTGCTGGGAAATAATTTAATTCAGACTATACACATTATGAAATAATATTTCTTGAAACAGATTCATCTGAGATGAAATTTAAAAATGTTTACGAACTTTTAGAGATCAATAATTAAGATGACAGGAGTACAAAAGGACTATCTTGCCGTAAAACTCTGTCATCAGAGACCTACTATAACTAGTGGTCCCAGCACCTGTTACACCTGGTAACAACAACAATGTCCCCATTAACCAATGCTACCTAGCATTGTCATTACCTTATTTTCCAGGTCATAATAATGATGATTCATTATGGATTTCAATCCATAGGTAAATTCACGAACTGACATAGAAGAATTGCTAAGTTCAATTACCTTAAAGACTTGTGAAGAGATCCCTATGAACTGATTAAGTCATTTCCGTGAGTTAAAGGCAATTAATCAAAATATAGCCTTACATGTCTTAGCAGAACAATTAGCTTTGATGTGACAGCGTAGGAAGTTATAACATGCAGTCTAAATATCAAGCCTTGAAACCACCCTAATACAATGTGTTTCGACTTACCGCATTTAGAATCACATAAGACAATAGTCTACGGATCTCTAGTGCTAAATATGACCAAGGCAATGTGATTGGTTTATACAGTGGTAATAGTACAAGATAAGTTTCACACAAACTTATGGAACGATTAAATATTATGTTCAATAACGCTATTCACTTGTGAAGAAATAGCAATGTTTACAAACAATAGTTTCATGCAGCAAGCAACGATACAAGAAAAAAATCCACAAATCCAGTGGATATTAAACCTTCAACTCAGTATCAAAAGAGTATACCTACTCCCAGCTAACCACATAAGGGAAATCCCATAAGGCATTTATCAAGCTGTGAATACAACAGACAGTAAACAAATTGATATACAAAACGTACTCCAAAATGTGTACTTTGTGATGGAACACAATGGGCACAGTATTGTATTCAATACAACATCACTGGAGGCACGTAAACAGAACGTTTTCATATCAGTGAAAAGGTGCATCAAGTTTTAGGTTAACCACAAGGGAGGTACATGCCTCACTGAAGATTGTTTTTTTAAATGCAAGGGTATGCATCATACAAGCATTATTGCCCAAATACTTTTGCTGAACAGCAGCAGACTTCCACATAATCAGAAAGTCCCAACAAGCAACAGCAATAAATGTGAGAGATAAGTTTAAAGCAACTGCTCTCCCGATAGCTACGAGTTGAGTTAACTAATAAATAACACAAAACCATGTGCTAACACTATTTGATCAAGGATCACAAAGTCCTTCATAAGAAGAACAGTGTTGCAGAAACAGAGAAAACAACCCTATGCCAAAATACAGTTAGATATAGCTGGTTTTTTACACAATACTGGTAACATACATAGGAACCTAGCCAGAATCACTGTTGGTCTCGGAAACAGAAAAAGACAGTGAAGCTGTGGTAGTAAGATTATTTGCCTAAGTCTGAGCAGAGCAGGATTAAAAGAACAGTTGCAGCTCTGAAGCAGCTAGGTCAAGTTAGCCTGTCCTGACATAACAGACTTGACACATTAGACGCAATTGATTTAATCAATAGGAAGTGAGACATTATCACTAGTTTTGTTCAAAATATAGTAAGTAAAACTATTTACTTGCTGGAAACAGCAGAGGGCAACATGATATGTGGACCCATTCCTCTCAAAGTGGGAAAGAAGCTGATATTGATTCATTGGAAAATGTACTAGTTTACGAGAATAACCGCTTATCATGTACCACAGCAAAAATTATCATATACTGGAAGAAATGAATGAACCATTGATAACTTGTGGTATTTAGATGCGATATGTATTGTATTTAAATAAACCAATCCCGAGAAGTATCCTCAGAGCTTAAAACCAATAATTGGCCACTGTCCAATATAAAGATTGACAGAATTGGGTTATGTTCCCATTGACATTAAATCCACCACAACTTGCCTAGAAAATATGACGCAGGCTTTGTCGGAACAGATGAAAAAGCACAAATACATGAGCTCAGGAAGAATCCAGAGCTACTGACTGTTTATAATATCTACAAGAACAGTTGGACAATTAATTCATTGAGGAAATAGTCGAAGAATAAGTGGAATGACAAACGCTCATTATGCTCCCGCACCATGGAGTCAGAAAAGATTCTGAAACCACTCCACTACGTTTGTATATAATTGCAGCGCACGAGCAAATAAAAGGATGTAGCAAGTATTAATGACTGTCTGATACCGACCCTCACTAACTTGAGAAGCTTGAGAAGTTGCTTATGAAATTTCTGCACGAAACCCATAATGCCTAAACGGCTGATATTTCCAAAGCTTATCTAAGATTAGGACTACAAGAAAAGAGATTATACTCGATTCTTGTGGCCTGAAAATCCACATTATCCTCCAAGAGTCCTGTGAAAATTTATCGTTTCAAATCTTATTAATTGGTGCAACATCCTCTCCATTCTTACTAAATCTACACTAAATACACAGTTTGAAGAAAAACTGAAATCGTCCCTTCAAAGAAATCTTATAGAAAAGTTTCTAAGTGACAATCTATCAATGTACTGTGAATAAAGAGGAGGATTTGAAATCCTTATACAGAGAACTGACCAAAGGAGATGAAAGAATCAAATAATGCCTCTAAGAATGTGAATACAAATTCAAAGCAATTAAGGGACTTATCAAAGAAGATTTCCCTGAAACAGAAATTTCCTAATTGCAACAATATGGCAGGCTTATTGGAACCAACAGGAAGATACTATTGCGTCTCAAAAAGATAAACTATAAAACATGCATACACACACTAACGAAGTTACTGTCAAGGTTAACACATGTTTTGATCCTCTAGGACTCGTCTCACCAATTATACCATTAAAGGTTAAAATGCTTTATGCAAGACGCATGGAAGCTCAAAATCTGGATGGGAATTGAAAAATTGGCCTCTAGAAATGAGTCAAGCATAGAGGAATATCCAAGGAGTTTAAACAACTTCTATCAAATTAAATTTCCCAACAAATAGGTTCAAGAGGGAAACAAGTAGCACATTAACATGTGTTCTGTGATGCGTCTACCAAAAGGTTATGGCGGCTGTAGCTTACATGAGTAATTAGCTGAAGTAAGTACACTCAATTTTATTACTATGTCATAGGCCAGAGTAGGGCACCCTTGAAATCAAACAGTACCACAAATTGGAACTGACAGCACTCTATGTATGTACAAAATTAGCTGTCTATCTCAACAAAGTACGTTGATCATCTCACGAATGAGAAAACCGTGTTATCTGGAGAGATAATAGCAAGTTCTCCAGCGGTTAAGAAAGTAATAAGGAAAAGTTGGTCATATACAGAACAGAGTAGCAGAAATAAAAAGAGATCAGAGAGATTATCTCTTTCTTTTCTTCACTACTTCTACCCGTAGAGAAATCCAGATTACATGTTGGAGGCCACGTGTGTCCCCACTATAAGAAATTTGGTGGATAATAAAATTATGGCTCCACGGACCGAACTGCTCTCTTGATGAAAATAACTGGCCTCAGCAAAAAAAGCCTCACATTATGCCAGAAGAAACAGTCTGCTGAACACAGCAGAAATAAGTTGTGTAAATACTGCGGACACAACAAAAATAGTCATTGATGGATCTAAATACTCATTCTTTGGGTAAACTCTTAAGAGTTACAGCACTTGCCTTTAAATTCATTAAGGAAAAAAACGATTATTTATGTCTTGAAACCCATTAAATACTGGGTAAAACTTAATACAATAAGATGTTTTCTCTACAGAATATAAATATTCTGGGAAACACAATATAAATCCCAAAGGAACTCTGTCATGATTATTCTTTAGGACTTCATCTCGACTCACAAATAAAATATAAGATGTCGAGGAAGAATTCATAATTCTTCGACTACCTACAAGAAGCCATACATCCAATATTGATCCCCAAGAATCATTGGCTAACAAAACTGATTGTGCAAAACGCCCACAAGAAACGAGTTACCATTGGTGGGGTTGCTGACGCACTTAGGTTCATATGACGACAATCCTACTGGATACCTCAAGGTCGACAAGTGGAGAAAAAACAAATAAATGCCTGTATTACTTCGTCACACGAATATGCGAGTACGTCAGTATCCAGTCCACCTCCATAAACCCACTGAAAGAGTTTGTCATACACTCCATTTGAGTGGACAGTGTAGATTACACTGGACCACTAATTTTTAAACCCAAAACAGTTGTGACAAAGTTCTCCCACTCAAGCGAATACATCTGTTTGTTCACTGTGCTACAACAAGAGCAGATATCTTCTAGAATAGCCACTGACATTCTGCTGTAAACCTTATATCAAATTATTCAGAAGGTTTTGCGCAGCCAGAATGGCATGTCCCACACCTGATGATTTCGATAAAGCAACGAACTTTGTTGTCTGGTGCTGCTTAATATAAGCAAGATCTTTGATCAACCATAAGTTACATTACAGATGCAGAATCATCGCAGTTGTCGTGTGCGATACATTCCCTCCTAAATCTCCAAGGCACGGCTGATTTTATGAAGAGAATGATCGCAGTTGTAAACGGTTGTTTGAATGGAAGACTCTATCATCGCAAAGAATCGACTTAGAAGAATTCCCGAACAGATGAGACTGAAATAGAAAATGAGACAACAACAGACCTCTAACTTATGTTACCGATGATCTGGAACATGTTAGAAGTGTTAATCCATCTCATTTACTCCATGGCAAGAAGGCACGAACCTGTTCCTGCCATGAATGATAAAGAAATCATCGAGGATCCTCCTTAATTCGAACCGACAACTCGACGTAAATTTCAAACAACTTAGAAAGTGATTGAACGATGGAGAAAATTTGGCGAAGAAAGACTATCTCACCTCATTGAGAGAACACTTCTATGGAGCTGGTGTTCCTGAAAATCATAATTCCTTAAGACCTGGTGACATAGTGATTATCGACAATGATGGTCCAGGTCCCAATGGCCACTTGAAAATTTGACCATATATCCTGATGCAAATGGGAATCATTCAGGACAGTTGAGTGTTTTAACAAAGGTGTAGTGAATAACGGACAATAAACTAGTGCCCCCCGTTAGAATTTACACCTGTGTTTGAAAATAAAATGTTTAGTGACTCTCCAGAACTCACACAGACTAAAGCCGTTCAAAAGACAACAGTCAGTGGTGCGAGTGAAAAAGAAAAAAATTAAATTAATGTTTAAGTGAATAATAGTTCAACCTGCAGCAGACCTCCGCCGCCTC
The DNA here is from genome assembly GCF_026875155.1 of Cherax quadricarinatus. Taxonomy (NCBI): domain Eukaryota; kingdom Metazoa; phylum Arthropoda; class Malacostraca; order Decapoda; family Parastacidae; genus Cherax; species Cherax quadricarinatus. Next base: position 4,870,688 of record NC_069498.1, read on the forward strand.
CCCAGTGTGGAGAAATTTCCCTCCATAGGGGGTGTATCCAGCCCCCTTCAGCCCCATCAGTCCCCCTTTCAGCCCTGAGGGACCAAGTCCTCTCAGAAGGGCGAGCGTTCCTTATTTTACTGCTAACCAGAGAGTATTGACACAGATGCAATGCGACTTAGTCAGTGACCTCTGACTCCTTGCAGCGGTGTTGCAAAGTTGTAATTTTTAAAGATACAGTACATTCTACTTTAAGCAGGACAATTAAGAAAAATCCTTGCTCGTCACTTATTACCATAGTAATAGATAGTGACATTGTTGTCTATGCTTAAGACAGCAAGAAACAAACATTCTACTTTGCTTTCATCGCAGGTGTCAAGGAAGCAAGGTACTAGGTCAGCGTTTTTTTTTTTGTGTGTTAGGAGGAGCAACGCTTTGGGGCGGTGTGCGTCGGGATGACTAACTTGACTCTAGAGAGAGTGACACTGGCTGCCAGGATAACCAGCAAAATAACACTGAATTGTGCGTTTAGTGTGAACAAAGTGACTCATAAGAACCCCAAACCAAAAAACACTTAAGAAAATGTGATAGCTTCTCCCAGTGATAACTTGTGTGAACAATTATTGATGAACAGTGTAAACAACGAGTGTTTGCGATCCAACAGAGTGTAGTGCGACATTCTCAAAGAACACAATTCTTCAAATCAACACACAGATATCCGGGCGTAATTAACGGGTCAAGATACATAGAACCCAGGTAAGGTGTTCTAACCTCGTGATGTACTACTCATTGACTGCGCAGTTGAGTATAAAGTCGTGAGTTTAGAAACTTATCATAAACCCCGGTGATATGCTGACCATTGAGTCCAAACATATTACATCGTCACCACCAGGTGAATGCAATAAGCTACATAACACCCCGCAAGTGGTAATTTAAATACTTAACAAATATATTTCCGACAGCCCATGTTGTGATGGTTTCAACATCTTTCAAGACATCGTCAGCAGGGGGCGGCTGTGTATACGATTTTGCTGTCTCTATCAGCTAAAGTGTTTCGCTAAATTATATTTATAAAGGAAACATAGCTGGTAAGGCCAATTATTTACACAAATATTAAAAACTGGATAATAAATATACATAAGAAGAAAAAGCAGAAGAAGATAAAGGTAAATAAAGTTTAATAAGTAGTAGATACATAAATAGAAAAAATAATAATAATGACAGAAATAATAATTATAACATAATAATAGTATAATATCAAACCTATTAATTTAATCCACAAAAGAAGAAAAGAAGAAGATGTATGATGACTATTTGAGATGAAGATGATGAAGATGAGAGATGAATGAAGATGATGATGATGAAGAATGATGGATTGATGATGATATGTGATGGATGATGATTATGAAGATGACGACGATGATTTGCGTAATAGATTTAAAAACAATTCTCAGGGTTCTGTACCCGAGTTTTTCAAATTAATTTATTAACTAGCTGTTGCTTTATTTTACTAAATGGTTTAATAGAAGCAAGAAAAAAATTTTAGGTATCCAAGTCCATCGGTATACAGTAGGAGTGTTTAAAATTGCAGGTCAGTGGCGTTAGGTGACTTAGCGACTTACGCACTAGGTCGTAGTGAGTTCCATGCTTAGCTTCCCTAAGATGATATAGAAATATACTTAGTTGAATAGTATCAAACTGTAGCCAGCTGGTCCAGTGGCTGACGACGGCCTGGAGTTTTAGGACTCACTTGCCATAGGTTCAACCCACCCCTCCGTGGTCTTGTTTGCAATCATGTTAATACGAATTTTTGAGAGTCATCCAATACAAGTGTGTTGAAAAAGGGGCAAGTGGTTTGTACTGATACCCATAGTACACTTGGGAAACTCAAGTGGAGTAATTTGTTAAAGAGTAGAATCAACCCCACTGCATATTACGTAAATTGGCAGGAAAGCGTACTAAACCCACTGGATTACAAGCTCTTGGGGATACGAAAGCAATCCACACTGAGAAGTGGTATTTCTAGTTCCTTGGATAAGACACTATCATTAGGTCATGATTTAGTCTCACCTGAAAGCCATGAGAAGGCCGGGGACAGAGGTTTCCACTGACAGACTGCTACCTCTTTACTAGCAACACCTGTAACAAGTTTAGTAAAGTATTGGGTAAGGTTTTATCAAATTTATGTTTTACTGTGTAGAGAATTATCGTCATATTTTTCTGTTTGAAAAAGTTTTCTTGTTATGTTTACTGTGTGTAGAGTCTTGAGTCATGTCATGTGTCACTCTGTAGAGCTTTATCATAATCCAAGTTTCACTCTGTAAAACTTTGTCATTTCATGGTTCCCTTTTTGTCGATCTGTATCACGCCTGTTTCACTCTATAAGAAATTTATTATGTCACGTTTCACTTTGTATAGAGAGTATCATATCATATTTTACTCCTGTAAAACATAAAACACACATGTATGTTTCAAGTCATGTTTCACTACGTAGAGCTCTAATAAAGTTTTACACATTGTCCTAATTAAAGCTCAATCCACATTGTCGTCATTCTCTACAACTGACTACCTCTGGCACAACAAATAACTGTTTTATATTCACTATCTCTGTGGTCAGTAATATGCATACAGGCTTACATGTTTGAGCAGAGGCTCCAGCTCCTGGTCCAGTAGAGTTTTTTGGATCAACTGCAACAGCAACACACCTGTGACAACACAAAATTTATTTAAATCCCTCAACCAATGTAAAATTCACGTTGTTAGAAATTAATTACTGTAATAAACTTATAAAAAAGTTTTTTTCTTCCTCTCTTTTTTAGTAAATGTCCTACAAGAAGGAAGGAATATTTTGTAGGATTGTAAAATGTTGAAGACGATAGGGAAGCTGTGATTCCGTGTATAGGGCAAGAGGAATAGCATCTTGTAGAGTGATGTAAGAGCCAGTAGTGAGTGTGGGGGAATTCGTGAGGCAGTAAGTAAAATAAAGGCGTAAGGCAGCCTGGGATTAATGGAAGATAGATAGAAATGATAAAAGACAGTTGTGGGATATATTTTGGAGTGTTGTTGCCATTATTTAATAAATGTATGAAGAAGGGTAAGGTACCTAGGGAATTGGCAGAGTAGCATGCATAGTACTTTATAGTAAAGGCAAAAGGGGACAAAAGAGAGTGCAAAAATTATAGTAGATAAGATCTGTTGAGTATACCGTAAAGGGTATGCTAGATTATTATTGAAAGAATTAAGAGTAATACGGAGAATAGTATACAGATGAACAATGAGCTTTAGGAAAGGGAGGGGTTTTGGTGTTTTTGGGGTGGGGACCAGTGTTTACAGTGAAACAATATAAGATTGAACAGTATTTAGATAAGGCTAAATAGGTTTTTTGTGCATTTAATGGATTTGGAAAAGGCGTAAGACGGGTGGATAGGGAGGCAATTGAGGTAGATGTTGTCAGGTTAGTGTGTAGGAGGTATGTTATGAAGAGAGAGAAGAATTATTTTACGAGGATAAGTTGAGGCTCAAGTTAATAGTAAGAAGGACAGAGGGAGATTATATCCCAGTAAAGAGGTAGGCCATAGACAAGAGGTGTGGATATCACGTGGTTGTTTAATAAATATTAAAGATGGGGGTTGTAAGAGAAGTAAATGCGAGGTCCAGTGGCAAGTAGACGCGGATGTATTTAAAAAGATAAAGAATCACACATAAAGTGGGGAGTTTGTCACTGTTGCTCATTTTGCTGATGACACTGTGCTCTGGAGATTCCTGAAGAGAAGTTGCAGAGTTTGGTGGATTAATTTGTGTAGGGTATTGAAAAGAAGAAAATTAAGTGAATAAATACAGAAAGAGTAGGTTATGAGGATAACAAGAAAGATTATGTTGATAAATATTGGTTATCAGATTTTTAAGGAAGAGAGTATGGGAGGAGGATGGAATGTAGATCAGATATTTGGAGTGGGCCGGTCACGGATGGATCTATGAAAGAAGAGGTGAATCACAAACTGGATTGAGGGGAAAAGGTGAGCGGTGCCTTTAGGAGTCTGTGGAGAGACAAAGAAACTTTGTCCTTGGAGGCAAAGAGGGGAATGTATGAGAGTGATATGTTTACCACGCTCTTATATGGGTGTGAAGCCATGGGTGATGAATTTGCAGCGAGGAGAAGGCTGGAGGCAGTGGATAATTCATGTCTGAGTGCAAATGTGTGGTTGTGAATATAAAGCAGGAGAATTCGTAGTTTGGATGTTATGGAAGGAGGTGCGGGATTACCAAAACGTTGTCCAAGTGCTGAAGGAAGGGTTGTCGAGGTGGCTCGGACATGTAGAGAGAATTAGCGAAACAGAATGGCTTCAAGATGTATCAGTTTCTAGTGGAAGGAAGGGGGGTAGGGGGTCTGCCTAGGAAGGTGGAGGAGGGGGTAAAGAGGTTTTGTGTGCGAGGGGCTTTGACTTCCAGCATGCATGCGTGACGTGTTTGATAGAGTGATAGGAGACAAAGATTTTAATACAACGGTGCTGTATGGAGTGTGGAGCATATATCATTTAATGAAGGTGATACAGTGAAATCGAGGCAGGCCGGAACGTTGAATCCTGAAGAGGGGAAGTACATTGCCTGCACACTGTAAAGGAGGGTGTAATGTTGCAGTTTAAAAAACTTGTAGTGTAAAGCACCCTTTCAGGCAAGACAGTATGGTGTGAAAGATGGGTTAAAGTTTTTGCTTTTTTTCGGGCCACCCTGCTTGGAGGGGAATTGCGCCATGTGTTAATATTAAAAATAAATAATAATAAATTTAAAATCTTTGATAAATGAAAGACAAACTAAAATAAGATTTTTCGTAGTATATGATAGTGAGTAGCCGATGAACTTTAGGACCATAATCTCCCCTAACCTTCAGCATTCCATGCTTGCAACACGATACTCCGCTTCCTGATGATCTTAGCTATTTAATGCTTTCAAATATGTAAATCACTTCGAAACCAGTTACACTGTCAGCATTACAACAACAAGTGAAATTTAGGAACATAAGCAGAATGGGAGTAAACATCTGTCCCAGTTTCGTTACCCATAGGGATCTAATTGTAAACATATCATTCTATTACAACAGAGAAACTTGACACCTGTCAACTATTACCAGGAGGAGTATAATCGGACATCAGTCAATCCATTAACGTACTTATCAATGTTTGGTTAAAGTCTGGAAACCTCCTTCTACCCATTAATCTGTTAACTCTTTCATTGTTTGTCCATGGATGGGAAGTGACTAATCACCAACAAGATGGTATAATAAGCAATGGCTGTTGTTAGTCCTAAAACCATCATGAGGTGATAGTCACCCTCCAGAGGGATACAGGGTGGCCTATCACCCACCACCGTGATATGGTGAGGCTATAACCCACCTGTGGGGTATGGTGTGGCTAACACCCCCAGTGGGGTAATGGTGTTGCTATCACCCACTCTAGAGGGTACGGTGTAGCTAACACCCACCATTTGGGGTATAGGTGTGGCTAACACCCACCAGTGGGGTATGGTGTATCTAACACCACCAGTGGGTATGGTGTGGCTACACTCACCGTGGGAGTATGGTGTAGATAACACTCACCAGGGGGGTTTATGGTGTGGCTAACACCCACCAGTAGGGGTATTGTGTGGCTAACACCCACCAGTGGGGTATGGTGTGGCTAACACCCACCAGTGGGGTATGGAGGTGGCTATCATCCACCAGCGAGGTATGGTGTGGCTGTTACGTACCCTAGGGAAATAGGATGACTATCACCAATAGGAATGTGGCAAATACCACCTACAAGTGGTGTATGTGGTGAGTGCCACCCACAAGTGGGGTATGTGGTGACTGTCACCTGCAAGTGGGTGGTGATTGCCACCTACAAGTGGGGTATGTGGTGACTGCCACCTACAAGTGGGGTATGTGGTGACTGCCACCTACATGATGTGTGCATGGCGTAATATCTTACAGCATTATACTTATATGTAAACATGACACTCACAATACTCACATTAAAAAACAGGAACACAATTTTCAGGTGCATGGTTAAGATAGTGGCTAGCGTGGTGAAGGTTGCTGTGTAACTTAATGTTGATCAGATTGAAGTCAGACCTCTACTGACTGCACACCAGCCCTGGCCTTAATATATATGTACCAGACCTGACTTCCTTCCTCACCACGACCCCACACCACCATTTACAACACTAGTACTACTACTACGTCGCTTCTATGTATATGACGTCCATGTTACTTCTGTGACGTCATACTTTACTATGTCATGGACGGCCTTTGGGACTCCGCTCGCCCGCGCGCACTGTGTGTGAAGAATGTGTGTGCTCACCTAATTTTGGTTGCAGGGGTCCATTCATAGCTCCTGGCCCGCATCTTCACTGGTCGCTCCATGAGCTTCATCATACCCCTTATTAAAACTATGTATGGATCCTGCCTCCTCCAGACTATTCCACTTCCTGACAAGTCTGCGACTGAAGAAACACTTCCTAACATCCCTGTGAATCATCTGAGTCTTAAACTTACAAAGTGACCCAAACTACGGATTCTCTGCATTATTATTCACACCAAACATTGCCCTCAGGGCATGATTATCCACTGCCTCCAGCCTTCTCCTCGTTTTCAACATTCATCACCCATGCTTCACAACCCCTTTTAGAGTGTTGGTATAACTATGCTTACATACATTCCCCTCTTTTCTCCACGGACAAAGTTCTTTGTCTCCAGACAAGAGGTGCACCACTCACCCTTTTAATTAACCTCATCAATTCTATGATTCAACCTCATTTCCCTTTTAGACCCATCTGCTGACACGTCCCCCTCCTAAATATCTGAACCCTATTTTTTTTGCTATCCTCATTATTTCTTTCCTATATTCACTTTTTTTTAATTCTTTCTTTTACATTCCCTACCAAATTCATCCACCAACCTCTGCAACTTCTCTTCAGAATCTACAAAAAGCACAGTGTATCAACAAAGAGCAACTGTGACAACCCCCGCTTTGTGTTAAATTCTTTATCTTTTAACTCCACCCTCTTGCCAAGACTCTCGCATTAAACTTCTCTTACAACTCCATCAATAAATTTTATTAAACAACCACGGTGACATCAACATCGTTGTCTAAGGCCTACTTTTACTGGGAAATAATTCCTCTTTTCCTACATACTATAACCTTAGTCTCACTATCCTCGTAAAAACTCTCAATGCTTTCAGTAACCTTTCCTCCTATACCATTACACCTGCAACATCTGCCACATTGCTCCCCAATCAACCCTGTCATTACCCTTTTCCAGATCCATAAATGTAACAAAAGCCTCTTTAGCCTTATCTGAATACTGTTCACCTATATGTTTCTTTGGTTTAAAAACTTGGTCTATCCTACTCTCCGTCTTACTCTTAATTCTTTCAATAAAAACTCTACCATACACTCTACCAGGTATACTCAACAGACTTATTCCCTATAATTTTTGCACTCCCTTTTTTTTCCCATTTTGTCTTTATACAAAGGAACTATGCACACCCCTCTGCCAGTCCCTAGGTACCTTACCCACTTCCACATATCATTAAATAATAGCAGGAACCACTCCAAAACTATATCCCCACCTGCTTTTAACATTTCTATTTTTATTCCATCAATCAGAGCTGCTTTACCCTCTTTCATTCTTCCCATGCCTCAGGAACTTTCCCCACACTCACAACTGGCTCTTTCTCACTCCTACAAGTGTTATTCGTCCTTGCCCTATACACGAAAATCACAGCTTACCTATCTTCATCAACATTTAACAGTTTCTCAAAATATTCCCTCCATTTTCTAGATACCTCTATCTCCCCAATTTAATGACTCCCCTCTCCAAATTTTAACTGTCAAATCCATTTGTTCCCTAGGCCTCCTCAACTTATTAATCTCCTTTTTCTTATTTTCAACAAAAATTTTTTTGGTAACATCTCCCCCACTCTCTCATTTGCTCACTTTTTTCATTGCTTCACCAGTCTCTTAACTTCTCCTTTTTCTCTGTATATTCTTCCCTCCTGCATCACTTTACTTTTTTAAAAACCCTCATATGCTAACTTTTTCTCCCTTACTACTCTCTTTACATCATCATTCCACCAATTGCTCTTCTTCCTCCCGCACCCACTTTCCTATAACTAAAAATTTGTGCTGAACACTCTAACACTACATTCTTAAACCTACCCCATACATCTTCGACCTCATTGCCTATACTCTCACTAGCCTACCTATCCTCCAATAGTTATTTATATCTTACCCTAACTGCCTCCTCTTTTAGTTTATAAACCTTCACCTTTTTATGTGGATCCACATAATCCTTGATTTACATATTTATATTTCCCCCTTCTCAATCCATAACCGATCCTTCAAAATTAAAGCTACCCCTTCCTTAGCTCTAACTCTCTCAGAGACTCCTGACTTAACCCCATTTATTTCTCCCCATTGAAATTCACCTACCCCGTTTAGATTTGTTTCGCTTAGGGCTAGAACATCCAACTTCTTTTCATTGATAACATCAGCAATCATCTCTTTCTTATCATCCGCACTACGTCCACGCACATTCAAGCATCCCAGTTTTATAAAGTTTTTCTTCTTCTCTTTTTTAGTAAGTGTATACAGGAGAAGGGGTTACTAGCCCATTGCTCCCGGAATTTTAGTCGCCTCATCGACACGCATGGCTTATGGAGGAAAGATTCTTTTTCACTTCCCTGGACAATAGCGGAAATAAAGAAGAACAAGAGCTATTAAGAAAGAGAAGAAAAACCTAGATGCGTGTATGTATATATATGCTTGGTCAAAAGTGAGGCATATACAGGCGAATCAAAAGAGGAGGGGAGCAATTAAGAAATCAGTATATTCAGTTAAAGAAAACATTATGGGGGTTAAAGTTGCAAGAGAATCGAAGACTAACCCAAGAGGATTCTTTCAGGTATACAGAAGTAAGATTGGGGACAAGTGGGCCCACTCAAAAGTTACTCAAGTCAGCTCATGGACAGTGATAAAAAAAATGTTTTATAATTTTTAACACATTACTTCCTCTCAGTTTTTAAACACAGGAAGATACTAGCGATATTCCAGAAATTATAAATAATGTAGAACGGGGAGATAGTTAAACTATGCACGATTGGGGTTTCACAAAGTGACATGGCCTTAGGCCAATAGATAAATTCAAACCTAAAAAATCCCCAGGCCCTGAATAAACTGTTTGCTAGGGTTCTAAAGCAATGCAAAGAGGAGCTTAGCGAACCTTTGGTGAATCTTTTTTTAACATATCACTACAAACTGGCTTTGGCATGATGAGTGGAAAATGGCAAAAGTGATACCTATTTTCAAAGCAGGTGACAGGGCCTTAGCTTCGAACTATAGACCAAATGCCTAAACCTTCATAGTGGGAAAATTTATTGAATCAATAATTGCCGAGGCAATTCGCAGCATCTTGAAAAAAAAAATAAAATTTAAACAATGGGAAACCCAGCACGGTTTTACAAAAGTGCGTTCCTGCCTTACGAATTTATTAACTTTTTTCACTAAGGTATTTGAAGAGGTAGATCATGGTAATGAATATGATATTGTGTATATGGACTTCAGTAAGGCTTTTGATAAGAGTCCCACATCAGAGACTATTGGGGAAAATTAAGGCACACGGAATAGGAGAATTTTTTTCCTGGATAGAGGCATGGTTGATAAATAGGCAGCATAGAGTTTGCATAAATGGGGAGAAATCAGAGTGGGGAAGCGTCATGAGCGGTGTCCCACAGGGGTCAGTGTTGGGCCCCTTGTTGTTCACAATCTACATAAACGATATAGATAAGGGAATAAATAGCGACATAAGCAAGTTTGCCGATGACACCAAAATAGGCCGTCAAATTCATTCTGACGAGGACATTAGAGCACTCCAGGAGGATTTGAATAGACTGTTGCAGTGGTTAAAGAAGTGGCAGATGCAATTTAATATAGACAAATGCAAAGTTCTAAACACTGGGCAGGAAAATAACCATGCCACATATAAACTAAATAATGTAGATCTTAATATTACTGACTGCTAAAAAGGATTTAGGAGTTCTGGTTAGCAGTAATCTAAAACCAAGACAACAGTGTAAAAGTGTTCGCAATAAAGCGAACAGAATCTTTGGCTTCATTTCAAGAAGCATGTATAATGTGAGTCCTCAGGCTGTTCAACTCTATACATCCTTGGTTAGGCCTCATCTAGATTATGCTGCACAGTTTAGGTCACCGTATTACAGAATGGATATAAATGCTTTGGAAAACGTACAAAGGAGGATGACAAAGTTGAACCCATATATTAGAAATCTTCCCTATGAGGATAGACTGAGGGTCCTGAATCTGCATTCTCTAGAAAGGCGTAGAATTTAGGGAGATATAATTGAGGTGCATAAATGGAAAAGAGGAATATATAAAAGGGATGTAAATGGCGTGCAAAAAAATGTCTAACATAGACAGGATTCGCAGCAATGGCTTTAAGTTGGAAAAATTCAGATTCAGGAAGGATATAGCAAAGCACTGGTTTGGTAAGAGTTGTGGATGAGTGGAACAAACTCCCGAGCACAGTTATAGGGGCTAAAACATTGTGTAGTTTTAAAAATAGGTTAGATAAATACATAAGTGGGTGCGGGTGGGTTAGAGTTGGACCTGACTAGCTTGTGCTACTAGGTCAGATGGCGTGCTCCTTCCTTATTAAGTGAATGTGACCTGACCTGAGTAGGTTGGGGCATTGGCTTAAGCCGGTAGGAGACTTGGACCTACCTCGCATGGGCCAGTAGGCCTGTTGCAGTGTTCCCTCTTTCTTACGTTCTTATATACCTGTTATCCAGCGTGTTTTTGAGACAGAAAAGAGACACCAGCAATCCTACCATCATGTAAAACAGTTACAAGTTTCTGTTTTATAGTCACCTAGCAGGACGGTAGTACCTCCCTGGGTGGTTGCTGTCAACTGACCAACTACCTGATATACCGGAGAATATAGATCTTCAGGAGAAGTATTAGCCCTTTTCATATTTATTCTATTAAAGCTCCGTGGAACGTAGATATCTGACGTATCGAAGGAGATCCAGGCTGTGACTGCTGGTGTTCTAATCTGTCAGCTTTTAAGATAAGCGCAATATGTCTTATCAAGTAGAAGTCCACAAAACCGCTGTTAGTTGTTGTTACTACAATAACAATTGTAGCGGCAGTTACCACTAGACCAGTGGCAGCTGCTGGTACACGTAGAAAAGTGTTTGTTGCTGTTACTACTAGGTTAATGGTAGCTGCTGTTACCACTAGACCAGTGGCAGCTGCCATTACCACTAGACCAGTGGTAGCGCTGTTGCCACTAGACCAGTAACAGCTGCCATTACCACTAGCCTAGTGGCAGCGCTGTTACAAATAGAACAGTGACAGCTGCTGTTACCACCATACCATTGGTTCCTAACCTTTTGGACAGGGATTTCCAACCTTTGTATGACACTGCTTCCCTAGGAAATGTTTGATTGTTGTTGCACCATTACAAAACTATTATCACATCTGAAGATGAAGAAGTCAAATATAAATTGAGCGGATAAATTTTTTTGGGTAAAATAAAGAGAATTGTGCTTTTCATTAGGACTCTTTGTGGCACCATATGAAATACTATCTTGCACCACCTGGGGGGTGCGTGCACCCTTTGGAGGCGCGTGCACCCCCTGGAGGTGCGTGCACCTGCCTGGTAGGCGGGATTCCCCAGTGGAAGTAGGTCCTACCCAAAGGGATGGATTAGTTGTAATAGCCGTGAAGAAGGTCTTGTAGATGTCCTCTGAATCAAGATTCCATGATGTTGCAGTGTCTGACAAGTTGTACAAGAAAGGTATAAAATCCCTTTGGGTAGGACCTACTTCCATTGGGGAATCCCACCTACCAGTGACTATGCCTTCGTCTGCTACACGTCCTTATCCACTGACGCCTATATAACCGCCAGTCTTCTTGCCTTTGCTCCAGATTCTCCACCACCACGATGCTGTGAACACCAACTCCAAGGCTGAGGGACTGATTACCTCATCTTTTGTATATAGTTCTACTGTCTTCTAATTATATCCTCGAATCTGTATTGATAAAGCCACTGGATGGCGAAACGTCTACAATAAAGATATCCAGATGTTGCACATGTGTCTAAACTTTCATATTGTCGGTATTTTATACCTTTCTTGCACAAGGTGCCAAGTGTTCCCTCTCAGGTGTTTTAATTTTTTCCTACTTTATTACACCACAAAACAAGAAAAACGTGAAGTAGATCAATAACATCGTTACCAGTAAGAACGTACATTATATCCTTTCAAGTATAGTAAGTTAAAATGCATTAGTCTTAATAATTTATTTTTTTGACACTTATTATTCTAGGTGAAACAAGGATTTTTTTTTTTAGGAATAAACACACGCATGTCATCACTTGCATCAAAAATAATTTCTAGACATTGTTTTAATGTGTAGAAGTGTTGAGAAAATTGTCTCACACAAATAGATGATGGTAAATGGCACGAGAACCACTGAAGCTTTTTCTATTTTCTATTCGGATTCCTTCATCAACTTTCAGTTTAACCAGATCAATTTTCATTATATAATTTTCATCCACGGAATCCAGATTAAAAATAAATGGAATCTTCGTCTACTTCTCGGTCACAGAAACCTCTCAGTAGTGATATTAAAAATTAATTTTCTTTTTAAATTCACAATAGTTCTTGATTTATAATAATAATAATAATAATAATATAATAATAATAATAATAATAATAATAGTAATAAATTTCATAATTATTCTATTCCACATTAGCATTACTATTAACATCAAAATTATCTAAATTTTTAAAATAACAAACTTACTACGTCGGAATACACAACATAACTAAAAATGTTGTAAATGGTATTTGAATACCGACAAGTTGATGAGGAAGACACACGTGAACCTGCTGAATGTCTCTCTCACCACTAAGAATGTACAAACACCAAGAAGCCGTGCAAGCGCAAGTAAAGATGATTGTGTACGAAGCGTTCAAAAGAAAACGGCGTAACACACAAACTAAAAGTAGTCAAGTCATTGTCTTTTATTGAATTTATCAGTGTATATCGTATCTAACCCAGTTATGCTGCTTTTTAACCCCAGGAGAAACAAGTACCCTTGGTAAAGAAGCACATAGTGAGAGTGTATCCAGGTGATGGTGACGCCGAACATTGTTACAAAGTGAAGGTTGTGCAGCAGTGTTGGTGGAAGAACATCATCAGGCAGAGATCAAATGAACTGTTTACAGGCAAGTGAAGGTTGTCATGACCCCAACACTTTCCTAGACTGTTGGTAACTTAGCCAGACTTTCACTACATCTGCCCGTTTATTCCTTGTGTAGTGTGGGAGTCATTAACCAGTGTACTTGTGTCTTGTTGTGGGAGTCACTGGCCACTGTTCTTGAGGCTTGTTGTGGGAGTCACTGACCACTGTTCTTGAGGCTTGTTGTGGGAGTCACTGACCACTGTTCTTGTGGCTTGTTGTGGGAGTCACTGACCACTGTTCTTGTGGCTTGTTGTGGGAGTCACTGACCACTGTTCTTGTGGCTTGTTGTGGGAGTCACTGACCACTGTTCTTGTGGCTTGTTGTGGGAATCACTGACCACTGTTCTTGTGGCTTGTTGTGGGAGTCACTGACCACTGTTCTTGTGCCTTGTTGTGGGACTTCATGACCACTGTTTCTTGTGGCTTGTTGTGGGAGTCACTGACCACTGTTCTTGTGGCTTGTGGGAGTCACTGACCACTGTTCTTGTGGCTTGTTGTGGGAGTAACTGACCACTGTTCTTATGGCTTGTTGTGGGAGTCACTGACCATGTTCTTTGTGGCTTGTTGTGGGAGTCACTGACCACTGTTCTTGTGGCTTGTTGTGGGAGTCACTGACCATGTTCTTGTGGCTTGTTGTGGGAGTCACTGACCACTGTTCTTGTGGCTTGTTGTGGGAGTCACTGACCACTGTTCTTGTGGCTTGTTGTGGGAGTCACTGACCACTTTTCTTGTGGCTTGTTGTGGGAGTCACTGACCACTGTTCTTGTGGCTTGTTGTGGGGAGTCACTGACCACTGTTCTTGTGGCTTGTTGTGGAGTCACTGACCACTGTTCTTGTGGCTTGTTGTGGGAGTCCCCTGACCACTGTTCTTGTGGCTTGTTGTGGGAGTCACTGACCACTGTTCTTGTGGCTTGTTGTGGGAGTCACTGACCACTGTTCTTGTGGCTTGGGTTTTGGGAGAGTCACTGACCACTGTTCTTGTTTGGCTTGTTGTGGGAGTCACTGACCACTGTTCTTGTGTCTTGTTGTGGGAGTCACTGACCACTGTTCTTGTGGCTTGTTGTGGGAGTCACTGACCACTGTTCTTGTGGCTTGTTGTGGGAGTCACTGACCACTGTTCTTGTGGCTTGTTGTGGGAGTCACTGACCACTGTTCATGTATCTTGTTGCGGGAGGCATTAACCAGTGAGCTTTTGTCCTGAGGGAGTAAATAACTACAGAATTTGTCTTGTGGAAGTCATTGACCAATGTGCTTGTATCTTGACGACTGTGCTTGGAGCTTGTGGGAGTCATTGACGACAATACTTATGTCATGTTGTGTGAGTCACTGATGTCTGTACTTGTGTCATGTTGTGGGAGTCATTGACGACTATACTTGTGTCATGTTGTGTGAGTCACTGATGACTGTACTTGTGTCATGTTGTGGGAGTCATTGACGACTATATTCGTGTCATGTTGTGGGAGTCATTGACGACTATACTCGTGTCATGTTGTGGGAGTCATTGATGACTATACTTGTGTCATGTTGTGTGAGTCACTGATGACTGTACTTGTGTCATGTTGTGGGAGTCATTGACGACTATACTCGTGTCATGTTGTGGGAGTCATTGACGACTAATCGTGTCATGTTGTGGGAGTCATTGACGACTATACTCGTGTCATGTTGTGGGAGTCATTGACGACTATACTCGTGTCATGTTGTGGGAGTCATTGACGACTATACTCGTGTCATGTTGTGGGAGTCATTGACGACTATACTTGTGTCATGTTTGTGGAGTCATTGAAGATTATACTTGTGTCATGTTGTGGGAGTCATTGATGACTATACTTGTCATGTTGTGGAGTCATTGATGACTATACCTGTGTCATGTTGTGGGAATCATTGATGATTAAACTTGCGTCATGTTGTGGGAGTCATTGTTGACTATACTTGTCGTGTTGTGGGAGTGCCCATTGGAGGGGACTATAATCTTGTGTAATTTTTGGGGGAGTCATTGATGACTATACTTGTCATGTTGTGGGAGTCATTGATGGACTATACTTGCCCATGTTGTGGGAGTAATTGTGACTATAATTGTCATTTTGTGGGAGTCATTGATGACTAATCTTGTGTCATGTTTGTGGGATTTCATTGATGATATACTTGTCATGTTGGGGGAAAGTCATTGATTACTATACTTGTCATGTTGTGGGAGGTAATTTGATGACTATACTTGTCATGTTGTGGGAGTCATTGATGACTGTACTTGTGTCATGTTGTGGGAGTCATTGATGACTATACTTGTGTCATGTTGTGGGAGTCATTGATGACTATACTTGTCATGTTGTGGGAGTCATTGATGACTATACTTGTCATGTTGTGGGAGTCATTGATTACTATACTTGTCATGTTGTGGGAGTAATTGATGACTATACTTGTCATGTTGTGGGAGTCATTGATGACTGTACTTGTGTCATGTTGTGGGAGTCATTGATGACTATACTTGTGTCATGTTGTGGGAGTCATTGATGACTATACTTGTGTCATGTTGTGGGAGTCATTGATGACTATACTTGTCATGTTGTTGGAGTCATTGACCACTGGGTTTATTAATAATATTACTTTTTATTCTTATTATTATTATTATCTTTATGATTATTGTTGTTAATTTATTTTTTTTTAATTATTGTTGTTAATTTTACTACTAATTAATAGTAGTAGTAAAATATTAATAATAATAAAAATTAATAATATTAATAAATAAAAATTTAATATTATTATTATTATTATTATTATTATTATTATTATAGTTATAATTATTATTTTTTATTATTATTATCATTATTATTATTATTATTATTATTATTATTATCATCCGCCTACAATTTTCCTTGCAGTTGCTGTAATAGCATCATTGTGCTCCTTGAATGTGAAATCTCCTGACATTATCACTCCCAGGTTTCTCACATTAGACTTATGCTCGATTGTACCCCGATCCTGTTTTTATTTCCCGGGTCTTTCTGTAACGCATTAACCGAAATCTGTCCTCAATGAAGCTCATATTGTCAGTATCTTAGTGGAAGACTTGGCTTATATCAGCGTGAAGGCTCACTGTGTCTTCTATGGATGTCTCTTTCATGAACATTCTAGAATCGTTTCCAAAAAGATGATACAGTGTTATCGTTTATGTCTCATTCTCTGTCGGAAATGAAAATGAGAAAGAGGAGTGGAGAGTCCCCGTGCCTTGAGGAACCTGTAGCCCCCCCTGATGATGTTTACTATTTGGGGATGAATGGTTCAGAGAACCAAACATTTGTAAATTAACACTGTGAAACTCTTGGGAAACTTCTTGACGAAACGTTCGCCACCAGTGTTTCATCAGTCCATACAAAGGGAAAATTTTGAAACCAGGAGGAGAAGGGGAAATCACCCCTAAACCCTTGAGTCGATGTGGCAGTCCATCAATTTTGAATAGAATTACGCTATTTTTGCGGAGAAGAGCTTATAAACCCGTATGGGTTTATAAGCCCCGTAGTCGGTTCTCTGAACCATTCATCTACAATCCTGTCAGACACTGCAACTTTTGGGATTTAATACTTGGGATTCTTCGCTTGCCAAACCCCTTGGGCACGACCTCTTCCACATTGAAAAATGTGACACCCCCTACGCTGCTGCACCCTCTGCTACGGTTTTAAGTACTTCTCCGCACATATGATGTATTCTATTAAAATTGAGGAAACTGACCACACGACTCAAGGTTGGGGGACTGATTACCTCAGTCTCTCGAGCTCACAAAAAATCAAAATGACACGTTGAAACAAACCATACCACGGGCGGGATTGAACCCGCGTTTTCAGACTCTCTGACCGCGGGTTCAATCCCGCCAGTGGTATGGTTTATCTGATTCTCCTCCTGTTCTTCAAGACTCTCCTTTGTATGGACTGATGAAGCCACTGTGTGGTGAAACGTTTCCTCAATAAAGATACCCAAGAGTTGCACATCTGTTTACTATTACTCTTTGGGTTCTTTTAGGTTCTGCCAACCTGAAGGGAAGAGTGAGGTGGAAATATTAAGAAGAAGAGCGAGAGGAGGAGTAGGAAGAGAAAAAGAGTAAAAAAATGAGAGACAAGAAAGGAAGAAGGGAAGAGTAAGATAGGAAGGAAAGAGGTGGATGGAGGTAGGAGAAAGATAAAGTGAGGAAGCAGGAGAGGGAGGAGGGGGTAGCGGAAGGTCAGCGGAAGATAAATACCAAGAGTTTTTATTGATGTTGGAGAGAACCATGCGTGACGTCATTACATGGGGGAGATCAGGTGACGTCATTGCAATAGGTAGAGCAGATGACGTCATTGCAGGGGACATCACCAGAGGAGGGGCGTCACCTGAGAAGGGGCACGTCACCTGGAGAGGGGCCGTCTCCAGGAGAGGGAGGAAGGTCACCTGGAGAAAGAGGCGTCTCCTGGAGAATGGGGTTCTACCTATTGAGGGAGGGAGTGTTTTCTAGGGAGGGAGTGTTTTCTAGGGAGGGAGTGTTTTCTAGGGAGGGAGTGTTTTCTAGGGAGGGAGTGTTTTCTAGGGAGGGAGTGTTTTCTAGGGAGGGAGTGTTTTCTAGGGAGGGTTTTCTGGGAGGGAGTGTTTTTAGGGGGGAGTGTTTTCTAGGGAGGGAGTGTTTTTAGGGAGGGAGTGTTTTCTAGGGAGGGAGTGTTTTCTAGGGAGGGAGTGTTTTCTAGGGAGGGGTGTTACTTGGAGAGGAAGGGGTCACCTGGAAAGGGGGGGGGGTTGTCTGGGAGGTTACCTTGGGAAGGTGAGCTACATAGGGAGATTGAGTTACGTGGTAAGCTGTGCGCCACCTGGGGAGAGATGCATCACCTGGGGAGGGGTTCATCACCTGGGGAGGAAGGGTGTCACCTGGGGAGGGGAGTGTCACATGAAAAGCCATGAGTCATCTGGAGAGGGGTGTGTCACCTGGGGAAGGGTGTGTCACCTAGGAAGGGGTGTATAGGCTTTAAAAGGGGGTGTTGGTTCATCTGGGAGGGGTCCTGTGTCCCTGGGGAAGGGTTTGATCACCTAGGAAGGGGTGTATAGGCTTTAGAAGGGTGTGTCATCTGGAGAGGGGTGTGTCACCTGGGGAAGGGTGTGTCACCTAGGAAGGGGTGTATAGGCTTTAGAAGGGTGTGTCATCTGGAGAGGGGTGTGTCACCTGGTGAAGGGTGTGTCACCTAGGAAGGGGTGTATAGGCTTTAGAAGGGTGTGTCATCTGGAGAGGGGTGTGTCACCTGGTGAAGGGTGTGTCACCTAGGAAGGGGTGTATAGGCTTTAGAAGGGTGTGTCATCTGGAGAGGTTCCACAATTCCAAAAAGATTTTTGTGTTGCCTAAATTGTTAATATTGTTTATCTTCTCGGATTTCAAGCCTAAATATGGGTGTGAGTTTGACCTGCCTAATATGGGTGAGCTGGTCTGCTGCAGTATTCATGTTCTTATGTTTTTACTATGTAATTTCCGTACATTTATTTATTTATTTATTTTAATAAGAATCAACAATAAACCAAAAGGAGACATATAATGCCAGACAAATGGTGGAAAATCAGGTTCAAGGAAAGAGAATTTAATTTCTGAAACATTAACTGGTTGTGTAACACAATATTGTTAAACACAATATTGACCCGAGAGAGTTAAGAGTGCTTGAACCATGACCGCCTCACTCTACCTCTTACTGTACTTTGACTAAAATTATTATTATTTTATTAAAAATTTTTAAATTATTATTATTATTATTATATTTTATATTTATTTTTATTATTTTTTTATTTTTATCATTAAATTTATTATTTTTTATTTTATTTTTTATTAATTTTATTATTATTTTTTTAATTATTATTATTTTATTATTATTTATTATTATTATTTTTTATTATTATTATTATTACTACTACTATTTATTTATTTTTTTTATTATTATTACTACTACTATTTATTTTTATTATTATTTATTATTTTTATTATTATTATTATTATTATTATTATTACTATTTATTTTTATTATTATTATTATTATTTTATTATTATTTTTTATTATTTTTTTTAAATTATTGTTGTTGTTAATGTTATGAGCGATGGTGGAAGCGCTAAACTCGGAGGGGTCATGCAAAACTTCTAAAGATATACCGGGAAAATTTCAGGTTCGACTTCGGGGAAAGACGATAACACCAATTCCTTGTATAAAGAGCCCTTAAACCAGAAGAGGCAATATTCTAATTATTTTTATGGGAAACAATTTACTCAATAAACTGGCAATGTGAAATTTACTAAGTTCAAAGTGTTTTGGCGCGCTGTATTTCATTAAATCAAAATAAAGAACAAATGTTTAAAGCCTAAAAAAGGCATTTTCAGGTAATTTAAAATGATTTAAAAGATTCTTATTTTATTTTTAACTGTTTCTATAAAATTTCAAATTAACACTTAAACTGGACTAATTTAATATTATTAAGTAATTTTTATTAAAGACCATCGGAGGCATTCTTTAGTTACTGAATAAAAAATCAGTATCACTATTTAATAAAACTGGAAAAAAAATGGGGAGACAATTCTCGAGTTATGAGATAAATAATATCGAAAATTAAAGAAAAAAATTCCCTCGGGAATTCTTAACTTTTTATTATCGGAATGGAAACAATAGATATATAACAAATACAAAAAAAAGGCACAATACCGTGACTGGAACGATACACAAAAAAACCCGCACAAATGTGGGGTTATTTGTTTTGAATAGATATATAATTTGTATAAATAAATTACTTTAATTTCAAAACAAAAATAAAAACAAAATTCACGAGTTCCGTCCCATAACACAAATGTATTTATTATTATAAGTGGTCATGAGAAATAATGTAATGTACAAAGGAATGTAATCTACTGAGAATAGTGTATATATGGTCCTCAGACAAGAATATATAAAAATAACACTGCTGACTCAAAAAGTTATAAAAGAATCCCTCAAAAAAATGAAATATTAAGCATACACTCGTACATAATAACCAATCTTGAGCTCAAAAGTTGAAACAAGACTGCATGAAGTGAATCTTCCTTGTCGCGAACAGCCTTACTCTTGCCCCTGTGTCAGAAAAAGATTAATATGGACTGCCACCGTCACAAGCAAAACTCACAGGGACTTCATACGATGAAGATAAATGGGACAAAATACCGACACGATGGAAAAATATACACAAGCACAGTATGACTACGTTTCACCCATACTTTATCAACACACGAACAGATCTGCCTAAGTAGAGAGAACATGAATATATAGTGACGCTAAGGATCAGGTGAGGAATGTTGAGAAGTAGTTGGATTTGAGAAAGGCTTGCCCGGGATGGGGAATAGATACATTATGGAGAAGTTTCCAGGAAAGCAGTTCAGCTATGTTGTAAAAGCCATTGTTCTGGTCGAAATTGTTGGATATACAGATGAGTGATGATTCCAAGATCCTGTGACTCTCAGCGCCTTATTTCCTTGAATTGAGTCTTGCGTCAATGTAGCTGATTAAATGATTGTGGAAGTGTCGGTGTAAAACACGAGCATTCCTCAAATCATTCATTCTGATTCGGTACTGGAGTTCTGAAATACATGTTTGGAAGTCTCTGGTTGTGTTGATCACGTATAATTGAGTGAAATCGTTGCAAGGGATTTAGTATACCCCAGCAGAGCATTGAACCTTGTGGTTTTCCTTACTGGTGATGTCTTTGATTGTGGTGGATAAAGAGGTAGCTACTAGGAATGCGGTTTTTGCAAAGAATGTCGGAGACGTGTATCTCCCATTAGCGGTATCTTGTCTGGGTGAAATGGTGTATGTTTGGTGTCTGATGTCTCTAGTATAGTGATGAGGATAGCTAAGCTTAGAAAATACTTTCTCGATGAAAGCGTATTCTTCCTCAAGGAATTCCTACTACAGATTTGCTGGGCATAAATGAAGAAACCTATGATTAAGCCACGATTATTTTTGGTTTCCGTGGTGAAAGTAGAAGTAGAGAAGATATGTTGGTTGGCCCTTCTTAGGTAGACTTTAAAATGAAGTTCGTGGTCAACTTCGCCCGAGGAGAATATCAAGGAAAGGGGAGTGTTATCGACTTCTTGTTCTAGCATTAAAATGGAATGAAGGAATCCACCTGGTTGAGCTTGTGTTGGAGAGCGGGAAAGTTGAAGCGCCTGGGAGTTAATAATGAAAATGTCATCAACATAACGGAGCCAGGTGACTGAATAGGGAATGATAGAGGAAAATTTCTCGGCTTCTAGACGTTCCATGTATTGGTTTACCAGTACAGCATTAAGTGAGGAACCCATGAGCAGTCCAAATGTCCGTTTAAATATATAATTTGCCTAAAGAGAAAACCCGTAAAATCAACACACAGTTCAACAAGGTAGACGAAATCGCTAGCTGGAACAGAAAGGTCGAAGGATTCGTGAATTTTCTGGTGCAGGAGATCAATGGCATGTGTAGTGGGCAACTTGGTAAATAGTGATGTCACATCTAGGCTGGGGAGTTTCTTGTTCTTGATGTTAGTATTGCGGATGCAACTGAGATCACCAGAGTTTTTAAAATATGCTCTCTTGATTGTGCCCAAGAGATTAAAAAGTTGTTTAACAAGAATTGCTGAAAGTTCGGGGGAAGGGGGATACTACCTTTTTTCCAGAGGAGGTGGGTCTCAATGGAACTCCTGACTTTTGAGTTTTGGGCAGGTCATACAGTCTGGCGGGACTGGGGTTTCTGAGAATGATGTGTAGAAGTTTTTTTTTCCTTGTTCTGATTCCCTTAATATGAGGCGAGTCTTGGGAACAAAAGTTTTGGTTAAGTTATCCTCTTGGTTTGTTGTCAAAGGTTTGTAGGTTTCTTGGTCATTTAGTAAACATTTTGTCCCAGTAGTTATTCATGTTCAACATTACGATACGACTTCCTTTATCAGCAGTATAGTGACTCTGATGTCACTGCTTTCTGCTAAAGTAGTAAGTGCAGTGATGTAACGTCGAGGTAGGACTGGACAGCCGTGTGTTTGAAATGACCGCTGAAATGATGCCTTGAAAATTGGACTCATTGTGTCAGTAGTTTTTAAAGATGAAGTGGAGGTCTTTTTCTCGGTTTCATGACTCTTGTAGCAAATTTGAGGCCAAATCTGAGAGCTTCGGTTTTTGTATTCGACAACAGAGAACATAAAATAATTAAATAATTTCCGGTCTTCCCAGATTTTTCCAATGACTGTTCTCGCAGAGAATTTTCAATTCCGTAGTGAACCTGATTTTCTGTTTAACATTACATGTTATGACTCTACTGCGTATAATTTCGGCGGTGCGTCTGTCCTTATTACTTCTGAGTATCTTGCTAAATTGCGTTTTTCTTTGAAAATTATCTTTTTCCACAGACTTTTGGACTGCTCATGGGTTCTCCAGTTAGTGTTGTACTGGCAAACCAATACATGGAACATCTAGAAGCCGAGCGATAAGAATTGATGTGAAGAAGGGAAAGCAAATTCCAGTTCCTTGAAACAAAAGCATCTT
>NC_069498.1:4895993-4903493 GCF_026875155.1 Cherax quadricarinatus
GAAAGGGATAGACTCTGAAGTGTCCCTGTTCGCAGATGATATGAAGTTAATGAGAAGGATTAAATCGGATGAGGATCAGGCATGACTACAAAGAGACCTGGACAGGCTGGACACGTGGTCCAGTAACTGGCTTCTCGAATTCAACCCTGCCAAATGCAGTCATGAAGATTGGGGAAGGTCAAAGAAGACCGCAGACAGAGTATAGGCTAGGTGGACAAAGGCTGCAAACCTCACTCAAGGAGAAAGATCTTGGGGTGACCATAACACCGAGCACGCTTCCGGAGGCACACATCAACGAGATAACTGCTGCAGCATATGGGCGCCTGGCAAACCTGAGAATAGCGTTCCGATACCTTAGTAAGGAATCGTTCAAGACACTGTACACTGTGTACGTCAGGCCCATACTGGAGTATGCAGCACCAGTTCGGAACCCACACTTGGTCAAGCACGTCAAGAAATTAGAGAAAGTAAAAAGGTTTGCAACAAGGCTAGTTCCAGAGCTAAGGGGATTGTCCTACGAGGAAAGGTTGATGGAAATCGGACTGACGATACTGGAGGACAGGAGGGTCAGGGAAGACATAATAACAACATACAAAATACTTCGTGGAATAGACAAGGTGGACAGATACAGGATGTTCCAGAGACGGGACACAGAAACAAGGTGTCACAATTGGAAGCTGAAGACTCAGACGAGTCACAGGGATGTTAGGAAGTACTTCTTCAGTCACAGAGTCGTCAGGAAGGGAAATAACCTAGCAAGCGATGTAGTGGATGCAGGAGCCATACATAGCTTTACGACGAGGTATGACAAGGCTCAGGAAGCAGAGAGAAAGAGGACCTAGTAGCGATCAGTGAAGATGCAGAGCCAGGAGCTGAGTTTCGACCCCTGCAACCACAATTAGGTGAGTACACAAACACATACACACACAAACACATATATAAGACCAACATGACTCACGAAATCGTAATGACACGATTGCAAACAAACCATACCCCGGCCGGGATTGAACCCGCGGTCAGAGAGTCTCAAAACTCCAGACCGTCGCGTTACCCACTGGACCAGCTAGCCACAATAAGATTCGTCCAATTAGGTATATTTCTACACCATAGGAAGGTTAGCATAGGCACCACTGTGATCACAAATGCAAGTTTCTACAGACGAATCTCCAGCTAGCGTGACGGTGACGAACTCTAGCTCAAGTCCCCTCACTGCCGTCAACATGACTCACGAAATCGTAATGACACGAAATCGTAATGGCTAACGCGACGGTCTGGAGTTTTGAGACTCTCTGACCGCGGGTTCAATCCCGGCCGGGGTATGGTTTGTTTGCAATCGTGTCATGACGATTTCGTGAGTCATGTTGACGGCAGTGAAGGGACCTGAGCTAGAGTTCGTCACGGCCACGCTAGCTGGAGATTCGTCTGTAAAAACTTGCATTTGTGGTCACAGTGGTGCCTATGCTAACCTTCCTATGGTGTAGAAATATACCTAGTTGGACGAATCATATTGTGGCTAGCTGGTCTAGTGGCTAACGCGACGGTCTGGAGTTTTGAGACTCTCTGACCGCGGGTTCTATCCCGGCCGGGGTATGGTTTATAAGACCAACACCCACAACACATATTCCACAGTAAAGTTTTCATAATCAATGCAGTCATGATAACCATGTAAAGTAGAGATGTATAAATGCAACAGATGAAGGGCTAAGTTTCCGTTGGTCTGTCACCTTCCTCACATGTATCACCTTCTTCACGTGTGCCACCTTCCTCACATCTGTCACTTTCTTCTTATGTTGTCATGTACTTTTTCAAACCATTAAGTGTGTTTATCTTAATGGATGTCTTCCTCTGATATGTTCAAATACGAACTTTGATCAAATCCGTGCCATGACAACCAATGTCGAATCCTCGGCACAGCGCTGGCACGTCCTGGTGAGGACACCTGTTGAAAATAATGGGTAATGGAGGTTAATAGTAGGTAATGGGTGACTGAGGAGGTAAAAAGTTTAAGAATAAAGAACGAATGAATGAGTGAACCTAAGCCAACTTGGAACCTAGGCATTAGTTAAGAGTGTTTGGATTCAGTGGGTGATGAATTAATGAGTAAAGAATAGAAATACTGAGAATTGTTTAGTGTGAATGATCGACACAATGATAAAATGAACACATGAGCTAATGGGTTGTGGCTAAAGATACAGGTAATAATATAATAATAATAATAATAATAATAATAATAATAATAATAATAATAATAATAATAATAAGAAGAAGAAGAAGAAGAAGAAGAATGAAGGAATATAATAATAATATAAATATTAATGCTAATAATAAATATAAGTTATAATAATAGTAATAATATTTGGGTAATAGTTTAAAAACAGTTCAAAGAGTATTGTTTACACGAACTTTACAAATGAATTACTGTCTAGTTTTTTATTTATTTTCATGAACTGGTTTTAAAAAAGCAAAAAAAAAACTTGTTATATTAGGTTTTAAGTCCATCTGTTGCACGTGGATCTTTAATGCACTGCACTGCACCTAAGAGAGTCTGCACGAGACTGTCATCCACTGAGGACGCGGTTAACATCCAAGAAGATATAAACCAAGTTTTCCAATAGACAACTGAAAACAATATGATGTTCATGAAGACAAATTCCAACTACTCCGTTATTGAAAACTGGAGGAGATAATAATTAGAACTGAGTATACTATAAACTCTAATCATTCAATAGAGCAAAAATGTAATGTGAAAGACATGGAAGTGGTAATGTCCGAGGATCTCATTCTCAAAGATCACAAGAGTGCTAATATCACACCTGCGAAGAAAATGATAGGATGGATAATGAGAACGTTCAAAACAAGACATGCCAAGCTACTGATGATTCTTTTTCAATCACTTGTTCTCTGTTGGCTGAAATACTGTTGTACATTAACATCTCCATTCAAAGCAGGTGAAATTGCAGATCTAGAGAATGTACAGAGAACCTTTACAGCACATAAGAATTCCGTCAGACACCTTAACTACTGGGAACGCATGGAAGCGCTTGACTTGTACTCGCTGGACAGCAGACGAGAGAGATATATCATAATCAACACTTGGAAAATCCTAGAAGAAATGGTCCCTAATCTGCACATGGTGTATATACAGTAGATGTGTGGACAGATTGATGAACGTTACTAAAATACTTAAAATGAGTGAATGGTAACAAGTGACAATGAATGTTTGGTGCTATGGGGGCAAACAACAAATGAATGGTGCTAGGAAAGAAACAGTTGATGAATGGCGCTAAGGGACTAACACTTGATGAATGGTGCTAGGGAACAAACAGTAGATGAATGGTGCTAGGAAAGAAACAGTAGATGAATGGTGCTAGGAAAGAAACAGTAGATGAATGGTGCTAGGGAACAAACAGTAGATGAATGGTGCTAGGAAAGAAACAGTAGATGAATGGTGCTAGGAAAGAAACAGTAGATGAATGGTGCTAGGGAACAAACAGTAGATGAATGGTGCTAGGAAAGAAACAGTAGATGAATGGTGCTAGGGGACAAACAGTAGATGAATGGTGTTAAGGGACCAGCAGTACATAACCACACAAAAGACAAAAAAAAAGTGTGCTGTTAACAATGTGGAAAACTTTACTGTTGACATTTTGAATGTTTGTATGAAGAGTAAGAAGGTTCAGTAGTAAGAAGGTTCAGCAGTAAGAAGGTTCAGTAGTAAGAAGGTTCAGTAGTAAGAAGGTTCAGTAGTAAGAAGGTTCAGCAGTAAGAAGGTTCAGTAGTAAGAAGGTTCAGCAGTAAGAAGGTTCAGTAGTAAGAAGGTTCAGTAGTAAGAAGGTTCAGTAGTAAGAAGGTTCAGTAGTAAGAAGGTTCAGTAGTAAGAAGGTTCAGCAGTAAGAAGGTTCAGTGTAAGAAGGTTCAGTAGTAGAAGGTTCAGCAGTAAGAAGGTTCAGTAGTAAGAAGGTTCAGCAGTAAGAAGGTTTCAGTAGTAAGAAGGTTCAGCAGTAAGAAGGTTCAGTAGTAAGAAGGTTCAGCAGTAAGAAGGTTCAGTAGTAAGAAGGTTCAGTAGTAAGAAGGTTCAGCAGTAAGAAGGTTGAGTAGTAAGAAGGTTCAGCAGTAAGAAGGTTCAGTAGTAAGAAGGTTCAGTAGTAAGAAGGTTGAGTAGTAAGAAGGTTCAGCAGTAAGAAGGTTCAGCAGTAAGAAGGTTGAGTAGTAAGAAGGTTCAGCAGTAAGAAGGTTCAGCAGTAAGAAGGTTCAGTAGTAAGAAGGTTGAGTAGTAAGAAGGTTCAGCAGTAAGAAGGATGAGTAGTAAGAAGGTTCAGCAGTAAGAAGGTTCAGCAGTAAGAAGGTTGAGTAGTAAGAAGGTTCAGCAGTAAGAAGGTTCAGTAGTAAGAAGGTTCAGTAGTAAGAAGGTTCAGTAGTAAGAAGGTTCAGCAGTAGAAGGTTGAGTAGTAAGAAGGTTCAGCAGTAAGAAGGTTCAGCAGTAAGAAGGTTCAGTAGTAAGAAGGTTCAGTAGTAAGAAGGTTCAGCAGTAAGAAGGTTGAGTAGTAAGAAGGTTCAGCAGTAAGAAGGTTCAGCAGTAAGAAGGTTCAGTAGTAAGAAGGTTGAGTAGTAAGAAGGTTCAGCAGTAAGAAGGTTGAGTAGTAAGAAGGTTCAGCAGTAAGAAGGTTCAGCAGTAAGAAGGTTGAGTAGTAAGAAGGTTCAGCAGTAAGAAGGTTCAGTAGTAAGAAGGTTCAGTAGTAAGAAGGTTCAGTAGTAAGAAGGTTCAGCAGTAAGAAGGTTGAGTAGTAAGAAGGTTCAGCAGTAAGAAGGTTCAGCAGTAAGAAGGTTCAGTAGTAAGAAGGTTGAGTAGTAAGAAGGTTCAGCAGTAAGAAGGTTGAGTAGTAAGAAGGTTCAGCAGTAAGAAGGTTCAGCAGTAAGAAGGTTGAGTAGTAAGAAGGGTTCAGCAGTAAGAAGGTTCAGTAGTAAGAAGGTTCAGTAGTAAGAAGGTTCAGTAGTAAGAAGGTTCAGCAGTAAGAAGGTTGAGTAGTAAGAAGGTTCAGCAGTAAGAAGGTTCAGCAGTAAGAAGGTTCAGTAGTAAGAAGGTTCAGGACTAAGAAGGTTCAGCAGTAAGAAGGTTGAGTAGTAAGAAGGTTCAGCAGTAAGAAGCTTCAGTAGTAAGAAGGTTGAGTAGTAAGAAGGTTGAGTAGTAAGAAGGTTCAGCAGTAAGAAGGTTGAGTAGTAAGAAGGTTCAGCAGTAAGAAGGTTCAGCAGTAAGAAGGTTGAGTAGTAAGAAGGTTCAGCAGTAAGAAGGTTCAGTAGTAAGAATGTTCAGTAGTAAGAAGGTTCAGTAGTAAGAAGGTTCAGCAGTAAGAAGGTTGAGTAGTAAGAAGGTTCAGCAGTAAGAAGGTTCAGCAGTAAGAAGGTTGAGTAGTAAGAAGGTTCAGTAGTAAGAAGGTTCAGCAGTAAGAAGGTTGAGTAGTAAGAAGGTTCAGCAGTAAGAAGGTTCAGTAGTAAGAAGGTTCAGTAGTAAGAAGGTTCAGTAGTAAGAAGGTTCAGCAGTAAGAAGGTTGAGTAGTAAGAAGGTTCAGCAGAAAGAAGGTTCAGCAGTAAGAAGGTTCAGCAGTAAGAAGGTTCAGCAGTAAGAAGGTTCAGCTAGTAGAAGGTTCAGCAGTAAGAAGGTTCAGCAGTAAGAAGGTTCAGCAGTAAGAAGGTTCAGCAGTAAGAAGGTTCAGCAGTAAGAAGGTTCAGCAGTAAGAAGGTTCAGCAGTAAGAAGGTTGAGTAGTAAGAAGGTTCAGCAATAAGAAGGTTCAGCAGTAAGAAGGTTGAGTAGTAAGAAGGTTCAGCAGTAAGAAGGTTGAGTAGTAAGAAGGTTCAGCAGTAAGAAGGTTCAGCAGTAAGAAGGTTCAGCAGTAAGAAGGTTCAGCAGTAAGAAGGTTCAGCAGTAAGAAGGTTCAGCAGTAAGAAGGTTCAGCAGTAAGAAGGTTCAGCTCTAAGAGGGTTGAGTAGTAAGAAGGTTCAGCAGTAAGAAGGTTCAGCAGTAAGAAGGTTCAGCAGTAAGAAGGTTCAGCAGTAAGAAGGTTCAGCAGTAAGAAGGTTCAGCAGTAAGAAGGTTGAGTAGTAAGAAGGTTCAGCAGTAAGAAGATTCAGCAGTAAGAAGGTTGAGTAGTAAGAAAGTTCAACAGTAAGAAGGTTGAGTAGTAAGAAGGTTCAGCAGTAAGAAGGTTCAGCAGTAAGAAGGTTCAGCAGTAAGAAGATTCAGCAGTAAGAAGGTTCAGCAGTAAGAAGGCTCAGCAGTAAGAAGGTTCAGCAGTAAGAAGGTTGAGTAGTAAGAAGGTTCAGCAGTAAGAAGGTTCAACAGTAAGAAGGTTGAGTAGTAAGAAGGTTCAGCAGTAAGAAGGTTGAGTAGTAAGAAGGTTCAGCAGTAAGAAGGTTCAGCAGTAAGAAGGTTCAGCAGTAAGAAGGTTCAGCAGTAAGAAGGTTCAGCAGTAAGAAGGTTCAGCAGTAAGAAGGTTCAGCAGTAAGAAGGTTCAGCAGTAAGAAGGTTCAGCAGTAAGAAGGTTGAGTAGTAAGAAGGTTCAGCAGTAAGAAGGTTCAGCAGTAAGAAGGTTGAGCAGTAAGAAGGTTCAGCAGTAAGAAGGTTTTGAGTAGTAGAAGGTTCAGCAGTAAAAAGGTTGAGTAGTAAGAAAGTTCAGCAGTAAGAAGGTTGAGTAGTAAGAAGGTTCAGCAGTAAGAAGGTTCAGCAGTAAGAAGGTTCAGCAGTAAGAAGGTTCAGCAGTAAGAAGGTTGAGTAGTAAGAAAGTTCAGCAGTAAGAAGGTTCAGCAGTAAGAAGGTTCAGCAGTAAGAAGGTTCAGCAGTAAGAAGGTTCAGCAGTAAGACGGTTCAGCAGTAAGAAGGTTCAGCAGTAAGAAGGTTCAGCAGTAAGAAGGTTCAGCAGTAAGAAGGTTCAGCAGTAAGAAGATTCAGCGTAGAAGGGTTCAGCAGTAAGAAGGTTGAGTAGTAAGAAGGTTCAGCAGTAAGAAGGTTCAGCAGTAAGAAGGTTGAGTAGTAAGAAGGTTCAGCAGTAAGAAGGTTGAGTAGTAAGAAGGTTCACCAGTAAGAAGGTTGAGTAGTAAGAAGGTTCAGCAGTAAGAAGGTTGAGTAGTAAGAAGGTTCAGCAGTAAGAAGGTTCAGTAGTAAGAAGGTTCAGCAGTAAGAAGTTTCAGTAGTAAGAAGGTTCAGCAGTAAGAAGGTTGAGTAGTAAGAAGGTTCAGCAGTAAGAAGGTTGAGTAGTAAGAAGGTTCAGCAGTAAGAAGGTTCAGCAGTAAGAAGGTTGAGTAGAAAGAAGGTTAAGCAGTAAGAAGGTTGAGTAGTAAGAAGGTTCAGCAGTAAGAAGGTTGAGTAGTAAGAAGGGTCAGCAGTAAGATGGTTCAGTAGTAAGAAGGTTCAGCAGTAAGAAGGTTCAGCAGTAAGAAGGTTCAGCAGTAAGAAGGTTGAGTAGTAAGAAGGTTCAGCAGTAAGAAGGTTCAGCAGTAAGAAGGTT
>NC_069498.1:4907059-4984720 GCF_026875155.1 Cherax quadricarinatus
AAAATACCCAAAAAATGTAATTGATAAATCTTTTAAGTTGCTAGAAATACTTTTTACAATCCAAAAAGGGGACAACCAGCCTTATTCAACAAAAATTTATGTTGGTTCCCCCTTACCATGAAAACTTGGTTGATATGCCTTCTCTTCTTAAGACTTTTAATATTAAAGTTGTATTCAAAAATCTTGATACAGTAAAAAACTTTTGATAAAGAATTCCCCAAAATGCTGATGGATGAGTCTATAAGATTCCTTGTAAAATTTGCGATAAAGTTTATTACGGTCAAACTGGTAAAAATCTCGAACTGAGATTAAAACAACATAAATATAACATTAGAACTGGACAAGATTCCAGTGCTCTATTTATTCATGTAAGAGATTTTAACCATCCAATTGATTTTCAAAAAGTTGAGAAAGTAGTATCAAGCAAGTCCATGGTCGACAGGAATATAATTGAATCTAGTTTCATAAAAAGCAGTTTTGACAATAATATGAATATTTCCTTTGGTTTATATAAATTAGATCCATTTATAATTAATAGAATTTGGGAAGAATTTAATAATACACTGGACAAATAATAATTTTTAAACTTTCTTGGGTAGAATAGTTTGGGGGTGAGTTTTGCAAAGGACCTCTCCAGTTGAGTCGGCGCGTGTCAGATGTTTAGCCGTTGTGGGATCTGATTGTGAGGTGTTAGCCAGACCCCTTATATAGCTTCCTTGGATGCTTTACTTTCATAGTTCCTTGATAATGTGAGTGGTCACGAAAGCGCTTGGAATTTCTCTATTCTTTCAGAGTGGTTGTTTTGCATATTCTGAAATCACCTGTTTACTGTGATCTTGTTGCATATATATATATATATATATATATATATATATAATATATATATAATATATATATATATATATATAATATATAATATATATATATATATATATATATTTTATATACAATATATATATATATATATATATATATATATATATATTACATATATATATATATATATATATATGTATATATATATATATATATATATATATATATATATATATATATATATATATATATATATATATATATATATATATGCAAAACAACCACTCCGAAAGAAGAGAGAACCTCCAAGGGCTTTCGTGACTACTCACATTATCAAGGAACCATAGTTTCTTGATAATATGAGTAGTCACGAAAGCGCTTGGAATTTCTCTATTCTTTCAGAGTGGTTTTATGCATATTTTGAAATCACCTGTTTACTGTGATCTTACTGCATATATATATATATATATATATATAGTATATATATATATATATATATATATATATTTATATATATATATATATATATATATATATATATATATATTATATATATATTAGAGAGGGTGTGGTAGGTAAGTTTGGGGTGCCAGGTGTAAATGATAATGGGAGCCCTTTGATTGAACTTTGTATAGAAAGGGGTTTAGTTATAGTAATGCATATTTTAAGAAAAAGAGGATAAATAAGAATACAAGATATGATGTAGGGGGAAATGACAGTAGTTTGTTGGATTATGTATTGGTAGATAAAAGACTGTTGAGTAGACTTCAGGATGTACATGTTTATAGAGGGGCCACAGATATATCAGATCACTTTCTAGTTGTAGCTACACTGAGAGTAAAAAGTAGATGGGATACAAGGAGAATAGAAGCATCAGGGAAGAGAGAGGTGAAGGTTTATAAACTAAAAGAGGAGGCAGTTAGGGTAAGATATAAATAGCTATTGGAGGATAGATGGGCTAATGAGAGCATAGGCAATGGGGTCGAAGAGGTATGGGGTTGGTTTAAAAATGTAGTGTTAGAGTGTTCTGCAGAAGTTTGTGGTTACAGGAAAGTGGGTGTGGGAGGGAAGAGGAGCGATTGGTGGAATAATGATGTGAAGAGAGTAGTAAGGGAGAAAAAGTTAGCATATGAGAAGTTTTTACAAAGTAGAAGTGATGCAAGGAGGGAAGAGTATATGGAGAAAAAGAGAGAAGTTAAGAGAGTGGTGAAGCAATGTAAAAAGAGAGCAAATGAGAGAGTGGGTGAGATGTTATCAACAAATTTTGTTGAAAATTAGAAAAAGTTTTGGAGTGAGATTAACAAGTTAAGAAAACCTAGAGAACAAATGGATTTGTCAGTTAAAAATAGGAGAGGAGAGTTATTAAATGGAGAGTTAGAGGTATTGGGAAGATGGAGGGAATATTTTGAGGAATTGTTAAATGTTGATGAAGATAGGGAAGCTGTGATTTCGTGTACAGGGCAAGGAGGAACAACATCTTGTAGGAGTGAGGAAGAGCCAGTTGTGAGTGTCGGGGAAGTTCGTGAGGCAGTAGGTAAAATGAAAGTTCATTTTACCTAAGGGGTAAGGCAGCCGGGATTGATGGGATAAAGATAGAAATGTTAAAAACAGGTGGGGATATAGTTTTGGAGTGGTTGGTGCAATTATTTAATAAATGTATGGAAGAGGGTAAGGTACCTAGGGATTGGCAGAGAGCATGCATAGTTCCTTTGTATAAAGGCAAAGGGGATAAAAGAGAGTGCAAAAATTATAGGGGGATAAGTCTGTTGAGTATACCTGGCAAAGTGTATGGTAGAGTTATTGTTGAAAGAATTAGGAGTAAGACGGAGAATAGGATAGCAGATGAAAAAGGAGGCTTTAGGAAAGGTAGGGGGTGTGTGGACCAGGTGTTTACAGTGAAACATATAATTGAACAGTATTTAGATAAGGCTAAAGAGGTCTTCGTGGCATTTATGGATTTGGAAAAGGCGTATGACAGGGTGGATAGGGGGGCAATGTGGCAGATGTTGCAGGTGTATGGTGTAGGAGGTAGGTTACTGAAAGCAGTGAAGAGTTTTTACGAGGATAGTGAGGCTCAAGTTAGAGTATATAGGAAAGAGGGAAATTATTTCCCAGTAAAAGTAGGCCTTAGACAAGGATGTGTGATGTCACCGTGGTTGTTTAATATATTTATAGATGGGGTTGTAAGAGAAGTAAATGCAAGGGTCTTGGCAAGAGGCGTGGAATTAAAAGATAAAGAATCACACATAAAGGGGGAGTTGTCACAGTTGCTCTTTGCTGATGACACTGTGCTCTGGGGAGATTCTGAAGAGAAGTTGCAGAGATTGGTGGATGAATTTGGTAGGGTGTGCAAAAGAAGAAAATTGAAAGTGAATACAGGAAAGAGTAAGGTTATGAGGATAACAAAAAAATTAGGTGATGAAAGATTGGATATCAGATTGGAGGGAGAGAGTATGGAGGAGGTGAATGTATTCAGATATTTGGGAGTGGACGTGTCAGCGGATGGGTCTATGAAAGATGAGGTGAATCATACAATTGATGAGGGGAAAAGGGTGAGTGGTGCACTTAGGAGTCTGTGGAGACAAAGAACTTTGTCCTTGGAGGCAAACAGGGGAATGTATGAGAGTATAGTTTTTCCAACGCTCTTATATGGGTGTGAAGCATGGGTGATGAATGTTGCAGCGAGAAGAAGGCTGGAGGCAGTGGAGATGTCATGTCTGAGAGCAATGTGTGGTGTGAATATAATGCAGAGAATTCGTAGTTTGGAAGTTAGGAGGAGGTGCGGGATTACCAAAACTGTTGTCCAGAGGGCTGAGGAAGGGTTGTTGAGGTGGTTCGGACATGTGGAGAGAATGGAGCGAAACAGAATAACTTCAAGAGTGTATCAGTCTGTAGTGGAAGGAAGGCGGGGTAGGGGTCGGCCTAGGAAAGGTTGGAATGAGGGGGTAAAGGAGGTTTTGCGTGCGAGGGGCTTGGACTTCCAGCAGGCATGCGTGAGCGTGTTTGATAGGAGTGAATGGAGACAAATGGTTTTTAATACTTGACGTGCTGTTAGAGTGTGAGCAAAGTAACATTTATGAAGGGGTTCAGGGAAACCGGCAGGCCGGACTTGAGTCCTGGAGATGGGAAGTACAGTGCCTGCACTCTGAAGGAGGGGTGTTAATGTTGCAGTTTAAAAACTGTAGTGTAAAGCACCCTTCTGGCAAGACAGTGATGGAGTGAATGATGGTGAAAGTTTTTATTTTTCGGGCCACCCTGTCTTGGTGGGAATCGACCAGTGTGATAATATATATATATATATTTATATATATATATATATATATATATATATATATATATATATTATATAATATATATATTATATATATATATTATATATATATATATATATATAAAGTGAAATATGATATGATACAGCTGTATACAGACTGAACCATAATGCGATATATTTCTACAGTGATTGATGACATGATATATTTCTAGAGTGATTCATGACATGATACAGCTCAACACAGTAAAACATAACTTAATAAAGGTCTGAACAGAGTGGAACATGACATGATGCCTCGCTTCGCAGAGAGGCAAATGACATGAGAAAGTTCTATTGAGTGAAACATAATACAGCTCTACAGAAGAAATATGACATGATACAGCTCTACACAGAGTGAAACATAACATGATACAGTTCTACACAGAACGAAACATGATATGATAAAATTATATATAGAGAAAGAGATATGCCATGATAAAGCTCTATTAAGAGAAGCATCATATGATACAGCTTTCCACAGAGCGAAACATGATATGATAAGGTTCTGCAGAGTGGAACATGATATGACAAAGCTGTACAGAGTGAAACATGACATGATTCAGATCTGCACAGAATTAAACTTGACATGATACAGATCTTCAAAAAAAATGTGACATGATAAATGTGACATGATAAATCTGCACAACAAAACATGACTTGATGAAGCTCTTCCCAGAGTGATATGTGTAATAATAATACTAAAACTTGTTACAGGTGTTACTAGTAAAGAGGTCAGCAGGTGTCAGTGGAAACCCCTGTCCCGGCTTCTCAGGATTCAGGTGAGACTAAAATCATGCCTACTGATGGTCTCTTCATCCAAGAAACTAGAGCTACCCTTCCCTTGGGGCTTGCTACCTTCCCTGTCCCCGGGATCTACATGATTCCTTTGGATTTAGCGCTTCCCCGTCAATACAGTAATATGCAGTAGTTTGATTCGACCTTTAACAAATACATCTGAGTGTCCCGAGTGCACTCTGTGTATGAATACATACATTACTCTCTAGATACTTTTATCGAGATGACTTACAAATTGCATACAAATCACGGAACGGGCGGAGATTGAACCTATGGGAAGTGAGCGCTAAAACTCTCGGTCAGTGTGTCAGCCACTGGACTATGTGGCTACAATAAGATTCATCTAATTAGGTATATTTATACACAAATATGGGAGTTAGAATGGACTGTGACCACCTAGTTGGATGAATCTAATTGTAGTCAGCTGGCAGAGTGGCTTATGCACTTTCCTGGAATTCTACGATTCTTGTTTAGATTCTTGAAGCTTACGTTCTGGGGAGATCTATTTGAGAACAGTTATTTACGTTCTTTCTACTCAATTTTATTACTAATCAACCTTCTTACTACTCAACCTTCTGACTTCTCAACCTTCTGACGTCTCAACCTTTTTAATACTTAACCTTCTTACTGCTGAACCTTCTTACTACTGAACCTTCTTTCTGCTGAACCTTCTTACTACTCAACCTTCTTATTGCTGAACCTTCTTACTACTCAACCTTCTTACGCTGAAAACCTTCCTACTACTTCAAACCCTTTTTACTGCTGAACCTTCTTACTGCTGAACCTTCTTACTATTCAACCTTCTTTCTGCTGAACCTTCTTACTACTCAACCTTCTTACTGCTGAACCTTCTTACTACTCAGCCTTCTTACTGCTGAACCTTCTTACTGCTGAACCTTCTTACTACTCAACCTTCTTACTGCTGAACCTTCTTACTACTTAACCTTCTTACTGCTGAACCTTCTTACTATTCAACCTTCTTACTGCTGAACCTTTACTTTCTGAACCTTCTTACTGGGTGAACCTTCTTACTACTCAACCTTCTTTCTGCTGAACCTTTTTACTACTCAACCTTCTTACTGCTGAACCTTCTTACTGCTGAACCTTCTTACTGCTGAACCTTCTTACTACTGAACCATCTTACTGCTGCCCTTCTTATCTACTCAACCTTCTTACTGCTGAACCTTCTTACTACTCAACCTTCTTACTGCTGAACCTTCTTACTACTCAACCTTCTTACTGCTGAACCTTCTTACTGCTGAACCTTCTTACTGCTGAACCTTCTTACTACTCAACCTTCTTACTGCTGAACCTTCTTACTACTCAATCTTCTTACTGCTGAACCTTCTTACTACTCA
Organism: Cherax quadricarinatus; assembly: GCF_026875155.1. Classification (NCBI taxonomy): domain Eukaryota; kingdom Metazoa; phylum Arthropoda; class Malacostraca; order Decapoda; family Parastacidae; genus Cherax; species Cherax quadricarinatus. The sequence continues at coordinate 4,913,339 of NC_069498.1, forward strand.
ACCTTCTTACTGATGAACCTTCTTACTACTGAACCTTCTTACTGCTGAACCTTCTTACTACTCAACCTTCTTACTGCTGAACCTTCTTACTACTCAACCTTCTTACTGCTGAACCTTCTTACTACTCAACCTTCTTACTGCTGAACCTTCTTACTACTGAAACCTTTTTACTACTGAACCTTCCCTTTTGCTGAACCTTTTACTACTCAACCTTCTTACTGCTGAACCTTCTTACTGCTGAACCTTCTTACTACTCAACCGTCTTACTGCTGAACCTTCTTACTACTCAACCTTCTTACTGCTGAACCTTCTTACTACTCAACCTTCTTACTGCTGAACCTTCTTACTACTCAACCTTCTTACTGCTGAACCTTCTTACTGCTGAACCTTCTTACTACTCAACCTTCTTACTGCTGAACCTTCTTGCTGCTGAACCTTCTTACTGCTGAACCTTCTTACTGCTGAACCTTCTTACTGCTGAACCTTCTTACTACTGAGCCTTCTTACTGCTGAAACCTTCTTAAATGCTGAACCTTCTTACTGCTGAACCTTCTTACTGCTGAACCTTCTTACTGCTGAACCTTCTTACTGCTGAACCTTCTTACTGCTGAACCTTCTTACTGCTGAACCTTCTTACTACTGAACCTTCTTACTGCTGAACCTTCTTACTGCTGAACCTTCTTACTGCTGAAACCCTTCTTACTGCTGAACCTTCTTACTGCTGAACCTTCTTACTGCTGAACCTTCTTACCGCTGAACCTTCTTACTGCTGAACCTTCTTACTGCTGAACCTTCTTACTGCTGAACCTTCTTACTGCTGAACCTTTTTACTGCTGAACCTTCTTACTACTGAACCTTCTTACTACTGAACCTTCTTACTGCTGAACCTTCTTACTGCTGAACCTTCTTACTGCTGAACCTTCTTACTCTTCATACAAACATTCAAAATGTCAACAGTAAAGTTTTCCACATTGTTAACAGCACACTTTTTTTTGTTTTCTGTGTGGTTATGTACTGCTGGTCCTTTAACCCCATTCATCTACTGTTTTTCCCCTAGCACCATTCATCAAGTGTTAGTCCCTTAGCGCCATTCATCAATTGTTTCTTTCCTAGCACCATTCATCTACTGTTTGCCCCCTAGCACCATTCATTTGTTGTTTGCCCCCATAGCACCAAACATTCATTGTCACTTGTTACCATTCACTCATTTTAAGTATTTTAGTAACATTCATCAATCTGTCCACACATCTACTGTATATACACCATGTGCAGATTAAGGACCATTTCTTCTAGGATTTTCCAAGTGTTGATTATGATATATCTCTCTCGTCTGCTGTCCAGCGAGTACAAGTCAAGCGCTTCCAGGCGTTCCCAGTAGTTAAGGTGTCTGACGGAATTCTTATGTGCAGTAAAGGTTCTCTGTACATTCTCTAGATCTGCAATTTCACCTGCTTTGAATGGAGATGTTAATGTACAACAGTATTTCAGCCAACAGAGAACAAGTGATTGAAAAAGAATCATCAGTGGCTTGGCATCTCTTGTTTTGAACGTTCTCATTATCCATCCTATCATTTTCTTCGCAGGTGTGATATTAGCACTCTTGTGATCTTTGAGAATGAGATCCTCGGACATTACCACTGCCATGTCTTTCACATTACATTTTTGCTCTATTGAATGATTAGAGTTTATAGTATACTCAGTTCTAATTATTATCTCCTCCAGTTTTCAATAACGGAGTAGTTGGAATTCGTCTTCATGAACATCATATTGTTTTCAGTTGTCTATTGGAAAACTTGGTTTATATCTTCTTGGATGTTAACCGCGTCCTCAGTGGATGACAGTCTCATGCAGATTCTCTTAGGTGCAGTGTAGTGCATTAAAGATCCACGTGCAACAGATGGACTTAAAACCTAATATAACAAGTTTTTTTTTTTTGCTTTATTAAAACCAGTTCATGAAAATAAATAAAAAACTAGACAGTAATTCATTTGTAAAGTTCGTGTAAACAATACTCTTTGAACTGTTTTTAATCTATTACCCAAATATTATTACTATTATTATTACTTATATTTATTATTAGCATTAATATTTATATTATTATTATATTCCTTCGTTCTTCTTCTTCTTCTTCTTCTTCTTCTTCTTCTTCTTATTATTATTATTATTATTATTATTATTATTATTATTATTATTATTATTATTATTATTATTATTATTATTATTATTATTATTATTACCTGTATGTTTAGCCACAACCCATTAGCTCATGTGTTCATTTTATCATTGTGTCGATCATTCACACTAAACAATTCTCAGTATTTCTATTCTTTACTCATTAATTCATCACCCACTGAATCCAAACACTCTTAACTAATGCCTAGGTTCCAAGTTGGCTTAAGTTCACTCATTCATTCGTTCTTTATTCTTAAACTTTTTACCTCCTCAGTCACCCATTACCTACTATTAACCTCCATTACCCATTATTTCCCACAGGTGTCCTCACCAGGACGTGCCAGCGCTGTGCCGAGGATTCGACATTGGTTGTCATGGCACAGATTTGATCAAAGTTCGTATTTGAACATATCAGAGGAAGACATCCATTAAGCTAAACACACTTAATGGTTTGAAAAAGTACATGACAACATAAGAAGAAAGTGACAGATGTGAGGAAGGTGGCACACGTGAAGAAGGTGACACATGTGAGGAAGGTGGCACACGTGAAGAAGGTGACACATGTGAGGAAGGTGGCACACGTGAAGAAGGTGATACATGTAAGGAAGGTGACAGACCAACGGAAACTTAGCCCTTCATCTGTTGCATTTATACATCTCTACTTTACATGGTTATCATGACAGCATTGATTATGAAAACTTTACTGTGGAATATGTGTTGTGGGTGTTGGTCTTATAAACCATACCCCGGCCGGGATTGAACCCGCGGTCAGAGAGTCTCAAAACTCCAGACCGTCGCGTTAGCCACTAGACCAGCTAGCCACAATATGATTCGTCCAACTAGGTATATTTCTACACCATAGGAAGGTTAGCATAGGCACCACTGTGACTACAAATGCAAGTTTTTACAGACGAATCTCCAGCTAGCGTGGCCGTGACGAACTCTAGCTCAAGTCCCCTCACTGCCGTCAACATGACTCACGAAATCGTAATGACACGATTGCAAACAAACCATACCCCGGCCGGGATTGAACCCGCGGTCAGAGAGTCTCAAAACTCCAGACCGTCGCGTTAGCCATTACGATTTCGTTGTCATTAAACGATTTCGTGAGTCATGTTGACGGCAGTGAGGGGACTTGAGCTAGAGTTCGTCACGGTCACGCTAGCTGGAGATTCGTCTGTAGAAACTTGCATTTGTGATCACAGTGGTGCCTATGCTAACCTTCCTATGGTGTAGAAATATACCTAATTGGACGAATCTTATTGTGGCTAGCTGGTCCAGTGGCTAACGCGACGGTCTGGAGTTTTGAGACTCTCTGACCGCGGGTTCAATCCCGGCAGGGGTATGGTTTGTTTGCAATCGTGTCATTACGATTTCGTGAGTCATGTTGGTCTTATATATGTGTTTGTGTGTGTATGTGTTTGTGTACTCACCCAATTGTGGTTGCAGGGGTCGAAACTCAGCTCCTGGCCCTGCCTCTTCATTGATCGCTACTAGGTCCTCTTTCTCTCTGCTTCCTGAGCCTTGTCATACCTCGTCGTAAAGCTATGTATGGCTCCTGCATCCACTACATCGCTTGCTAGGTTATTTCCCTTCCTGACGACTCTGTGACTGAAGAAGTACTTCCTAACATCCCTGTGACTCGTCTGAGTCTTCAGCTTCCAATTGTGACACCTTGTTTCTGTGTCCCGTCTCTGGAACATCCTGTATCTGTCCACCTTGTCTATTCCACGAAGTATTTTGTATGTTGTTATTATGTCTTCCCTGACCCTCCTGTCCTCCAGTATCGTCAGTCCGATTTCCATCAACCTTTCCTCGTAGGACAATCCCCTTAGCTCTGGAACTAGCCTTGTTGCAAACCTTTTTACTTTCTCTAATTTCTTGACGTGCTTGACCAAGTGTGGGTTCCGAACTGGTGCTGCATACTCCAGTATGGGCCTGACGTACACAGTGTACAGTGTCTTGAACAATTCCTTACTAAGGTATCGGAACGCTATTCTCAGGTTTGCCAGGCGCCCATATGCTGCAGCAGTTATCTCGTTGATGTGTGCCTCCGGAAGCGTGCTCGGTGTTATGGTCACCCCAAGATCTTTCTCCTTGAGTGAGGTTTGCAGCCTTTGTCCACCTAGCCTATACTCTGTCTGCGGTCTTCTTTGACCTTCCCCAATCTTCATGACTGCATTTGGCAGGGTTGAATTCGAGAAGCCAGTTACTGGACCACGTGTCCAGCCTGTCCAGGTCTCTTTGTAGTCATGCCTGATCCTCATCCGATTTAATCCTTCTCATTAACTTCATATCATCTGCGAACAGGGACACTTCAGAGTCTATCCCTTTCATCATGTCACTCACATATATCAAAAATAGCACTGGTCCTAGGACTGACCCCTGTGGGACCCCGCTCGTCACAGGCACCCACTGTGATACCTCATCACGTACCATGACTCGCTGTTGCCTCCCTGTTAGGTATTCACTGATCCATTGCAGTGCCCTTCGTGTTATACGTGCCTGATCCTCCAGCTTCTGCACTAATCTCTTGTGAGGAACTGTGTCGAAGGACTTCCTGCACTCCAGGAAAATGCAACAACCCTCCCTCCCCTCTCTCTCCGTGTCTTACTTCCTGTGGTGTATGTTGGTGTGTGTGGTGGCGTGTAAGTGGTTTAGTGTGTGTGTGTGTGTGTGTGTTGTTGTGTGTGTGTGTGTGAGTGGGTGGGGGGGGGGGGGGGGGGGGTGGTGTGGGGGGGGGGGGTGTGTGTGTGTGTGGTGTGTGTTTGTGTGTGTTTGTTGGTTTGTGTTTGTGTGTGTGTGGTGTGTGTGTGTGTGTGTGTGTGTTGTGTGTGTGTGTTTGTGTGGTGTGTGAGTGTTGTGTGTGTGTGTGTGTGTGTGTGTGTGTGGTTTGTGTGTGTGTGTGGTGTGTGTGTGTGTGTTTTGAGTGTGTTTATTTTTTTAAGTTTTTAATACACTGGACAAAGTTGTGCTGCTTTAATTCAACAGTGCTTGGACCTCACAAACCCTTTCCTGACAATGTTTCACTTTGTTAGGTATAGGTACTATGGTGTGTGGTTGTGAGTTGTGAGTTGTTGAGCCCAGATTTTTAATTCTGTACATAACGTCCTTACAGTACCGTCCATCTTGGTTTACCGTCACTGCAGTGCTCACCTACACAGGAAATTTTTCATGGGATTCCTTCTGTGTGGTCAATGTTAGTAAGAAAGACCGAGTTGGCGCAAGTGTATACATTTACTCTGATATATTTTTTAAATCAATTTTTTTACAGCTTTAAAAGCATGTTATCCTACATCAGCTCGTTGTCAAAAGTCAAAGCCCAGCTCTATCTATGGTAAACTAACATACCCCTGGGATGTCACACATAATGGTGAACTAACACACAGGTACCTACTTACTGTTAAGTGAATAGTGGTAGGTGTGCAAGGGCGTCAGGAGTAAGGAAACCTACACAGTTTCCACCATGGACAATCAGTATATGAAGTGAGTGCGCTACCAACCTAGCCATGGAATAATTAATTGGTTCCTGTTTTGTAGATTAATACTTGCGAGGTGTAAGCCTAAAATGAAACCCCTCTTATCTGAGGAACAGTGTTCGAAGTCATAATTAATGCGGTTGCTCTCTTCCGTGTTGTTCTCTTCAACTATACATTTGGCAGTCCATAAGATGTTATAAAGTGGTCATTAACACAGACTTTAGGCTACTGAAGTATTCTTTCTAACAGCCCTTACAAGAGGTGGTATAATACATGATTTGGTAATTAATTTTGCAAGTGTTTAAAAAGTTGTGAGGAAACACTAGGATAAATTGGTTAGAAAACGTTAGAAGTGATCAAAGTCTCACTACGGACACGTTTACTAATAACTGTATCCTACTGTATATACACCTGCAGAATGTTGTTCTCTCAAGAAAAGTTCCTTGCTGCCTCTAAGATGCTTTTGTTTCAAGGAACTGGAATTTTCTTTCCCTTCTTCGCATCAATTCTTATCGCTCGACTTCTAGATGTTCAATGTATTGGTTTTCCAATACAACACTAACTGGAGAACCCATGAGCAGTCCAAAAGTCTGTTGAAAAAGATAATTTTCAAAGAGAAACACAATTTAGCAAGATACTCAGAAGTAACACGGACAGACGCACCGCCGAAATTATACGCAGTAGAGTCATAACATGTAATGTTAAACAGAAAATCAGGTTCCCTACGGAATTGAAAATTCTCTGCGAGAGCAGTCATTGGAAAAATCTGGGAAGACCGGAAATTATTTAATTATTTTATGTTGTCTGTTGTCGAATACAAAAACCGAATTTGCTACAAGAGCTCCATGAAACCGAAAAAAAGAGACCTCCACTGTACCATCTTTAAAAACCACTGACACAATGAGTCCAATTTTCAAGGCATCATTTCAGCCGGTCATTTCCAACACACGCTGTCCAGTCCTACCTCGACGGTTACATCAATGCACTTACTACTTTTAGCAGAAAGCAGTGACACCAGAGTCACTATACTGCGATAAAGGAAGTCGTATCGTAATATCTTGAACATGAATAAACTACTGGACAAAATGTTACTAAATGAACCAGAAACCTACAACCTTAGACAACAAACCAAGAGATAACTAACCAAAACCTTTTGTTCCCAAGACTCGCCTCATATTAAGACTCAGAACAAGGAAAAAAAAAACTTCTATACACACCATCTCAGAAACCCAGTCCCGCCAGACTGTATGACCTCCCAAAACTCACAAGTCCAGGATTTCTAAAACCATTAGACCCATCCACCCTCTCTGGAATGAGTAGTCATCCTCCCCTTCCCCGAACTTTCAGCAAATTCTTGTTAAACAACTTTTTAATCTCTTGGGCACAATCAGAGAACATATTTTAAACACTCTGGTGATTCTCAGTTGCCATCCGCATACTAACATCAAGACAAGAAACTCCCCAGCAAGATTTGACCTCAACTATTTAGCTCCGGCCCAAGTTGCCCACTACACATGTCATTGCTTCCTCCCTGCACCAGAAAATTCACGAATCCTTCGACCTTTCTGTTTTTCCAGCTAGCGATGTCCGTCTACCTAGTTGAAAACTGTGTGTTGTTTTTAACAGGTTCTCTTTAGGCAAATTAATATTTAAAACGGACATTTGGACTGCTCATGGGTTTCCTCACTTAATGCTGTACTGGTAAACCAATACATGGAACGTCTGGAAGCCGAGAAAATTTTCCTCTATCATTCCTATCAGTCACCTGGCTCCGTTATGTTGATGACATTTTCATTATCTAACATCCCAGGCGCTCAACTTTCCCCTCTCCAACACAAGCTCAACCAGGTGGATCCCCTTCATACCAGTTTATGCCTAGACAAGAAGTTCGATAACACTCTTCCTTTCCTTGATATTCTCCTCTGCTGAAGTTGACCACGAAACTTCATTTTAAAGTCTACCTAAGAACGGCCAACCAACATGAATACTTCTCCACTACTACTTTCACCACGGCACCAAAAATAACGTGGGCTTAATAATCATAGGTTACTTCATTATGCCATCCGAATCTTAGTAGTGAATTCCCTTGAGGAAGAATACGCTTTCATCGAGAAAGTAATTTTCTAAGCTTAGCTAATCCTCATCACTTACTAGAGACATCAGTCCCCAAAACATACACATTTCACCCAACAAGATACCGCTAATAGGAGATACACTCTCGGACATTCTTTGCAATACCGCAATCCTAGTAGCTACCCTCTTTATCCACCACATAATCAAAGACATCACCAGTAAGGACAACCACAAGGTTCAATCTCTGCTGGGGTATACTAAATCCCCTTGCAACGATTTCACTCAATTATCCGTGATCAACACAACCAGATACTTCCAAATCATGTATTCAGGAACTCCATACCGAATCAGAATGAATGATTTGAGGACTGCTCGTGTTTATTACACCGACACTTCCACAATCATTTAACAGCACAATTGACGCAAGACTCATTCAAAGAAAATAAGGCGAGAGTCACAGGATCTTGGAATCATCACTCAATCTGTATATCCAACAATTTTCAACAGAACAATGGCTTTTACAACATTGGTGAACTGCTTACCTGGAAACTTCCCATAATGTATCTATTCCCCATCCGTCAAGCCTTTCTCAAATCCACAAACTTCTCAACCTTCCTCACCTGATCCTTAGCGTCACTATATATACATGTTCTATCACTTAGGCAAATCTGTTCGTGTGTTGATAAAGTATGGGTGAAACCGTAGTCCATACTGTCTTGTGTATATTTTTCCATTGTGTCGGTATTTTGGTCCATTTATCTTCATCGTAATGAAGTCCCTGTGATTTTGCTTGTGACGGTGGCAGTCCCCATATAATCTTCTCGACACAGGGGCAAGAGTAATGCTGTTCGCGACAAGGAAGATTCACTTTCCATCAGATCTTGTTCTCAACTTTAAGCTCAAGTATTGGTTTATGTACGAGTGTATGCTTAAAACTTCACTTTTGTGGGGATTCTGTATAACTTTTTGAGTCAGCAGTGTATTTTTATATATTCTTGTCTGAGGACCATAATACCCTATTCTCAGTAATTACATTCCTTAGTACAATACATTTATTTCCTCATGACCAACTTATAATATAAATACATTTGTGTTTATGGCACGGAACTCGTGAATTTTGTTTTTATTTGTTTTGAAATTAAAGTAATTTAATTTATACAAATTATATATCTAATTCACACAATAACCCGCACAATTTGTGCGGGTAATTTGTGTATCGTTATCCAGTCACGGTAATGTGCCTTTTTTTTATTTTGTTTATATATCTATGTTTCCTTTGCCTGATAATATAGTTAAGATTCCGAGGGAATTTTTTCTTTAATTTTTCGGGAGAGGATTGATGCGCAGAACTCGAGAATGTCATTCACCCATTTTTCCAGTTTATTAAAAAGTGATACTGATTTTTTATTCAGTAACTAAGAATGGCTGTCCGATGGTCTTAATAATATTACTTAATAATCGTAATTAGTCCCGATAAGTGTTTAATTTTGAAATTTTATAGAAACAGTTAAAAATAACTAAGAATCTTTTAAATCATTTTAATTACCTGAAAATGCCTTTTCTGATAGGCTTCAAACTTTTGTCTTTATTTTGATTTAATAAAATACAGCGCGCCAAGCAACTGGGGGGGGGGGGGGGGGGGAATCGGTGAAATTTTCACATTGCATTTATTGAGCAAATTGTTTCCCATAAAATAATTAGAATATGCCTCTTCTGGTGAAGGGCTCTTGATACAAGGAATTGGTGTTATTGTCTTTCTTGAGTCGAACCTGATTTCCTGGTATATCTCAGAAGTTGCATAACCCCTCCGAGTTTAGCGCTTCCACCATCGCTCATAACATAACAACAACAATAATAATAAAAATAATAATAATAATAATAATAATAATAATAATAATAATAATAATAATAATAAATAAATAGTAAAATAATAAATGAATAATAATAAAATAAAGTAGTAGTAATAATTAATAATAATATAAAATAATAATAATAATAATAAATAATAATAAATAATAATAATAATTAATAATAATAATAATAATAATAATAATAATAATAATAATAATAATAATAATGATAATAATAATAATAATAATAATAATAAAAATAGTAGTAGTAATAATAATAATAATAATAATAATAACAATAATAATAATAATAATAATAATAATAATAATATAATCAATAATAATAAAAATAAAAATTTTAGTCACATTCGACACCATGCCTAACCCTTCTAGGGGTAGGGAGGTGCCCTGATCCGAGCCTTTAGCTCATAAACTGTCATTCCCATTAGCCCCCTTGGGGCGGGGATGGCAGACCAGAGAGGCCTAGCTTGTGGCTAGGCCTGGGGACAGTTAGTTCCCAAAGATGAGGAGGTACGTTGCCTCCTCCACTTGGGAAGACTTATAGGTCTCAGACACTCCCTAAAGAGGGAGCCAAAGCCGGGCCACCACTTGGAAAAGGCCCGGGCCGGGAGAATACCGGCTAATCTTTAATAATAATAATAATAATTTTAGTCAAAGTACAGTAAGAGGTAGAGTGAGGCGGTCATGGTTCAAGCACTCTTAACTCTCTCGGGTCAATATTGTGTTTAACAATATTGTGTTACACAACCAGTTAATGTTTCAGAAATTAAATTCTCTTTCCTTGAACCTGATTTTCCACCATTTGTCTGGCATTATATGTCTCCTTTTGGTTTATTGTTGACTCTTATTAAAATAAATAAATAAATAAATGTACGGAAATTACATAGTAAAAACATAAGAACATGAATACTGCCAGCATAACCAGCTCACACCTATTAGCAGGTCAAACTCAACACCCATATTTAGGCTTGAAATCCGAGCAGATACACAATATTAAAACAATTTAGGCAACACAACAATCTTTTTCTGGGATTGGTGGAACCTCTCCAGAATGATCACACCCTCTAAGCCTATCACCCCTTCCTAGTGATACCCCTTCCCCAGGTGACACACCTCTCTCCAGAGACTCTGGCTTCTTTATGTGACACACCCCTCCCAGTGACACCCTTCACTCCCCAGGTGAATGAACCCCCCCCAGGTGATGCATCGCTCTCCCCAGGTGACGCACAAGCTTACCACGTAAACTCAATCCCTCCCATAGCTCACCTTGGCCAAGGTAACCTCCCAGATAACCCCACTCCCTTTGCAGGTGACTCCTTCCTCTCCAAGTAACACCCCTCCCTAGAAAACACTCCCTCCCTCAATAGGAAGAACCCCATTCTCCAGGTGACGCCTCTTTCTCCAGGTACCTCCCTCCCTCTCCCTGGAGACGGCCTGCCTCTCCAGGTGACGTGCCCCTTCTCAGGTGACGCCCCTCCTCTGGTGATGTCCCCTGCAATGACGTCATCTGCTCTACCTATTGCAATGACGTCACCTGATCTCCCCCATGTAATGACGTCACGCATGGTTCTCTCCAACATCAATAAAAACTCTTGGTATTTATCTTCCGCTGACCTTCCCGCTCCCCCTCCTCACCTTTCCTTCTTCACTCACTTTATCTTTCTTCCTACCTCCATCTCCACCTCTTCCCTTCCTATCTACGCTCCCTTCTCCTTTCTGTCTCTCATTTTTTTATACTCCTTTTTCTCTTCCTACTCCTCCCTTCGCTTCTTCTTAATAATTTCCACCTCACTCTTCCTTCAGGTTGGCCGAACCTATAAGAACCCAAAGAGTAATAGTAAAGCAGATGTGCAACTCTTGGGTATCTTTATTGAGGAAACGTTTCACCACACAGTGGCTTCATCAGTCCATACAAAGGAGAGTCTTGAAGAACAGGAGGAGAATCAGGTAAACCATACCACGGGCGGGATTGAACCCGCGGTCAGAGAGTCTGAAAACGCGGGTTCAATCCCGCCCGTGGTATGGTTTGTTTGCAATCGTGTCATTACGATTTCGTGAGTCATCGAGAGAATGAGGTAATCAGTCCCTCAACCTTGAGTCGACGTGGTCAGTCCATCAATCTTGAATAGAATACATCATATGTGCGGAGAAGTAGCTTATAAACCGTAGGCAGGAGAGGTGCAGCAGTCGTAGGTGGTGTCACATTTGTTCAATGTGGAAGTAGGTCGTGCCCAAGGGTTAGGCAAGCGAAGAATTCCCAAGTATTAAGATCCCAAGAAGTTGCAGTGTCTGACAGGATTGTAGATGAATGGTTCAGAGAACTGACTACGGACTTAAGAAATCGTAATGACACGATTGCAAATAAACCATACCCCCGGCCGGGATTGAACCCGCGGTCATAGAGTCTCAAAACTCCAGCCCGTCGCGCTAACCACTAGACCAGCTAGCCACAATAAGATTCATCCAACTAGGTATATTTCTACACCATAGGAAGGTTAGCACAGGCACCTCTGTGAATCTTATTGTGGCTAGCTGGTCTAGTGGTTAGCGCGAACGGCTGGAGTTTTGAGACTCTTATGACCGCGGGTTCAATCCCGGCCGGGGGTATGGTTTATTTGCAATCGTGTCATTACGATTCTTAAGTCATGTTGACGGCAGTAGCAGGGACTTAGCTAGAGTTCGTCCACGGCCACGCTAGCTGGAGATTCGTCTGTAAAAACTTGCATTTGTGGTCACAGAGGTGCCTGTGCCACACCTTCCTATGGTGTAGAAATATACCTTAGTTGGATGAATCTTATTGTGGCTAGCTGGTCTAGTGGTAGCGCGACGGGCTGGAGTTTTGAGACTCTATGACCCGCGGGTTTCAACTCCCGGCCGGGGTATGGTTTATTTGCAATCGTGTCATTACATTTCTTAAGTCATGTTGACGGCAGGAAGGGACTTGAGCTAGAGTTCGTCACGGCCACGCTAGCTGGAGGGTTCGTTCTGTAAAAAACTGCAATTTGTGTCACAGGGTGCTGTGGCAAAACCTCCAATGGTGTAGAAAAATACCATTGGATGAATCTTATTGTGGCTAGCTTGGTCTAGTGGTTAGCGCGACGCGCTGTAGTTTTGAGAACTCTATGACCGCGGGTTCAATCCCGGCCGGGGGTATGGTTTATTTGCAATCGTGTCATTACGATTTCTTAAGTCATGTTGACGGCAGTGAAGGGACTTGAGCTAGAGTTCGTCACGGCCACGCTAGCTGGAGATTCGTCTGTAAAAACTTGCATTTGTGGTCACAGAGGTGCCTGTGCTAACCTTCCTATGGTGTAGAAATATACCTAGTTGGATGAATCTTATTGTGGCTAGCTGGTCTAGTGGTTAGCGCGACGGGCTGGAGTTTTGAGACTCTATGACCGCGGGTTCAATCCCGGCCGGGGGTATGGTTTAACTGACTACGGAGCTTATAAACCGCATACGGTTTATAAGGTGCTTCTCCGCACATATGCTGTTATTCTATACAAGATTTGAAGGACATACCACATATCGAACTCAAGGTTGAGGGGCTGATTACCTCATTCTCCTCCTGTTCTTCAAGATTCTCCTTTGTATGGACTGATGAAGTCACTGTATGGCGAAACGTTTCGTCAATGAAGATACCCAAGAGTTGCACATGTGTCTAATTTATCAACGTGTCGGTTCTCTGAACCATTCATCCACAAATAGTAAACAGTAACATCAGGGGAAGCTACAGTGTTCCTCAAGGCACGGTACTCTCCCACTCCTCTTTCTCATTTTCATTTCCGACAGAGAATGAGACATAAATGATAACACTGTATCATCTTTCTGGAGACGATTCTAGAATTTCCATGAAAGAGACATCCATTAGAAGACACAGTGAGCCTTCACGCTGATATAAGCCAAGTCTTCCACTAAGATACTGACAATATGAGCTTCATTGAGGACAGATTTCGGTTAATGCGTTACAGAAAGACCGGGGAAATAAAAACAGGATCGGGGTACAATCGAGCATAAGTCTAATGTGAGAAACCTGGGAGTGATAATGTCAGGAGATTTCACATTCAAGGAGCACAATGATGCTATTACAGCAACTGCAAGGAAAATTGTAGGCGGATGATAATAATAATAATAATAATAATAATAATAATGATAATAATAATAAAAATAATAATTATAACTATAATAATAATAATAATAATAATAATAATAATAATAATAATAATAATTATTATTATTATTATTATTATTATTATTATTATTATTATTATTATTATTATTATTATTATTATTATTATTATTACTACTACTACTATTAGTAGTAGTAAAATTAACAACAATATTAAAATAAAATTATTAACAACAATAATCATAAAGATAATAATAATAATAAGAATAATAGTAATATTATTAATAAACCCAGTGGTCAATGACTCCCACAACATGACAAGTATAGTCATCAATGACTCCCACAACATGACACAAATATAGTCATCAATGACTCCTACAACATGACACAAGTACAGTCATCAATGACTCCCACAACATGACAAGTATAGTCATCATTGACTCCCACAACATGACAAGTATAGTCATCAATTACTCCCACAACATGACAAGTATAGTCATCATTGACTCCCACAACATGACAAGTATAGTCATCAATGACTCCTACAACATGACACAAGTACAGTCATCAATGACTCCCACAACATGACAAGTATAGTCATCAATTACTCCCACAACATGAAAAGTATAGTCATCAATGACTCCCACAACATGACAAGTATAGTCATCAATTACTCCCACAACATGACAAGTATAGTCATCAGTGACTCCCACAACATGACGAGTATAGTCATCAATGACTCCCACAACATGACACAAGTATAGTCATCAATGACTCCCACAACATGACAAGTATAGTCATCAATGACTCCCACAACATGACACAAGTATAATCATCAATGATTCCCACAACATGACACAGGTATAGTCATCAATGACTCCCACAACATGACAAGTATAGTCATCAATGACTCCCACAACGTGACACAAGTATAATCATCAATGACTCCCACAACATGACACAAGTATAGTCGTCAATGACTCCCACAACATGACACGAGTATAGTCGTCAATGACTCCCACAACATGACACGAGTATAGTCGTCAATGACTCCCACAACATGACACGAGTATAGTCGTCAATGACTCCCACAACATGACACGAGTATAGTCGTCAATGACTCCCACAACATGACACGAGTATAGTCGTCAATGACTCCCACAACATGACACGAGTACAGTCATCAGTGACTCCCACAAGCTCCAAGCACAGTCGTCAAGATACAAGCACATTGGTCAATGACTTCCACAAGACAAATTCTGTAGTTATTTACTCCCTCAGGACAAAAGCTCACTGGTTAATGCTTCCCGCAACAAGATACATGAACAGTGGTCAGTGACTACCACAACAAGCCACAAGAACAGTGGTCAGTGACTCCCACAACAAGCCACAAGAACAGTGGTCAGTGACTCCCACAACAAGCCACAAGAACAGTGGTCAGTGACTCCCACAACAAGCCACAAGAACAGTGGTCAGTGACTCCCACAACAAGCCACAAGAACAGTGGTCAGTGACTCCCACAACAAGACACAAGAACAGTGGTCAATGACTCCCACAACAAGCCACAAGAACAGTGGTCAGTGACTCCCACAACAAGACACAAGTACACTGGTTAATGACTCCCACACTACACAAGGAATAAAAGGGCAGATGTAGTGAAAGTCTGGCTAAGTTACCAACAGTCTAGGAAAGTGTTGAGATCATGACAACCTTCACCTGCCTGTAAACAGTTCATTTGATCTCTGCCTGATGATGTTCTTCCACCAACACTGCTGCACAACCTTCACTTTGTGCAAGAAAGGTATAAAATACCGACAATATGAAAGTTAAGACACATGTGCATCATCTGGAAATCTTTATAGTAGACGTTTCGCCATCCAGTGGCTTTATCAATACAGATTCTAGGACATAACAGGAAGACAGTAGAACTATATACAAAAGATGAGGCAATCAGCCCCTCAGCCTTGGAGTTAGTGTTCACAGCATCGTGGTGGAGGAGAATCTGGAGCAAAGGCAAGCAAGCAAGCAAGCAAGTGCAGGTAAGATCCCAATGGGATGAGCGGGGAAGACGGGACAGACGAAGAATAGCGCTGGAGAGGAGTGTTCTTAGTCGTAGAAATAGAGCCAGGGCTTGACCCAGCAGCTAAGGCATCGTGGGATAGACTTGGAGAAAAAACGGGAAGAGAGCAAGCTGTGTCTGGAACTGAACTTCTCCAGGCCGAGAGACTGACAACCTCAAACTTCACGACTTCAAGGGCGATGGACCGATCACACCGTCCCCACACCTCAACTGCTCCTGCCCACCTTCTGTACTGAGGAAGCCCACTGTGTAGGCGAAACGCCCCGGAACAAAGTCGCCCATCTGTTGCCTATGTGTCTCACCTACCAGTCTCGTGGTAGGTGAGGTCTTTGAGTCTCGAGAGCTGGAAGTTTCCAGGTCGCAGGAGAGGGCAGCAGACATGTGGGAGGTTATTTTAGTAGTTGAGGAGGCAGGTTTGCAGTGGAGCCATTTGCAAACTTCTTGAAGCTGCTCCTGGAGAGGTGGTATAGCGTTGTCTTGTTGGAAAAAGTGAAACGAAGAGGCTTGATGAACTCAAGAACTTGCGTGAGTGTGAAGTGAAGAGGTGATTCGCAGGCATACTTGACTGTTCCATCACCGAGGCCTTTGTATAGTTCAGAGCAGGTCATGGTGTCAGCGTTCGAGGGAAAAGGTGTAGAAAGTAAGGTTTTCCCAAGAGGGTGTGCTGGAGTCGTCGCTATCTGCTTCGTCGGGGGATTCGTCAGGAAATTCTTGTTCAATTGTTTCTACAGTGATTGTATCAAGAGGAGGCTGGGAGTCTAGAGTATTTGCGGTCTGGCTGGTTGTTGGTGGTTGTTGAGAGGTGGCAGTGGTCACTGGGCGTGGTTCAGGAGTGTTTTTTGGGGCAGAGTTAGGATTTGGGCCTGAAGTTGATGTGAAGTTAGCGATGTTTGGGATAATCTTGAGGAAGTCCTGTGATGTTGGCGAGTCAGGAAAGTTGAATGACGGCATGTTGTTAAAACGGAATAGTTCGTTAATTGTAGTGTTGAATGTGCCTGGGTTTGCTGCATTTGCAAGGTGTGCATACATCATGCAGTACAACACCTTAGAGGGAGCAGTGTCAGGGAGTGCAGAAAGGGAATTGCTGGATAGAGATAACTGCTGTGTGGCTTGTAGAATTCTGGTGGTGTCCGACTGGAGTTTTGAAATGGAGGTATATGTCGGCGATTTGGGACTATTCTTCTTGGTTTCTTCTTTAACTTTTTTCGACATTACTTCTTTTCGTAGTGGGCATTTAGCTGCAAGGGTATGATGAGTACCCTTGCAGTTAAGACATGTTGGAGTGGCATTGGTGGTGGTGCAGGCTTTGAAGTTATGACCTTCTTTTCCACAGGTAGAACAGAACTTTTTGTCTTTAATGGGACAGTCCTTTGTTGAATGTTGATAAGAGTAACAGTTCCAACAGGGAGAGACATGGGCAAAACGTTCAGGTTCAATGTGGCGTGGATGTATGTGGTAATATGAGATAGCTAGTCCATTAGCGAGTGGAAATAAATGGTATCAAATACCGACACAGTGGAAATATAAACACATATGCAGTATAATGTGATCGCAATTCACACAACCATTTAATTAACTACAGAAACTCAAGACTTATCGCCACAGAAGACAACACTCAATACCGAAGAATCCTGGAATCATCGCTTATCTCTATAACCAACAATTTCAACCAGAACAACGGCTTCTATAACATAGCTGAACCACTCGCCAAGAAACTTCTTCATCGCTATCCCACATAAGAACATAGAACACTGCAGAAGGTCTACTCACAACTTGTCCAATACCCCTGCCAAGCTACCCAAGACTCTACAACTCCACCCGGTAGATCATCAGATGCAGCATTCTCCACCTGACCTCAACATTCTGAACATGACTATAAATACTCCCGTACCTTCCACCCCAGGTAGATCTGTGTGTGACTTGAAAAAGCCCACTGTGTGGGTGAAACGTTGTCAATAAAGGATTACATTATACTGAATATGTGTTTATATTTCCATTAGCGAGTGCTTGGGTAGCCATATCTATGTTTGAAAAGGTGATTTTGATCAGATCATAGATGAGGCATTGGGAATTCGTGTGATGGTGTCTACAGAGGCCCAGGTGTTTTGGTCTTCGATAGAGGTCTTCAGTTCATCCGTTGGAATAGATGTGATTATCTTATCCAATTGTTTAACAAAAACTGAACGTTTCGCCAGCAAGGAGGGAGACGGTGATATGATGAATTGTCGGTCCCGTAATGTGATCATTGCAGTGTCGTCCATAAGTTTAGCTGCTTCATTGTCGTCGGTGCAGACGACAATAAAGGAATCCTTGAGTGAGTGGATCGCTGTGAATTTGAGATGTAGGCAGGTCCTCATAGCGGCAGCAAGTAATAGTTTAGTGGAATCATTTATAACACCACTGGCTGGTTTGATTTTAACACGATGTGCGAACATTGTTGAACAGGTAGAGGTTACCCTCCCCAACGGGAATCGTAGGGAGACTGGATTCCCCAGTGGAAGTAGGTCCTTCCCAAAGAGATGGGTTAGTTGCAGCAGCCGTGAAGAAGGTCTTGAAGATGTCCTCTGAACCAAGTTGTGCTTCCACTGGGGAATCCCGCCTACCAGTGACTATGCCCTCGTCTGCTGCCCGTCCCTATCCACTGACGCCTATATAACCGCCAGTCTTCTTGCCTTTGCTCCAGATTCTCCTCCACCACGATGCTGTGAACACTAACTCCAAGGCTGAGGGACTGATTACCTCATCTTTTGTATATAGTTCTACTGCCTTCCTATTATGTCCTAGAATCTGTATTGATAAAGCCACTGGATGGCGAAACGTCTACAATAAAGATTTCCAGATGTTGCACATGTGTCTTAACTTTCAACCTTCACTTTGTAACAATGTTCGGCGTCACCATCACCTGGATACACTCTCACTATGTGGTTCTTTACCAAGGGTACTTGTTTCTCCTGGGGTTAAAAAGCAGCATAACTGGGTTAGATACGATATACACTGATAAATTCAATAAAAGACAATGACTTGACTACTTTTAGTTTGTGTGTTACGCCGCTTTCTTTTGAACGCTTCGTACACAATCATCTTTACTTGTGCTTGCACGGCTTCTTGGTGTTTGTACATTCTTAATGGTGAGAGAGATATTCAGCAGGTTCACGTGTGTCTTCCTCATCAACTTGTCGGTATTCAAATACCATTTTCAACATTTTTAGTTATGTTGTGTATTCCGACGTAGTAAGTTTGTTATGTTAAATTTAGATAATGTGATGTTAATAGTGATGCTAATGTGGAATAGAATAATTATGAAATTTATTATTATTATTATTATTATTATTATTATTATTATTATTATTATTATTATTATTATTATTATTATTATTATAAATCAAGAACTATTGTGAATTTAAAAAGAAAATTAATTTTTAATATCACTACTGAGAGGTTTCTGTGACCGAGAAGTAGACGAAGATTCCATTTATTTTTAATCTGGATTCCGTGGATGAAAATTATATAATGAAAATTGATCTGTTTAAACTGAAAGTTGATGAAGGAATCCGAATAGAAAATAAAAAAAGCTTCAGTGGTTCTCGTGCCATTTACCATCATCTATTTGTGTGAGACAATTTTCTCAACACTTCTACACATTAAAACAATGTCTAGAAATTATTTTTGATGCAAGTGATGACATGCGTGTGTTTATTCCTAAAAAAAAAAATCCTTGTTTCACCTGGAATAATAAGTGTCAAAAAAATAAATTATTAAGACTAATGCATTTTAACTTACTATACTTGAAAGGATATAATGTACGTTCTTACTGGTAACGATGTTATTGATCTACTTCACGTTTTTCTTGTTTTGTGGTGTAATAAAGTAGGAAAAAATTAAAACACCTGAGAGGGAACACTTGGCACCTTGTGCAAGAAAGGTATAAAATACCGACAATATGAAAGTTTAGACACATGTGCAACATCTGGATATCTTTATTGTAGACGTTTCGCCATCCAGTGGCTTTATCAATACAGATTCGAGGATATAATTAGAAGACAGTAGAACTATATACAAAAGATGAGGTAATCAGTCCCTCAGCCTTGGAGTTGGTGTTCACAGCATCGTGGTTAGTTAGTTTAATATGTTTATTATGCACCCCATACCCATCCTGTGGGCGGTAGTCAAAAGATTACAGAGGTACATAATTGGTCCAGGGACTGGGCCTCAAAGTTTTGATAGCTGAGCAAGTTACAGAGGTAATGAATTCACAATTTACAAAGGTAATGAACTCACAATTTACAAAGGTAATGAACTCCAGGTAGGTCTAGTCACAATCATGACAAGTTACAAAGGTATTTACAGATTACAGAGGTACACAATGGGTCCAGGGACCGGGCTCCAAAGTTTTGATGGCTGAACTAGGTACAAGGTAATGAACTCACAAGTTACAAAGGTAATGAACTCACAAGTTACAAAGGTAATGAACTCACAAGTTACAAAGGTAATGAATACTGTAAGAATGGTTACTTACGTTTATACATGGGTGCAATCATGAACAAATTTTAGAGTAATGAGCAATTCACACTTCCACACCCGGTCACAACTGTAGTGAGTTATTGGTGCAAATGTTGATTGCTGAGTCTCTCTCTCTCACACACACACACATACAAATTCATACACACACACACATAAAACACACACACACACACACACACACACACACACACACACACACACACACACAAACTCATACACACACACGCACACACACTCATACACACACACACACTCATACACACACACACACTCATACACACACACACACTCATACACACACACACTCATACTACACACACACACACACACACACACACACACACACACACACACACACACACACACACACACAACACACACACACATCACACACCACACACATACACACAACACACACACACACACACACACACACACACACACACACACACACACACACACACACACACACACACACACACACACACACACACACGCATATGTGGTAATGCTTTATTTACAGCTAGCAAAGTCAGGGTATTTCTCCAGAATGGTCTGTAATATACCACTGTGGATAAAATACTTAGCCATTTCTTGAACACTTCTGAGTGAGTTGTTTCTAAATTCATTAATTTTATCACACTCCAGTACATAATGACGCAAGGTGTGACAATAATCCATCTGGCAAAGTTTACATTTCGTTTGGTCTACATCTGGTGGTGGTGATGTAACCTGCCAAAGATACTTGTAACCCAGCCGGAGCCGGGCGGTAGTGACATCCAAGAGTCTGCTTATTTTGTTGGATGCACCATAGACATGTGGCTCCTCCTGCATGATAGAATGATGATAGATGGACTCACTGGTGTCATCGTGGTGGTGGAGAATCTGGAGCAAAGGCAAGAAGACTGGCGGTTATATAGGCGTCAGTGATAAGGACGTGTAGCAGACGAGGGCATAGTCACTGGTAGGTGGGATTCCCCAATGGAAGTAGGTCCTACCCAAAGGGATTTTATACCTTTCTTGTACAACTTGTCAGACACTGCAACATCATGGAATCTTGATTCAGAGGACATCTACAAGACCTTCTTCACGGCTATTACAACTAATCCATCCCTTTGGGTAGGACCTACTTCCACTGGGGAATCCCGCCTACCAGGCAGGTGCACGCACCTCCAGGGGGTGCACGCGCCTCCAAAGGGTGCACGCACCCCCCAGGTGGTGCAAGATAGTATTTCATATGGTGCCACAAAGAGTCCTAATGAAAAGCACAATTCTCTTTATTTTACCAAAAAAAATTTATCCGCTCAATTTATATTTGACTTCTTCATCTTCAGATGTGATAATAGTTTTGTAATGGTGCAACAACAATCAAACATTTCCTAGGGAAGCAGTGTCATACAAAGGTTGGAAATCCCTGTCCAAAAGGTTAGGAACCAATGGTATGGTGGTAACAGCAGCTGTCACTGTTCTATTTGTAACAGCGCTGCCACTAGGCTAGTGGTAATGGCAGCTGTTACTGGTCTAGTGGCAACAGCGCTACCACTGGTCTAGTGGTAATGGCAGCTGCCACTGGTCTAGTGGTAACAGCAGCTACCATTAACCTAGTAGTAACAGCAACAAACACTTTTCTACTTGTACCAGCAGCTGCCACTGGTCTAGTGGTAACTGCCGCTACAATTGTCATAGTAGTAACAACAACTAACAGCGGTTTTGTGGACTTCTACTTGATAAGACATATTGCGCTTATCTTAAAAGCTGACAGATTAGAACACCAGCAGTCACAGCCTGGATCTCCTTCGATACGTCAGATATCTACGTTCCACGGAGCTTTAATAGAATAAATATGAAAAGGGCTAATACTTCTCCTGAAGATCTATATTCTCCGGTATATCAGGTAGTTGGTCGGTTGACAGCAACCACCCAGGGAGGTACTACCGTCCTGCCAGGTTGACAGCAACCACCCAGGGAGGTACTACCGTCCGCCAGGTATTGACAGCAACCACCCAGGGAGGTACTACCGTCCTGCCAGGTTGACAGCAACCACCCAGGGAGGTACTACCGTCCTGCCAGGTTGACAGCAACCACCCAGGGAGGTACTACCGTCCTGCTAGGTGACTATAAAACAGAAACTTGTAACTGTTTTACATGATGGTAGGATTGCTGGTGTCTCTTTTCTGTCTCAAAAACACGCTGGATAACAGGTATATAAGAACGTAAGAAAGAGGGAACACTGCAACAGGCCTACTGGCCCATGCGAGGTAGGTCCAAGTCTCCTACCGGCTTAAGCCAATGCCCCAACCTACTCAGGTCAGGTCACATTCACTTAAGGAAGGAGCACGCCATCTGACCTAGTAGCACAAGCTAGTCAGGTCCAACTCTAACCCACCCGCACCCACTTATGTATTTATCTAACCTATTTTTAAAACTACACAATGTTTTAGCCCCTATAACTGTGCTCGGGAGTTTGTTCCACTCATCCACAACTCTTACCAAACCAGTGCTTTGCTATATCCTTCCTGAATCTGAATTTTTGCAACTTAAAGCCATTGCTGCGAATCCTGTCTATGTTAGATATTTTTTGCACGCCATTTACATCCCTTTTACATATTCCTCTTTTCCATTTATGCACCTCAATTATATCTCCCTAAATTCTACGCCTTTCTAGAGAATGCAGATTCAGGACCCTCAGTCTATCCTCATAGGGAAGATTTCTAATATATGGGTTCAACTTTGTCATCCTCCTTTGTACGTTTTCCAAAGCATTTATATCCATTCTGTAATACGGTGACCAGAACTGAGCAGCATAATCTAGATGAGGCCTAACCAAGGATGTATAGAGTTGAACAGCCTGAGGACTCACATTATATATGCTTCTTGAAATGAAGCCAAAGATTCTGTTCGCTTTATTGCGAACACTTTTACACTGTTGTCTTGGTTTTAGATTACTGCTAACCAGAACTCCTAAATCCTTTTTAGCAGTCAGTAATATTAAGATCTACATTATTTAGTTTATATGTGGCATGGTTATTTTCCTGTCCAGTGTTTAGAACTTTGCATTTGTCTATATTAAATTTCATCTGCCACTTCTCTGACCACTGCAACAGTCTATTCAAATCCTCCTGGAGTGCTCTAATGTCCTCGTCAGAATGAATTTGACGGCCTATTTTGGTGTCATCGGCAAACTTGCTTATGTCGCTATTTATTCCCTTATCTATATCGTTTATGTAGATTGTGAACAACAAGGGGCCCAACACTGACCCCTGTGGGACACCGCTCATGACGCTTCCCCACTCTGATTTCTCCCCATTTATGCAAACTCTATGCTGCCTATTTATCAACCATGCCTCTATCCAGGAAAAAATTTCTCCTATTCCGTGTGCCTTAATTTTCCCCAATAGTCTCTGATGTGGGACTCTTATCAAAAGCCTTACTGAAGTCCATATACACAATATCATATTCATTACCATGATCTACCTCTTCAAATACCTTAGTGAAAAAAGTTAATCAATTCGTAAGGCAGGAACGCACTTTTGTAAAACTGTGCTGGGATTCATTGATTAATTTGTTTTTCAAGATGGCTGCGAATTGCCTCGGCAATTATTGATTCAATAAATTTTCCCACTATGAAGGCTAGGCATATTGGTCTATAGTTCGAAGCTAAGGACCTGTCACCTGCTTTGAAAATAGGTATCACATTTGCCATTTTCCACTCATCAGGCACAAAGCCAGTTTGTAGTGATATGTTAAAAAGATTCACCAAAGGTTCGCTAAGCTCCTCTTTGCATTGCTTTAGAACCCTAGCAAACAGTTCATCAGGGCCTGGGGATTTGTTAGGTTTGAATTTATCTATTGGCCTAAGGACCATGTCACTTGTGACCCTAATCGTGCATAGTTTACTATCTCCCTGTTCTACATTATTTATAATTTCTGGAATATCGCTAGTATCTTCCTGTGTAAAAACTGAGAGGAAGTATGTGTTAAAAATTATACACATTTCTTTATCACTGTCCATGAGCTGACCTGAGTAACTTTTGAGTGGGCCTATCTTGTCCCTAATCTTACTTCTGTATACCTGAAAGAATCCTCTTGGGTTAGTCTTCGATTCTCTTGCAACTTTAACCTCATAATGTTTTCTTTAACTGAATATACTGATTTCTTAATTGCTCCCCTCCTCTTTTGATTCGCCTGTATATGCCTCACTTTTGACCAAGCATATATATACATACACGCATCTAGGTTTTTCTTCTCTTTCTTAATAGCTCTTGTTCTTCTTTATTTCCGCTATTGTCCATGGGGAAGTGAAAAAGAATCTTTCCTCCATAAGCCATGCGTGTCGTATGAGGCGACTAAAATTCCGGGAGCAATGGGCTAGTAACCCCTTCTCCTGTATACACTTACTAAAAAAGAGAAGAAGAAAAACTTTATAAAACTGGGATGCTTGAATGTGCGTGGACGTAGTGCGGATGATAAGAAAGAGATGATTGCTGATGTTATCAATGAAAAGAAGTTGGATGTTCTAGCCCTAAGCGAAACAAATCTGAAGGGGGTAGGTGAATTTCAATGGGGAGAAATAAATGGGGTTAAGCCAGGAGTCTCTGAGAGAGTTAGAGCTAAGGAAGGGGTAGCATTAATTTTGAAGGATCGGTTATGGATTGAGAAGAGGGAATATAAATATGTAAATTCATGGATTATGTGGATCCACATAAGAGGTGAAGGTTTATAAACTAAAAGAGGAGGAAGTTAGGGTAAGATATAAATAACTATTGGAGGATAGGTAGGCTAGTGAGAGTATAGGCAATGAGGTCGAAGATGTATGGGGTAGGTTTAAGAATGTAGTGTTAGAGTGTTCAGCACAAATTTTTAGTTATAGGAAAGTGGGTGCGGGAGGGAAGAAGAGCAATTGGTGGAATGATGATGTAAAGAGAGTAGTAAGGGAGAAAAAGTTAGCATATGAAAGATTTTTACAAAGTAGAAGTGATGCAAGGAGGGAAGAATATACAGAGAGAAAAGGAGAAGTTAAGAGACTGGTGAAGCAATGAAAAAAGTGAGCAAATGAGAGAGTGGGTGAGATGTTACCAACAAATTTTGTTGAAAATAAGAAAAAGTGAGATTAATAAGTTGAGGAGGCCTAGGGAACAAATGGATTTGACAGTTAAAAATAGGAGAGGGGAGTCATTAAATGGAGAGATAGAGGTATCTAGAAAATGGAGGGAATATTTTGAGAAACTGTTAAATGTTGATGAAGATAGGTAAGCTGTGATTTCGTGTATAGGGCAAGGACGAATAACATCTTGTAGGAGTGAGAAAGAGCCAGTTGTGAGTGTGGGGAAAGTTCCTGAGGCAGTGGGAAGAATGAAAGAGGGTAAAGCAACTCTGATTGATGGAATAAAGATAGAAATGTTAAAAGCAGGTGTGGATATAGTTTTGGAGTGATTCCTGCTATTATTTAATGAATATGTGGAAGTGGGTAAGGTACCTAGGGACTGGCAGAGAGTGTGCATAGTTCCTTTGTATAAAGACAAAATGGGCAAAAGGGAGTGCAAAAATTATAGGGAATAAGTCTGTTGAGTATACCTGGTAGAGTGTATGGTAGAGTTTTTATTGAAAGAATTAAGAGTAAGACGGAGAGTAGGATAGACCAAGTGTTTACAAAGAAACATATAGGTGAACAGTATTCAGATAAGGCTAAAGAGGCTTTTGTTACATTTATGGATCTGGAAAAGGTGTATGACAGGGTTGATAGGGGGGCAATGTGGCAGATGTTGCAGGTGTATGGTATAGGAGGTAGGTTACTGAAAGCATTGAAGAGTTTTTACGAGGATAGTGAGACTAAGGTTATAGTATGTAGGAGAGAGGGAGATTATTTCCCAGTAAAAGTAGGCCTTAGACAACGATGTGTGATGTCACCGTGGTTGTTTAATATATTTATTGATGGAGTTGTAAGAGAAGTGAATGCGAGAGTCTTGGCAAGAGGTGTGGAGTTAAAAGATAAAGAATTTAACACAAAGCGGGAGTTGTCACAGTTGCTCTTTGTTGATGACACTGTGTTTTTTGTAGATTCTGAAGAGAAGTTGCAGAGGTTGGTGGATGGATTTGGTAGGGAATTTAAAAAAAGAAAATTAAAAGTGAATATAGGAAAGAGAATAATGAGGATAACAAAAAGATTAGGTGACGGAAGACTGGATATCAGCTTGGAGGGAGAGAGTATGGAGGAGGTGAATGTGTTCAGATATTTAGGAGTGGACGTGTCAGCAGATGGGTCTATGAAGGATGAGGTGAATCATAGAATTGATGAGGTTAATTAAAAGGGTGAGTGGTGCACCTCTTGTCTGGAGACAAAGAACTTTGTCCGTGGAAGAAAAGAGAGGAATGTATGTAAGCATAGTTATACCAACACTCTAAAATGGGTGTGAAGCATGGGTGATGAATGTTGCAACGAGGAGAAGGCTGGAGGCAGTGGATATATCATGTCTGAGGGCAATGTGTGGTGTGAATATAATGCAGAGAACCCGTAGTTTGGGTCACATTTGTAAGTTTAAGACTCAGATGATTCACAGGGATGTTAGGAAGTGTTTCTTCAGTCGCAGACTTGTCAGGAAGTGGAATAGTCTGGAGGAGGCAGGATCCATACATAGTTTTAATAAGAGGTATGATGAAGCTCATGGAGCGACCAGTGAAGATGCGGGGCCAGGAGCTATGAATGGACCCCTGCAACCAAAATTAGGTGAGCACACACATTCTCACACACACGTGCGCGCGGGCGAGCGGAGTCAATGGCCGTCCATGACATAGTAAGAGTATGACGTCACAGAAGTAACATGACGTCATATACATAGAAGCGACGTAGTAGTAGTACTAGTGTTGGTAGTGGTGGTGGTGGTCGTGGTGAGGAGAGAAGTCAGGTCTGGTACATATATATTAAGGCCAGGGCTGGTGTGCAGTCAGTAGAGGTCTGACTTCAGTCTGATCAACATTAAGTTACACAATAACCTTCACCACGCTAGCCACTATCTTAACCATGAACCTGAAAATTGAGTGTTCCTGTTTTTTAATGTGAGTATTGTGAGTGTCATGTTTACATCTAAGTATAATGCTGTAAGATATTACGCCATGCACACATCATGTAGGTGGCAGTCACCACATACCCCACTTGTAGGTGGCAGTCACCACATACCCCACTTGTAGGTGGCAGTCACCACATACCCCACTTGTAGGTGGCAGTCACCACATACCCCACTTGTAGGTGGCAGTCACCACATACCCCATTTGTAGGTGGCAGTCACCACATACCCCACTTGTAGGTGGCAGTCACCACATACCCCACTTGTAGGTGGCAGTCACCACATACCCCACTTGTAGGTGGCAGTCACCACATACCCCACTTGTAGGTGGCAGTCACCACATACCCCATTTGTAGGTGGCAGTCACCACATACCCCACTTGTAGGTGGCAGTCACCACATACCCCATTTGTAGGTGGCAGTCACCACATACCCCACTTGTAGGTGGCAGTCACCACATACCCCACTTGTAGGTGGCAGTCACCACATACCCCACTTGTAGGTGGCAGTCACCACATACTCCACTTGTAGGTGGCAATCACCACCCACTTGCAGGTGGCAGTCACCACATACCCCACTTGTGGGTGGCACTCACCACATACACCACTTGTAGGTGGTATTTGTCACATTTCTATTGGTGATAGTCATCCTATTTCCCTAGGGTACGTAACAGCCACACCATACCTCGCTGGTGGATGATAGCCATCTCCATACCCCACTGGTGGGTGTTAGCCACACCATACCACACTGGTGGGTGTTAGCCACACCATACCCCTACTGGTGGGTGTTAGCCACACCATACCCCACTGGTGGGTGTTAGCTACACCATACTCCCACTGGTGAGTGTTAGCCACACCATACCCCACTGGTGAGTGTTAGCTACACCATACTCCCACTGGTGAGTGTTAGCCACACCATACCCCACTGGTGAGTGTTAGCTACACCATACTCCCACTGGTGAGTGTTAGCCACACCATACCCCACTGGTGAGTGTTAGCTACACCATACTCCCACTGGTGAGTGTTAGCCACACCATACCCCACTGGTGGGTGTTAGCTACACCATACCCCCACTGGTGGGTGTTAGCCACACCATACCCCACTGGTGGGTGTTAGCTACACCATACCCCCACTGGTGGGTGTTAGCCACACCATACCCCACTGGTGGGTGTTAGCCACACCATACCCCACTGGTGGGTGATAGCCACACCATACCCGGTGGTGGGTGATAGCCACCCTGTAACCCTCTGGAAGGGTGACTATCACCAACATGATGGGTATAGGATAACAACAGCCATTGCTATCCTATACCCATCATGTTGGTGATAGTCACCCTTCCCATCCCATGGACAACAATGAAGAGTTAACAGATATAATGGGTAGAAGAGTTTCCTGACTTTAACCAAACATTGATAGTACGTTAATGGCTTGACAGATGTCCGATTATTCTCTCATGGTAATAGTTGACAGGTGTCAAGTTATCCTCTCGTTGTAATAGACTGATATGTTACAATTAGGTCCCTATGGTAACGGACTGACAGATGTTTACTCCCATTCTGCTTCATGTTCCTAAAATTCACTTGTTTTTGTAATGCTGACAGTGTAACAGGTTGAAGTGATTTACATATTTGAAAGCATTAATAGCTAAGATCATCCATGAAGCCGAGTATCGTGTTGCAGCATGGACTGCTGAAGGTTAGGGGAGATATGGTCCTAAAGTTCACGATACTCACAATCAATACTTCTGAAAAATTTATTTTCGTTTGTCTTTCTTTATCAAAGATTATAAATTTATTATTAATATTTTTTATTATTAACACACTGGCCAATTCCCACCAAGGCAGGGTGGCCCGAAAAAGAAAAACTTTCACCATCATTCACTCCATCACTGTCTTGCCTGAAGGGTGCTTTACACTACAGTTTTTAAACTGCAACATTAACACCCCTCCTTCAGAGTGCGGGCACTGTACTTCCCATCTTCAGGATTCAAGTCCGGCCTGCCGAATTCCCTGAATCCCTTCATAAATGTTACTTTGCTCACACTCCAACAGCACGTCTAGTATTAAAAACCATTTGTCTCCATTCACTCCTATCAAACACGCTCACGCATGCTTGCTGGAAGTCCAAGCCCCTCGCACACAAAACCCCCTTTACCCCTCCCTCCAACCTTTCCTAGGCCGACCCCTACCCCGCCTTCCTTCCACTAGAAACTGATACACTCTTCAAGCCATTCTGTTTCGCTCCATTCTCTCTACATGTCTGAACCACCTCAACAACCCTTCCTCAGCCCTCTGGACAACAGTTTTGGTAATCCCGCACCTCCTCCTAACATCCAAACTACGAATTCTCTGCATTATATTCACACCACACATTGCCCTCAGACATGACATCTCCACTGCCTCCAGCCTTCTCCTCGCTGCAACATTCATCACCCATGCTTCACACCCATATAAGAGCGTTGGTAAAACTATACTCTCATACATTCCCCTCTTTGCCTCCAAGGACAAAGTTCTTTGTCTCCACAGACTCCTAAGTGCACCGCTCACCCTTTTCCCCTCATCAATTCTGTGATTCATCTCATCTTTCATAGACCCATCCGCTGACCCGCCCACTCCCAAATATCTGAATACATTCACCTCCTCCATACTCTCTCCTTCCAATCTGATATCCAATCTTTCATCACCTAATCTTTTTGTTATCCTCATAACCTTACTCTTTCCTGTATTCACTTAATTTTCTTCTTTTGCATACCCTACCAAATTCATCCACCAACCTCTGCAACTTCTCTTCAGAATCTCCCAAGAGCACAGTGTCATCAGCAAAGAGCAACTGTGACAACTCCCACTTTATGTGTGATTCTTTATCTTTTAACTCCACGTCTCTTGCCAAGACCCTCGCATTTACTTCTCTTACAACCCCATCTATAAATATATTAAACAACCACGGTGATATCACACATCGTTGTCTAAGGCCTACTTTTACTGGGAAATAATCTCCCTCTTTCCTACATACTCTAACTTGAGCCTCACTATCCTCGTAAAAACTCTTCACTGCTTTCAGTAACATACCTCCTACACAATACACCTGCAACATCTATCACATTGCCCCCCTATCCACCCTGTCATACGCCTTTTCCAAATCCATAAATGCCACAAAAACCTCTTTAGCCTTATCTAAATACTGTTCAATTATATGTTTCACTGTAAACACCTGGTCCACAAACCCCCTACCTTTCCTAAAGCCTCCTTGTTCATCTGCTATCCTATTCTCCGTCTTACTCTTAATTCTTTCAATAATAACTCTAGCATACACTTCACCAGGTATACTCAACAGACTTATCCTCCTATAATTTTTGCACTCTCTTTTGTCCCCTTTGCCTTTATACAAAGGAACTATGCATGCTCTCTGCCAATCCCTAGGTACCTTACCCTCTTCCATACATTTATTAAATAATTGCACCAACCACTCCAAAACTATATCCCCACCTGATTTTAACATTTCTCTCTTTATCCCATCAATCCCGGCTGCCTTACCCCCTTTCATTTTACCTACTGCCTCACGAACTTCCCCCACACTCACAACTGGCTCTTCCTCACTCCTACAAGATGTTATTCCTCCTTGCCCTATACACGAAATCACAGCTTCCCTATCTTCATCAACATTTAACAATTCCTCAAAATATTCCTTCCATCTTGTAGACATTTACTAAAAAAGAGAAGAAGAAAAACTTTTTTTATAAGTTTATTACAGTAAATCATTTCTAACAACGTGATTTAACATTGGCTGAGGATTTAAATAAATTTTGTGTTGTCCAGGTGTGTTGTGTTGCAGTTGATCCCAAAAACGCTACAGGACCAGGAGCTGGAGCCTCTGCAACATGTAAGCCTCGTCTGCAATATACTGACCAGAGATACTGAATATAAACCAGCTCATTTACTCTGCCAGTGTAGTCAGTGTAGAGACAGACGACAATTGTGGATGCAGCTTTAATTAGGACAATGTGTAAAGCTTTATAGAGCTCTACGTAGTGAAACATGACTTGAAACATCATGTGTTTTATGTTTACAGAGTAAAATATGATATGATACATCTCTATACAAAGTGAAACGTGACATAATAAATTTCTATAGAGTGAAACATGACGTGATACAGCTCGACAAAAAGGGAACCATGAAATGACAAAGTTCTACAGAGTGAAACATGATATGATAAAGTTCTACAGAGTGAAACATGACATGACTCAACTCTACACACAGTAAACATAACACGATAAACATTTTCAAACAGAAAAATATGACGATAAATCTCTACACAGTAAAACATAACTTGATAAAACTTTACCCAAAACTTTACCAAAACTTGTTACAGGTGTTGCTAGTAAAGAGGTCAGCAGGTGTCAGTGGAAACCTCTGTCCCGGCTTCTCAGGCTTCAGGTGAGACTAAAATCATGCCTAATGATAGTGTCTTTATCCAAGGAACTAGAACTACCCTTCCTTCCGAGTAGATTACCTTTCGTCTCCCCAAGAGCTATGTAATCCCAGTGGGTTTAGCGCTTTCCTGCCAATTTAGTAATATGCAGTGGGTTTGATTCACTCTTTAACAAATACTCCTGAGTTTCCCAAGTGTACTCTGTGTAGGAGTACATACACTAGCCTCAACACACTTGTATAGAGATGACTCACAAAATCGTAATAACATGATTGCAAACAGACCACGGAGCGGGTGGGGATTGAACCTATGGCAAGTGATCCTAAAACTCCAGGCCAGTTCGTCAGCCACTGGACCAGCTGGCTACAGTAAGATACATTCAACTAAGTATATTTCTATACATCATAGGGAAGCTAGCATGGACTCCACTACGACCTAGTGCGTAAGTCGCTAAGTCACCTAACGCACTGACCTGCAATTTTAAGACTCGTACTGTAACCGATGGACTTGGAACCTAATAACTTTTTTTCTTGCTTTATTAAAACCAATTAGTAATATAAAGCAACAGCTAGTTAATAATTAATTTGAAAAACTCGGGTACAGAAACCCTGAGAATTGTTTTTAAACTATTACCCAAATCATCGTCGTCATCATCATCATCATCACATCATCTTCATCATCATCATCATCATCATCATCATCATCATCATCATCATCATCATCATCATCATCATCATCATCATCATCATCATCAATCATCATCATCATCATCATCTCATCTCATCATCACATCATTCACATCATCATACATATCATCATCATCATCATCATCATCTTCATCATATCATCATCTCTCATCCTCATCATCATATCATCATCATCATTATCATCATCATCATCATCTCAACATAGTCATCATCATTTCTCTTCTTTTGTGTATTTATTACTAGTTTTGATATTATACTATTATTATTGTTATAATAATTATTATTATTTCTGTCATTATTATTATTATTTCTGTCATTATTATTATTCTTTTCTATTATTTGTATTATACTTATTATACTTTATCTTACCTTTATCTTCTTCTTTTTCTTCTTCTTATGTATATTTATTACTAGTTTTAATATTATACTATTATTATTGTAATAATAATAATAATAATTATTTTTATCATTATTATTACTCTTTTTCTATTATTTGTATTATACTTATTACTCTTTATCTTACCTTTATTATTATGTTTATTATTTTATTATCATTATTATTATCTTTACTATACTTATTATTCTTCATCTTATCTTTATTCTTCTTTATCTTATCTTTATAACGTATATGTTTACCTAAAACCCATTAGTTCATGCGTTCATTTTATCATTGTATCGATCATTCACTCAAAATATTTCACAGTATTTCTATTGTTTACCCATTAATTCATCACGCATTGAATCCAGACACTCATACGTAATGAGTAAGTTCCAAGTTCGCTTGGATTTGCTTATCCATTTGTTGCATATTCTTTATTCTTAAAATCTTTACCTGCCCAATCACCCATTACCTACTATTAACCCCCATTACCCATTATTTTCAACAGGTGTCCTCACCAGGACGTGCCAGCGCTGTGCCGAGGATTCGACATTGGTTGTCATGACACAGATTTTATCAAAGTTCCTATTTGAACATATCAGAGGAAGACATCCATTAAGATAAACACACTTAATGGTTTGAAAAAGAACATGACTACATAAGAAGACAGTGACAGATGTGAGGAAGGTGACACACGTTAAGAAGGTGACACATGTGAGGAAGGTGAAACGTGAGGAGGGTGAAACATGTTAGGGTGAAAAATGTAAGAAAGGTGATACATTGAAGAAGGTGACATATGTGAGGAAGGTGACAGATGTGAGCAAGGTGACAGACGTAAGGAAAGTGACAGGAGTGAGGAAGGTGACAGATGTGAAGAAGGTGACAGATGTGAGGAAGGTGACAGACGTGAGGAAGGTGACAGATATGAGGAAGGTGACATATGTGAGGAAGGTGACACATGTGAGGAAGGTGACATGTGAGGAAGGTGGCAGATGTGAGGAAGGTGACAGATGGGATGAAGGTGACAGATCTGAGGAAGGTGACACAAGCCTTACCTCCATAGTGGGAAAATTTATGGAAGCAATAATTGCCAAGGCAATTCGTTGACCATCTTGATAGGCAACAGATTGATACTTGATTCAACACGGTATTACAAAGGGCTTTCCTGTCTACGAATTTACTATTTTTATTCACTAGAGTGTTTGAGGAGGTAGATCTGTAATTAAGGATATTAGGATAATGGCTTTCGTAAGGCTTTCGATAGAGTTCCGACAACAGAGGCTATTGAGAAACTTAAGGCACATAATAGGAAGAATTTTTTCCGGTAGAGGCAATGGCTGACAAATAGAGAGCAGAGAGTTTGCATAAATGGAAGAAATCAGAATGGGGGCACGTCACAAGCGGGTTTCTCAGGGGTCAGTGATGGGCCCTTTGTTGTTCACAATTTAATAAACGACATAATGATGGAATAAATAGCGACATAAGCAAATTTGTTGAGACACCAAAATAGCAGTCCAATTCATTCTAATGAGGACACTAGAGCACTGGAGGATGATTTGAATAGACTGATGCAATGGTCGAGAAGTGGCAGATGCAGTTTAATATTGACAAATGCAAAGTTCTAAATGTTGGACAGTTAAATAACCATGCCACATATAAACTAAATAATGTAGATCTTAATACCTGTTTTGCGAAAATATTTAGGAGTTCTGGTAGCAAAATCTAAAACCAACAACATGCATAGTGTCGCATAAAGCAACAAATTCTTGGCTTCAACTAAAGATAAATAATAGAAGTCCTCGGGTTTTGTTTTTCAATCTAAAAATTCCGGTTGGCCTCATTTAACTAGTCCAGTTCTGGTCACCGATTACAAAAATGGAATAAATGCCGGGAAACGTAGGGGAGGAGAAAAGATACCCATGACAGAAATCTTCCCATGAGGATAGACTGAGGGCCCGAATTTGCCTCCTTGAAGGCTTTAAATTAAGGGGAATGATCGGGTGTATAAATGGAAAACAAGAATAAATAAAGGGGATGTAAATAGCGTCGAAAATTCCACCAAGACGGGACTCGCACAATGGTTTTCAATTTGGAAAAATTCAGATTCAGGAAGGAATAGGGAAGCACGGTTTTGGGTAATAGATTTGTGGAGGGAGGGGAAAAAACCCCGATACAGTTTATTCAGGCTAAAACGTTGTGTAGTTTTAAAAATGGGTTAGATAAATACAGATTGTGGGTGGGTGTGAGTTCCCGATTTGCTTGGCTGCGGGGTTTGGGCAGTGCTCCCCTTGATGGAGTACCAGACTGGGGGGTCATTGGCTAACGGGGGGGGGTTCATTGGTCTAACCCGGGGAGGGGGGGGCATGGACCTCCCAGGGGTCAGTAGGCCTTTTACAGTGTTTCCTTTTTTCCCTTATTTTTTATGTGAGGAAGTGACAATGTGGGGGAAGGGACAGATTGAAAGGGAGAATTGAGGAAGGTGACAGATGTAGGAAGGTGACAGATATAGGAGGTACACATAAAAAGGTGACAAGTGGGGAAGGGTGACAGATGTGAGGGGGGTGACAGAGTGAGGAAGGTGACGATGTGGGGAAGGGTGACAATGTAAAAGGGTGACAATATAAGGAAGGGGGAAAGAGGGAGGAATATGGCGTTAGGGAGGTGACAGTTTGGGGAAGGTGAGAATTGAGAAGGTGACAGATTGAGGAAGGGACAATTGAGGAAGGGGAGATTGGGGAAAGGGTGACAGATGTGGGGAAGGGGACAGATTAGGAGGGTGACCAATGAGAAGGGACAGATGTGGGGAAGTGACAGTGGGGGAAGGGACAGAATTGGGGAAAGGTCAATGTGAGGAAGGTACAGATGTGAGGAAGGTGACAGATATAAGGAAGTGGCAGAGGGAGGAAATATGGCAGATGGAGGGAGGTGCAGATGTAAGAAGGTGACAATGTGAGGAGGGTGACACATGTGGGGAAAGCGACATAGTGGGGAAAGGGTACACGGGGGAAGGTTACGATGTGGGGAAGGGTGACACATGTGGGAGATACAAATTTTGAGGAAGGTACGATGTGAGGAAGGTACGGTTTGAGGAAGGTGACAGATTGATGAGGTGACTGATGTGAATAGGGACATAGTGTAAAGACTGCTTTGCACATTGTCATCACCATCCTGCTGGAAAGGGGCAATTAAATAACAAAAACCCATCAGCAAATTTTATTTGGTTAATACATTTCTTTTTTTTAAATGTTTAATTTTTACATTTTGGGGGTTAAAAAAAAACATTTTTAATTATTCTAGTAATTTTTAAAAATTTTAATATTTAATCTGGTTACCCCAACAAAGAGAAATAGCAAACAATTAGTCTCATCAGCTTAATTTTAAGTTTTGCAGGGAAAATAAAGTTATTCTGACAAAGGAGATGAAGATACTGTAAGTGCAATACAAGTACAAGGTATACACTCTAATTTACAGCAGCAAGAAACACTATAAAATACAACTGAAATATGAAAAAAAAAAATACAGTGAATATGGGACATCTTAAAGGGGAAGAGCTTTTTCTCTGAAGTGGTGTGTAAACTGAAGCACTCAGGTTTTTAAATTTTATTTTTGGGTCACGGTTTTAACAACAGGTCTCATTAGTGCTAAAAACCCCATGAAGGGGTCGAATTTTTGGGAATTCCTAGTATTGGAATTATTGTAATTTTTGTTCACGTCTAAAGAATTTGGGGAAAATAAACAATTTTAATTAGTATCGCACTAAACAAAACCGTACGAAACTTTTATATGCCACTACAATAAACCGACAAACCACGCTTGTGCTCAAACTCACCTCAAATGAACAAAACTTTTTATATGACTGTTTAGACTTTATAATATTTTTTAGTATAATAAAGGGCACCTTAAATTTTTTAATTAACATTTTTATAAGTTTATTTGAGCTCGAAAAACAAACCTCACTTTTAAAAAAGTAAACCTCACTTAAAATTTTATAACACAATTGACTATTTTACGAAGAACTAAACCCACAGGGTCATTTCAAACCCGGGAAGGTTGGGCCCCCGGCTCCTGCCCCCTTCTTAATTTTCATCGTCATTCGCTTCTACCCGAAAGTTTCAATAACGTATGTCAAAAGTAGTTCACTGTGTAAACTACTAAGTATTATATTAGTTATCTAAGTCATGCGCTGTGTACAAGTACAATAAAAAATTAAAAGTAGATAATTCCCCCCCAAAAACAGGAAAAAAAAATATTCCGAATTTTCGAAAAATTTTCCGAACTAAGTTTTTTTTTTTGGTTTTCTTTAAGCGAAAACAGGATGAGTTTACATGAAAAAGTATTGTTAGGCGCACAAGAAAGCCCTAACCCTGCGGTGCTTGTGGGAAAAATTTAATGTACAGCAAAATAACCACTGGGGCCTGACATGGGAACTGGTTGTGGGCCCTTTTGGCATGATTAACTGGTGGGGGACTACACGTAAAAGGGGGTGGACATACACGAAATGGGGGTTTGGGCATACACGTAACTGGGGTGGACATAGCATCGTAAACTGTGGTGGGGGGGCACGTAACTGGTGTGGGCGTGGGATCTTAACGGTGTGGGCCTGGCACGTAACTGGTGGTGGACTGCACGTAACTGTTGGGGCATAGCATCGAAAATGGGGTGGGGGTGGCAAACGTTAACTGGTGGTGGGCTGGGGATCGTACGGGGGTGGACATAGCAACGTAACTGGTGGTGGGCCTGGGAAACCCGGCCAAGCACCGGTGTTAAATATCCCCAAAAAAAGTATGCAACAAAAAATTATCATTTCTAGCAGTTTTGGGGCATGACGAAAAGAAAGCATTAGGGACGATGAATTTTTTTTTTTTTTTTTTTTTTTTTTTACACAGGTTTGACAAGGTAAGGGTCCCAGCTTATTGACAACTATTTAAGGTAAGATTCCTAACTTTATTGGGAACTAAGACTGTACCTACATCAGCCATTTTAAAAACATTTTTTTTGTTAAGAGACAACAAGTAGGAAAAAGGGTGAATTGGAGCACTGTTGGCCAGCATTTCATTTGATCAACTGACTTTATCTCGTTGACATCATTTTGCGACAAAAGTGTTCCATACTCGATCATCCTGGGATTAGATTCAATGATGATGTTCTGGGTAAGGGGACAGCCAGATGAATTTCGCTTTCTGCCCCTCAGTGGCATAAAAGCTTTTTTTCACCTGTCCTCGAGTGGGTCCAATGTGGTATTTTTTACAAATTGGGCCTTGTACATAACAGTAAGCCCACCCACAACCCTCCTTGTTAAGGCTCTGCTGAAATGACAGATCTATCTTTTTTTTTGCCCTTATGAAGCGACTTTTGGCGTCATCGGCTATTTCAGGCAGTGTGCCAAGCAATTCCCAAGGGTCTTGGGAGGTCACGATCGAAAACCCTAGCCACTGAAGTGAACCGTCATGAAGGAAAAGTGAGGATGGAGGAAAGGGGGGGTAGCGGTGGGATGGTGCCGGCCCCATTTGGGGTGGGCGGGGAGAAAAAGGGCCCAATGGGCCCAAATTTTGGGCCTTTTTTTCTCTCCTTCTGATTCTTTTAATTTTTTTTGTACGTGAAGAATGTTCACTCTCTTATTGGTGTAAGTTTTTAATAAGGTAGCCCAAAAGACAACTGAAAAACAATATATTTACTGAAAATTACTTTTGGCAAGAACCCCGTCCTAAATGGCACTACGAAAGATGGTTCTGGGACTTGGTACTTATAAAACAATGTTAATGCGATGTTTTCTCTGGCGGAAATCCTGTAAATATTTTTCTTTATTCCACAAAAAACAAAGTTGCTAAGTTTTTGACATGTTGAAAAATATCTGCCCTTTATTCCCACACAAATCCCAAAACAATTGGGATATTTCCAATTTGCCACAGCTGAAATGTAGACTAATCATTCATTTATTATTCCTGTCAAAATCATTTCACATAAGCCAATAAAAATTGATGGGAAAACACTGGACGATCTCCTGACTCAGGGAAAAAAAATTCCGAGAGAACTATTTTTGGTTCGTTGTTTTCCTTATGAAACTAGTGATCTAGTGTAGTTACCCTTACAAACACTTCGTTTTCTCGTACCCAGGACCAGAGAACACCAGACTGGAAGGAGCAGTGATTATTTTATATGGCGGGATTGGATCTGAAAACTCGCCATATTATGGCCTATTTTATTAATTCTAGAGTATATTCCATGTTTCTGTGTCATTTATATTGCTTATTATGTCATATTAGATCAAGTTTGATAGATAAATAAGCCGTATAGTTGATATTACCGTAATAATGAAGTATTTTCTCCTGCCTCCTGAAAGCCAGGAATTCCAATGATGTAAACAAATGGAAATATAAACACAAATGCAGTATAATGTGATCCTTTATTGACTACGTTTCGCCCACACAGTGGGCTTTTTCAAGTCACAAACAGAACTACCTGGGGTGGAAGGAACGCGAGTATTTATAGTCCGGTTCAGAATGCTGGGGTCAGGTGGAGAATGCTGCATCTGATGATGTACCGAGTGGGGTTATAGAGTCTAAAAACCTGGGTAGCTTGGAAAGGAGATTGGATAAGTTTGTGAGCAGACCTTCTACAGTGTTCTTATGTGGGATAGCGATGAAGAAGTTTCTTGGCAAGTGGTTCAGCTATGTTATAGAAGCCACTATTCTGGTTGAAGTTGTCGGATATAGAAATAAGTGATGATTCCAGGATTCTTCGGTATTGAGTGTTGTCTTCTGTGGCGATAAGTCTTGAGTTTCTGTAGTTTATCAAGTGGTTGTGTGAATTACGGTGTTGTACGCAGGCATTCCTTGTGTCGTCAGACCTGCTTGCGTATTGGTGTTCTGAAATACGTGTTTGGAGGTCCCTTGATGTTTCGCCCACGTATAACTTGTTGCAGTCTTTAAAAGGGTTTATGTATACCCCTGCAGGGATGGAGGCTTGTCCTTTCAAAACCGGGTGATGCCTTGAGGGCGGGGTTGTGGGGGTGAACTTGAATGATTTTTTTGGAAAAATTTTTGGAAAATTTTTGGCAAGGATTTGGTGGGACGGACATGTCCTTTTTGGGGCAGTGTCTTCCGGGTTGTTAAAGAAGTTTAATGCTCGCCGTCTGCATCCTATGGTGGACAGGATAGTGGAGTTTAGTTTGTTCTTATGTGCATTCTTCCCAAGGAACTCGTTGCTGCAATTCTAGTGCACGCAGGAAGAACCCTAAATTACCCCATTTTGGTTTTGGGTGTCGTGGTGAGAGTGAAGTGGAGAAGATCGTTTTGGTTGGGGTTTTTTTGAAAATTTTAAAAAACGAA
Source organism: Cherax quadricarinatus (assembly GCF_026875155.1). NCBI lineage: Eukaryota > Metazoa > Arthropoda > Malacostraca > Decapoda > Parastacidae > Cherax > Cherax quadricarinatus. The sequence continues at coordinate 4,953,565 of NC_069498.1, forward strand.
TTCGGGGGTCACTTTGCAAGCAGACATAAAGGGAAAGGGAAGATGTTGTCGACTTTTTCTTCAAGTTGAATGGTTTTGAAGGCTCGACCGGGTTACTTGCTTGGAGAGCTTGAACTTTGAACTTTGGGATTATGAGGAGAATGTCGTCAACATAACGGAGCCAGGGACAGACGAAGGAAAAAGGGGTGGAGAAACGTTGGGCTTCTAGAGTTCCATGTTGGGTTTCGCCAGGACGCACGAGTGGCAACCCAGGGTAGTCCAAAAGTCTGCTAAAAGAGGTGATTTTCGAAAGAGAAACCGTAGACCAACACTAGTTCAACAAGGTCGATGAAACGCTGGGTGGAAGGGGAAAATCAAGTAATCGTCCAATTTTCCCCGCGCAAGAGATCGATGGGTTGTGCATAGGTATTTGGTGAATAGGAAGTCACGTCAAGGCGGAAATTTCTTTTTCCGATGTTTAGTTGCGAATGCGATTGAGAAGACACCGAGTGTTTGAGATGTCTGGACTGAAGGCCCAAAGTTTGAGAGGTTTTGGCGAGAAATTTTGAGAGCTGGTGGGAGCACTGCCTATTCCCGAGGGTATGGGCCTCAGTGGGATACCGGGTTGTTATCTTTGGCAGGCCGTACATTCTGGAGGGCTGGGGTTTGCTGGGCATGGTGGCGAAGTTTCTTTTTCCCCTTTTTCTGAGCCCCTCGAATGCGGCGAGTCCCTTTTAAAAAAAGTTTTAGTAAGGGGTTGCCCCCCCCCCTTGGTTAGTTGGAAGGTTTGTAGGGTTTTGGGTCATTTAAGTAGATTGACATTTTGTTCCCCGGGGAAAAGGCCTTTCGGACTTCCCTATTCACCAAAATACCTCTGCACAAGCCATCGACTCTTGCGCAGGAAAATTGACGATTCACTTGATTTTTCCCTTTTCAGCCACGATTTCATCGACCTTGTTGAACTATGTTTTGGGGCTCTACGGGGTTTCTCTTCGAAAATCACCTCTTTCAGCAGACTTTTGGATACCCATGGGTTCGCCACTCAGTGCAGTCCTGGCGAACCTATACATGGAACATCTAGAAGCCGAACGTTTCTCCACCATTATTCCTTCGTCTGTCACCTGGCTCCGTTATGTTGACGACATTCTCCTCATAACTCCTAAACGCTTCAACGTTCAAGCTCTCCAAGACAAGCTCAACCAGGTCGAGCCTTCAATCCAGTTCACACTTGAAGGAAGAAGTCGACAACACTCTTCCTTTCCTTGAGTCCTGCTCTGCAAAGCTGACCACGAACTTCGTTTTAAAGTATATCGAAAACCCCCCAACCAAAACGATCTTCTCCACTTCTACTCTCACCACGACACCAAAACCAAACGTGGTGTAATTATAGGCTTCTTCCTGCGTGCACTCAGAATCTGCAGCAACGAGTTCCTTGAGGAAGAATGCACTATAATTGAACAAATATTTTCTAAACTCCACTATCTCGTCACTTCATCAGAGACTGCAGACGGCGAGCATTAAACATCTTCAACACACCCAGAGAAGACACTGCGAGAAGAGATACATAGTCCTTCCCCCCAACTCCATTGCCAAACATGTTTCCAACATCTTTGCCAAAACATCATTCCAAGTATCTACCTCCACAACCACGACCATCAAGGACATCACCAGTAGTAGACAGGACAAGCCTCCATCCCTGCAGGGGTATACTAATCCCTTGTAATGACTGCAACAAGTTTATACCGTGGGCGAAACATCAAGGGACCTCCAAACACGTGTTTCAGAACACCAATACGCAAGCAGGTCTGACGACACAAGGAATGCCTGCGTACAACACCGTAATTCACACAACCACTTGAAAAAACTACAGAAACTCAAGACTTATCGCCACAGAAGACAACACTCAATACCGAAGAATCCTGGAATCATCACTTATTTCTATATCCGACAACTTCAACCCAAAAAGTGGGCTTCTATTTAAAATTAGCTGAACCACTTGCCAAGAAACTTCTTCATCGCTATCCCACATAAGAACACTGTAGAAGGTCTGCTCACAAACTTATCCAATCTCCTTTCCAAGCTACCCAAGTTTTTAGACTCTATAACCCCACTCGGTACATCATCAGATGCAGCATTCTCCACCTGACCCCAGCATTCTGAACCGGACTATAAATACTCGCGTTCCTTCCACCCCAGGTAGTTCTGTTTGTGACTTGAAAAAGCCCACTGTGTGGGCGAAACGTAGTCAATAAAGGATCACATTATACTGCATTTGTGTTTATATTTCCATTGTGTCGGTATTTTATACCATTTATTTCCATGATGTAAACAAATATTCTTAGACGGCTCCTGATTAGATGTTGAAATTAAACTTGACGATCCAGAGGACCAGGCTAATTTGATGGGTGAAGTATGGGAGAAAATTCTCTCCCACAATAACAGTCGTCAATTTAACAATAATCATTATCAGTTGGTAAATGAATGGAGAGATGAGAACTTGGATGATCTACAACCACTACCTTCCATCGATACTTCAACTCTTGAAGATACCCACCCGCTTTCTAGACCTATTACATTACTAGAGATGAGTCAGGTTATTGGAAGAATGCAAAATAGAGCCCCTGGCCTCTCTGGAATAACAATGAAACAAATAAAGTTCCTACCCAGAAATTGTAAACAGTCTTTGGTAAATATCTTTAATGCCATCTTGGCCTCAGGACATTTTCCAGTGGTTTTTAAGACTGCTAGGATGATTTTCTAGGTAACCCCAATAAAGACATTCACCAACCTGGGAAATATAGCCCTATATCTTTACTTGAAGTCACTGGAAAAGTCCTTGAGAAGGTCATTTCCAACAGACTGAACTACTATATAGAGTTAATCCTTTTTTACTGAAAAACAATTTGGTTTTTGAACACATAGAGGAACCAATCATGCAATAAATGTTATTTTTGATACTGTAGCAAGTCTAAAACATCAGGGAAATCTTGCCCTAATTGCCACCAGGGGATGTTCATAAAGCTTTTTGATAGCTTATGACATGATGGCCTTATATACAAACTCATTGACCTACCAGACCAAAAACTGGACTTTTCTCAGAGTAATATATAATTTCTTAACTCAAAGAAAAATCATTCCCACTTTCATGGCAGGTCGGCAGAGCCTTTTATACCGACAGCTGGTGTCCCACAAGGTTCTTGTCTCAGTCCACTTCTTTTCAACATTTATGTGAATGACCTTCCTCAACCAGATTTTAATGTTTACAATTGGACACAGTTTGCAGATGATGTTATTCATGTCGTCCATCAACTCCGGTAACAGGGAAAATACAAGTATGAGAGAGTCATAGAAAAATGAATATTGAACTTCGTCGAACATCTAATTGGGAAAAGAAATGGAGAATTACGACTATCCTGACAAGGTCCTTGTTAGCACGATAGGATGTTTTGCATCAACAATTGAAGATAAAGGGGGTATCTCCATCAGAGGTACACCTTTTAGCCATTAGAAACCCTAACAAGATTTTGGGATATGAAATAGACAGGCTGCTCCACTCAACATCTCATGTAACTAAAAACTCAACATAGCCAAAACCGGTCTTCGCAGTCTCTTTCGATTAAATCAAGCCCCTCAACATGTCAAAAAACATCTGTATAAAATGTTAATACGACCTATACTCGATACCTTGTGTCCCAATGTCTTTAAACACAAAGACCAATATGCTACGGTTACAAAGGGTCCAAATAGAGCTCTTCGCTTCATTACCGATCCCAGGAGGAGAGACAGAGTTAAGATGGCAAAATTTACACATACAACAAGATATTACTGCCATAAAATGTACGCCTTGACACCCTAAAAAAGAAACAACTCTATACAATGCAAGAACTATACATGCCAGATAGAGAACATCCTATACAAGTGGTAATACCACGGATTATATCATCAATACTCCTCCTCACAGGACTCAAAGAATGACTCTCCCACAGAGGGTCCGTCGTTTTATACATAAAGATGATTACCCTCGACCCATGATATTGAGCAAACCCCCCTGATGAAGAAGATTTTGGGGAACACCAGAACCCCTTTTATGTATACTGAGAACATCATCACCCCCAATTAGGGGAGAAATCTTGTATAAAATCTAATGAAAAAATAATGCTATTTACTAGGCTGGACACCACCCGTAAGAAGCCATTGTCACGTAATTCTAAAGAACTGGCCAAAAATTATTGCCTTCATTGTCGCATAAATGTCCCTTGTGCAATCGCAAAAAAAAAAAAAAAAAAAAAAAAAAAAAAAAAAAAGCAATTGCAACTTGTATAATTACTACCAATTCAGAGTCATGTACTTATATATCTGTTTTTATCTATGTGACTCTGATGGGTTAGTCTTATACCTCTTAAATAATTTCTTATCATTTCACGTACACTTTTTAAATTACACCAAAGTGGTTGGGCCACTTACCTTTTATATCCTACTTCTCTCCCCCCTTCCTCCCTTTTCCAAAATTTCTATCCTTACCCATCCTTCTTCCTTACCCATCTCACCTGAGCTCTTGTCTGGACAAGCAAACCTGATTAGCTCCCAGACTGTATTAGCTCCACCCACTCTCTTATGATTTACTTCCATACTGTTCATTAGCTCCACCCACTCGCTTATGATTGGCTTCCATACTGTGTATTAGCTCCACCCACTCTCTTATGATTGGCTTCCATAAGTGTATCAGCTCCGCCTACTCCCCTATGATGCCAAATCGTCAATTATTATATTGGAAAAAATAATACAAGAAATAGCAAAAATGAAAAAACGGGAAAAAAATCCTAAAAATTTACTGGATGTGAGCAGTCATGTTGATTTTTTTTTCTTATTCGCCGGTACTCTCCCGGCCTGGGTCTTTTCCAAGTAGTGGTGACCCGGCCTTGGCTCCGTATCTGGGGAGTATCTCGAGACCTAAGTCTCCCATGGTAAAAGTGTTGATAGCGGCGGTGTCACCATACATGATATAAATAATTATAATTCCTTGAAGGAATTATTTATATTATGCCTCCTTGTAGGAACATCATATAACATTGATTCTTGTACCATTGTGTTGCCAATGAGTTAAGCTATTTTTCTATAGGATTAACTCAATTTCCATAATTTTTCGATTTTTTTATTTTCACTAGCGCGCCGCACACGTTATGCCTCCCCCTCCCCCAACAATGATGTACCTCCACTCCAGTTCCTCCTCCGGCTCCCCCACGCCCCATGTCATATGTCCACCCAGCACCATCTAACCGTGAATGGAACTGGACAGAAAGTACATTCGTGCCACATCGTTTTGATTTTGATGCCAGTGGAAGCGGCATCCTGCCAGAATGTCCCAACACGAATGAGTCTACGGAATCAGACATTTTCCAATTATACTTAACAAGCCTACAATGTACTTAACTGTCACGCAGACAAACAGTTACTACAGCTATATAATGGACAACACAGAGGTTGCAGAATCATCACGGCTTCGCAGGTGGAAATATATAAATGTGGTCGAAATGTATTTATTCCTTGTCACTGTCGTGCTTTTGCCTCATACGTATAAGGACAATATAGAACAGTACTGGTCCATAGACTACTACGTCAGTACTCCTGTCTTCCCTGACCTCCTCTTCAACACATTTACTTTGTTGCTACGAGTCTAGCACTACTCAGACAAGAATAGGCTCAACAGAAATGACCTATACAAAATCCGGGAAGTGTTTAGGAATATGAAGCAGAAATTCAGTGCATACTTTTATCCCTTCAAGAACAGAGAGATTTATATAGTTAAGATTTATATAGTTAAGAAAGATAGCATAAAATATATGACTGTAAACCATAAGGAGAACTCGTGATAATATTTAGAAGATGACGAAGTTGTTTTTATTCTCTTTAATATTGTCTGAAATAATGAAAACAGACGAAAATGACTTGAGTTATCAGTAATCGCTGTTTTAGATATTATTAAACAGAATAAAGGCAGCTTCTCAATCCCTTAACTTAAGTATTAGGACGATATTTATTATTTATTATCACACCGGCCGATTCCCACCAAGGCAGGGTGGCCCGAAAAAGAAAAACTTTCACCATCATTCACTCCATCACTGTCTTGCCAGAAGGGTGCTTTACACTACAGTTTTTAAACTGCAACATTAACACCCCTCCTTCAGAGTGCAGGCACTGTACTTCCCATCTCCAGGACTCAAGTCCGGCCTGCCGGTTTCCCTGAATCCCTTCATAAATGTTACTTTGCTCACACTCCAACAGCACGTCAAGTATTAAAAACCATTTGTCTCCATTCACTCCTATCAAACACGCTCACGACTTACCCTTAAAACAATAAACTCCGCTATCACATAGTAATCAACTACTGCTACTAAAACTGCAGTCACCACGACTACCACGACTACCACGACTACCACAACTACCACGACTACCAAGACTACCACGACTACCACGACTACCACGACTACCACGACTATGTCCTTGTATTATTTGTAATGACTTAACAAAGCTACTGGAGAGCAAAACGTTGTCACAGTTGTTAGTTGCACTTGGGTCCTTTTACTTAATATCACTATATCATTTGCGAATCTTTTACCTGATGACATGCACCAGACTGAATGTTCCCACGTACTTGTAAGTGATGACATGCACCAGACTGAATGTTCCCACGTACTTGTAAGTGACGACATGCACCAGACTGAATGTTTCCACGTACTTGTAAGTGATGACATGCACCAGACTGAATGTTCCCACGTACTTGTAAGTGACGACATGCACCAGACTGAATGTTCCCACGTACTTGTAAGTGACGACATGCACCAGACTGAATGTTCCCACGTACTTGTAAGTGATGACATGCACCAGACTGAATGTTCCCACATACTTGTAAGTGATGACATGCACCAGACTGAATGTTCCCACGTACTTGTAAGTGATGACATGCACCAGACTGAATGTTCCCACGTACTTGTAAGTGACGACATGCACCAGACTGAATGTTCCCACGTACTTGTAAGTGATGACATGCGCCAGACTGAATGTTCCCACGCACTTGTAAGTGATGACATGCACCAGACTGAATGTTCCCACGTACTTGTAAGTGATGACATGCACCAGACTGAATGTTCCCACGTACTTGTAAGTGATGACATGCACCAGACTGAATGTTCCCACATACTTGTAAGTGATGACATGCGCCAGACTGAATGTTCCCACGTACTTGTAAGTGATGACATGCACCAGACGTGTTAATATGAAGTGATCTCACCGACAGTACGTTGTAAGTGATGACATGCACCAGACTGAATGTTCCCACGTACTTGTAAGTGATGACATGCACGCGAGAACTGAAGTGTGCGCCACAACTGATGTAGAGTGATGACATGCACCAGACTGAATGTTCCTTCTTACTTGTAAGTGGAGACAAATAACTATGCATGTAAAGCAGTTTTTAAAAATCTTTGATAATTTTTTTAAAATTTATGTAGGTTAATTATTTCTAAACAGATTTGTAGTTAAATAAGTGTTGTTAAGTGGTTCAGAAAAATTAATGTTTACTGCTTGAGTAATGCTTAATTAACACTATTAATTAACTACCACACATCAGTAACATTATCATCTCTCATTATAAGTATTATTATTACTTAAAACATTTTCCTTGAAAAAAACATACTTTGCAGAACAAACTTTTCATGTTACAACGATTGTATCATTGTTTACACTCTGACTGAAGGAGACTCGAACCTACGAACCTTGGAACAAGGTACGCAGTACTATACCATTCTCACCATACTGGACCAATACCTTGGCGTCCAGCTTGCGCTAGACTTTTGATCCAAGGCAGCCAGATGAACCTTGTTCCAAGGTTCGTAGGTTCGAGTCTCCTTCAGCCAGACATCAGTGTTTGTGTATATTTCGCCTGGTCTTGCGAATTCCTTGCATTGTTAATATCTCTAGTAAGGCTGATGCATGCAGGGGATGAGATGAAAAGCTGTAAGCCTTCTCCCTGAAAGCTGGCTGTCTTGGATCAAACGTCTAGCGCAAGCTTGACGCCAAGGTATTCGTCCAGTGTGGTGAGAATGGTATAGCACTGTGTTTCCAAGGTTCGTAGGTTCGAGTCTCCTTCAGCCAGAGACCAGTGTTTTTATATATATATATTATTATATAATATTATATATTTTATATATAATATTATTTTTTATTTTTATATATATTTTTAAAATTTAATTATATTTTTATATATTTATATATATAAAAAATATAAAATAAATATATTATATATATTTTATATATATTATGTATATATATTTTTTTAATATTATTTTTATATTATTATTTTTAATATATTATATTTTATATATTATTATATTTTTTTATTTTTTTTTTTATACCCCGGGCCCGATTCCCACCAAGGCAGGGTGGCCCGAAAAAAAAAACTTTCACATCATTCATCCTCATGTCTTCCAGAAGGGTGTTTACATACATTTTTTTAAAACTGCCTTAACACCCCTCCTTCATAATATTTATATATATATAAGGTGGGGTGCACTTAGGAGTTGGGGGAGACAAAAAAACTTTGCCCTTTGGAGGAAAAGAGGGGAAGTATGAGAGTATAGTTTTACCAACGCTTTTTTGGGTGGGCATGGGGATGAATGTTGCGCAGGAAGGCTGGAGGGCAGTGGAGTGTCATGTTGAGGGCAATTTTGTGGTGGGAATTTTAATGCAGAGAATTTCGATTTTGGAAGTTGGGAGGAGGTGCGGTTTTCCAAAAAACTTTTGTCCAGAGGGCTGAGGAAGGGTTGTTGAGGTGGTTCGGCTGTAGGAGTGGAGCGAAACAAAAAATGACTTCAAGAGTGTATCGTCTGTAGTGGAAGGGAAAGGGGGGGGTAGGGGCGGCCTAGGGGTGGAGGGAGGGGGGAAAAGGAGGTTTTGTGTGCGAGGGGTTGGACTTCCAGAGGTATGCATGAGGTGTTTATAGGAGTAAAGGGAGAAAATGGTTTTTAATATTGACGTGCTGTTGGAGTGTGAGAAAAGTAACATTTATGAAGGGGTTCAGGGAAAACCGGCAGGCCGGATTGAGTCCGGGAAAATGGGAAGTACAGTGCCTGCACTCTAAAGGAGGGGTTTAATGTTGCATTTTAAAAACTGTAGTGTAAAGCCCCTTTGGCAAGACAGTGTGGAGGAATGATGGTAAAAGTTTTTCTTTTTCGGGCCACCTGCCTTGGGGGGGAACGGCCGTGTGTAATTAGGGTAAGGTACCTAGGGATGGCAGAGAGATGCTATTTCCCTTTTTGTAAAAAAGGCAAAGGGGAAAAGGGGGAAAGAGTGAAAAATATGGGGGTAAGTCGTTGAGTGTCCCGGGTAAAGGTATGGTAGGGTTTAAAATTTGAAAGAATTAAGAGTAAGACGGGGGAATAGGAAGCAGATGAAAAAGGAGGCTTTAGGAAAGGTAGGGGGGGGTGTGTGGCCAGGTGTTTACAGTGAAAACATATAAGTGAACAGTATTTAGATAAGGTAAAGAGGTCTTTGTGGCATTTATGGTTTTGGGAAAAAAGGCGTATGACAGGGTGGATAGGGGGGAAAATGGGGCGATTTTGAAGTGTATGGTGTAGGAGGTGGTTTTTTATGAAGCAGTAAAGGGTTTTTTAGAGGTGTGAGGCCAATTAGAGTATGTGGGAAAAAGGGGGAAAAATTTTTTCCGTAAAAATAGGCCTTAGAAAGGATGTGTGGTCACCGTGGTTGTTTTAAAATTTTTTTAGATGGGGTTGTAAGAGAAGTAAATGGAGGGGCTTTGGCAAGGGCGTGGGTTAAAAGATAAAGAATCCCACAAAGTGGGAGTTGTCCAGTGCTCTTTGCTGATGACACTGTGCTTTGGGGATTCTGAAAAGAAGTTGCAGGATTGGTGGATGAATTTGGTTGGGTGTGCAAAAGAAGAAAAATTTAAAGGGAATACGGAAAGAGTAAGGTTATGAGGATAAAAAAAAAGATTTTGGTGTGAAAGATTGAATATCGATTGGGGGAGAGAGTTGGGGGAGGTGAAGTATTCAGTATTTGGGAGTGGCGTGTCAGGGATGGGTCTATGAAGATAGGTGAATCATAGAAATTGATGAGGGAAAAAGAGTGAGTGGTGCATTAGGGTCTGGGAGACAAAGAACTTTGTCCTTGGAGGCAAAGAGGGGGAAAGTTAGAGGTATAGTTTTACCAACGCTTTTTATTGGGTGTGAAGGTGGGGGATGAATGTTGCAGCGAGGGGAAGGGGGGCAGTGGAGAGTATGTCTGAGGGCAATGTGTGGTGTGAATTAATGCAGAGAATTTGTAGTTTGGAAATTAGGGGGGGGCGGGATTACCAAAAAATGTTTTTCCAGAGGGTGAGGAAAAGGGGTTTTTGAGGTGGTTCGGACATGTAGGAGAATGGAGCGAAACGAATAATTAAGGTGTTCGTCTGTGTGGAAGGAGGCGGGGTGGGGTCGGCCTAGGAAGGGTTGGAGGGAGGGGGTAAAGGGGGTTTTGTGTGCGAGGGGCTTTGGACTTTTCCCGCAGGCATGCGGGGGGGTGTTTGATGGAGTGAATGGGGAAAATGGGTTTTTTAAAACTTGACGTGCTGTTGGAGTGGGCAAAAATAAAATTTTTGAAGGGTTCGGGAAACCCCCCAGGCCGGATTGAGTCCTGGAGTGGGAAGTACGTGCCTGACTTGAAAAGGGTGGGTGTTAATGTTTTCAGTTTTAAAAAAATGTAGTGTAAAGCCCCTTTGGCAAGACGTGTGGAGTGAATGTGGTGAAGTTTTTCTTTTTCGGGCCCCCCTGCCTTTGGTGGGAATCGGCCGGTGTGATAATAAAAAAAAAAAAAAAATATTTTATATTATATATTATATATTTATATATATTATTATATATTTTTATATTTATAATATTATAAGTAGTGTGATTTCTACAGATGTCCCTTTACAGAGCGGTCCCCCCCCCCAAAAGGCCTTTTACAGGTTGGCTCCTTTTCCTGATGGCTCCCTTTCACACCCATATGCTAATGACCTTGACTCGCCTCGAGACCACCTCCCCTCGCCCACCCCGCCCTCGAGACCCCTCACCCTCAACCCCCCACCCACGCCCCCACCCCGACCCCCCCCCCTCCCCCCGCCCCCCCGCCCCCCGGCCTCGCGCCCCCCACGCCCCCGCGCCCCCCCCCCCCGCCCCGCCTCAGCCGACCCCCCGCACCCGCCCCGCCCTCGCGCCCGGGCCCGCGCCTTCTGCTGCGCCTTCTGCAGCGTCGTCCCATGTCCCCGCCCCCGAATTTTTTTCGGGAATTTTTTTTAAATTTTTTTAAATTTCATTTTCTTGTGGTCTCCATCTCCTCGGATCAGTTTTTTGAGGTTCCCCCCCCCCACTTTCACCCCCATCCAAATTTTTCGAATTTTATTTTCTTGTGCTCTCCTCGGGTCAAATTTTAGAGGTTCCCCTCCCACTTTTCCCCCCCTCCTTTTTTTTTTTTAATTTTATTTTTTTTGATTTGGATAATTTTTTGGATTCCCCTCTGGGGGTAAGCATTCAAAATGGACTCCCATTCACCCCCAAAAATTCCCCCTCCATCTCCTTGGGTCATGGTTTTCTCGATAATACAAAGACTCCCTCTCCTTGGTCAAGGTTTTTTTTTGGTTCCCCCTTGGGGGTAAGCATTAAAATAGGCTCCCACTTTCCCCCCCAAAAATTCGCTCTATTCCTTGGATCAAGGTTTTTCGTAATGCAAAGACTCCATTCCCCAAACAGTTTTTTGGATTTCCCCCTCGGGGGGGGGGCATTCAAAATGGACTCCCACTTGCATCCCAAATTTTCCCCGCTCCAATTCCCTTTGGGTCAAGGGTTTTTTTCGATAAAACCAAGTCTCCATCTCCTTGGTGAGTTTTTCTCGATAATACAAAGATCCAATTCCCGGATATGTTTTTTCCGAAAAACAAAGACTCCCATTTTTGGTCAAGGTTTTCTCGATAAAACAAGACTCCAATTCCTCGGATAAGTTTTTCTCGAAATCAAAGTTCCATCTCCTCGAATCGAGTTTTTGGATTTCCTCTGGGGGTAAGCATTTTTTAAATGAACTTTCCCCCTATGGGGGGATGGTACTTTCCCATACAGGTCTAAACATGTGTGAGTCACCCACCTGTGTTTATCGGCGGCAGTAACGTACGTGTGCCTACCATACAAGCTTTTTCTTTTCGACTTTCCCCCTTGTCAGTGACGTCAGTGATGACCCCCACCAGGTGAATCTTGTCGATTCCCCTACACATTTATATACATCATAGGAAAATTTTTCGCTCTTAACCCCGGAAACCCCAAAAGATTTCACATTTTAGGATAAAATAATGCACAATTTTTTCATTTCTTTATTATTTCAACCATACCCTTCCATATACATTTCTGGTTTTAAAACAACATCTGAATCACTTTTTTCCTACGTTTTGATGGTGGAATTTTTAGGGTGTCCCTAAGCCAAGGATTTATTAGTTTCAAAAAGATTCCTTTTATCATCAAAGGTGAAAAAGCTTTCTTGTTAATTTTACTGTAATATTTCACTTTTACGTTACTTATAGACTTCAGTGAAAAATTCCCTTCTAATTTGTTAAAACATTGTTGTTCTTGCATGAGTTAATAAGGCATAATTGTGGCGGGATACCCTTGGCTCTGCTGACAGTAGTTGATCTTCCGCAATCTTTACGAATACATTTTAGCTTTCAGTGCTTAATACTAATATGTTTATCAACTTTCAGATTTCAATAACCCCAGCTCACTTTTCTACTTTTCATATAAGGGATGCTCTGGGGCTGAAATTTGAAAAATCCATATACCTAACAAAGGTTCACTTTTTTAACTCGGTGTACAAATCTTTTCATTTTTTAAACTAAAAAAATACAGTCGTTTCGGTTTTAAAAAGTTTACATCATCACAAATGTTGTTTTAAAACTTTATCCAAAAATGATAAATTTTTTTTTCAATCTCAAGAATTAAAAACCCGAGATAAAGTGGTTGTTTAATTTAAATTTTCTCTTTTTTAAATGTACAAATCCCCTTGTTTGATTCAAATGTGTGTATTTTTTAAAAAAGGGTTTCTTTCTCGCTCAAACAAATGCTTTCTCATTAGAATAACTTAATATTCAGCATACTTTGTAATATTAAAAATGTTTTATTTTTGGATTATTAGTTAATTTGAAAGTTTTTTGACTTGATGGGAAATCGTGTGGCTGTTCTCTGTGCAATATTATTTGTTATGAAAGGTTCAAAAAATTTTGAGGGTTTATTTTTTCTTATAGGGTATAAACCCTTTTCCTCTCTAACCCAAGTTCAGTAAAAATGTAACAAATCTAGACTGATCAAATAATTTTTCTGAGGTAAATGATGGCCACAAAATTTTGCATTAGTTTTGGGGTTTTTCTGCTTCATTTTTAATATAGATTCACAAAAAGGGAGATAACATCTCTTTGATATATTAATATGTGTAATATCAAGGAAGTTCACAGTGTGTCTAGCTACCTCAGGGGCTTGGGTTGGTACATTCTATCCAATTCCCTTTTAACCTTTTACGGAAAAAATTACTTTTAAACCCCCCATCAGGAAAACTTCTTTCCCATTGATAATTTTTGAACCATTCTTGGGAGAGCTTCAAACCATCGAATAGCTACAAAGAATTAAAATCTGGGATATAAATAGGTGCCCCCCTTCCACTCTCACATCAAAATTGGGGTTAATTAAGGGTTATCTGCTTTTGAATACTGATTAATTGCCCGTTTAACCCTCCCTGGATTCCTTTTAATAAGTTTATATTTCATGGGAATTTAACATATCTAAATTTTTCTTGTTTTCAATAGGAATGATCCCAAGAATGAAGGTAAACTTATATAATTATAAAATCTGTTATAAATATCTTTTAGGTTTTACGCACTCCTGAAGAAAATCGGCAAAAAATCCAACATCAGTCTTGAGATTACCCATAAGTAATTTTCCCAAAGTTTACATTTACCACTCAAACACTTTCAAAGCATGATCTAAAATTCCCGGTAATAGCGCTATTTTTTCAAAAAATTAAAAAAATGTTCTTTCCGGTAAAATTTTTTTTCACGAGTTTCTTTAAAATGTCAATATATCATAGCACAAACTTGTCTTCCTTTACATAATAAAGGTAAGACATCCCGAGGGCATTTTCAGAATGCCCCTGTTATTTTAGTGATTTCCTGCCTTGATATGTTGATTGCTAAAGTGGAAAAAGATCCATTTCAATAAAGACAGAAACTTGAAAATAACCTTACCCATGTCTACTTCAAAAATTTGAGACCCTTTTTTCGAAAAGAAATTTAATTTTATTTATCAACCTGCAAATTTCCTTTAAAAATATCCTAAAACATACGGGGTTTGGGCGAAGGGAAAAATTTTGGGGGGGGTTTTTATTTGGGGGGGTGCCGGGGAAGGGGGGTAGAGGGAAAAGTTGAAGGGGGGTTTCTAAAAGCTGGGTTTTTTTAAAGGAATAGGCCGTGAGAGGGAAAGGAAATTTTTCCCCCCTAGTACCCCCCCCTCCCAAGAATGGTTTTCAAATTTTTTTTTTAAATTTTTAAAAATAAATTTTTATAAAAATTTTTTTTAAAAAAAGTTTAAAATTTTTTTTTTTTTTAAAAATTAAATTTAAATATTTTTTTGTTTTTTTTTGGGGGGGGTTTTTTTAAAACAAAAATATTTTTAATATTTTAAAAATTTTATAAAAATTTTCTATTTTATTTTTTTAAAATTTTTCTAAATTTAAAAAAGGATTCACTTAAAGTTTTGGGGAACAAAAACCCTTCCCCCCAAAAAAAAAAACCCCCTTTTGGGGGAAGCGGGGTTGTTTTGGGGCCCCGGGGCCCTATTTTTTGGGGGGAAAGGGGGGAAATTAAAATCAGGTTTCGAGTTTTAAATTGGGGATGGGTTAAAAGAGGGCGAGAAGGGGGAGGGGTTGGAAGGGGGGGGGAATCCGGTGATGTTTAAAGGGGGGAGGGGGGGGGCCTGGAAGTTGGGGGAAAGGGGGTAAAGGGGTTTTTTTGGGGGGGGGGGGCGAGGGGTTGGATTTCCCAGGATCGGGAGCGTGTTTGGGGGGTGAAAGAAAAGGTTTTTAATATTTAAAGGCTTTTATTTAAAGAAAGAAAAAAAAAGGGGGGGTTGGGGAAAGGGAAGGGGATTGACCCGGAGAGGGAAGTAATCCCACGAGGATTTTAAGTTAGTTTAAAAAACTGTAGGTAAAGCCCCCTTTTTGGGGAAGACATGAGGGTAAGAGGGAAAAGTTTTTTTTTTTTTGGGGCCACCCTGCCTTGGGGGGAAAAAATTTGGGGCCGTGTGATAAAGGGTAAAAAAAAAAAAAAATATAAATAAAATATATATTAAAAATATATATAAATATATATATAAAATATATTATATATATATATAAAAATAGTGATAAATTTTACAGAGATTCCTTCTACAAGGGTCCCTCCTCAAAAGGCCCTTTCCTACAGGTTGGCTCCTTTTCCTGAGGGCTCCCTTTCACACCATATGCAATACCTTGGGGACCTCGCCCTCGGACCACCTCGCCCTCGAAACCACCCCGCCCTCGAGACCACCTCACCCTAAAAACCCCCCCCCACCCACGCCCCCCACCCACGCCCCCCACCCCGCTCCCCCCGCGCCCCCCGCGCCCCCCCGGCCTCGCCCCCCGCCCACCCCCCGCGCCCCCCCACCCCCCCACCGCCCTCCCCCCCCCGACCCCTGCCCTGCCCCCCCCCCACCCCCCCTCGCGCCCCGCCCCCCCCCCCCGGCGCCTTCTGCTGCGCCTTCTGAGCGTCCCCGGTCGCCCCCCGGCCCCAAATTTTTTTTTGGGAAATTTTTTTTCGAAATTTTTTTTTGATTTCATTTTCTTGTGGCCCCATCTCCTGGGATAATTTTTTGGGGTTTCCCCCCCTCCCACTTTCCCCCCCATCCCAAATTTTTTCGAATTTCATTTTCTTGTGCCTCCTGGGATAAAATTTTTAGAGGTTCCCCCCCCACTTTCACCCCCATCCCATTTTTTTTTTTGAATTTCATTTTTTATGATTTTGGACAAGTTTTTTTGGTTTCCCCCCCTCGGGGGGAAAGCATTCAAATGGACCCCCCACTTCACCCCAATTCCTCCTCCATCCCCTTTGGGGTCATGGTTTTCTCGATAATACAAAGACTCCATCCCCTTTGGGATCAAGGTTTTTTGGTTCCCCCCCTGGGGGAAACATTCAAAATAGGCCCCACTTTCACCCCAAATATTCCTGCTCTACCCCTTGGATCAAGGTTTTCTCGAAAATGAAAAACTCCACTTCCTCGAATCAAGTTTTTTGGATTCCCACCTTGGGAAGCTTTAAAAATGGACTCCCACTTGCACCCCAAATTCCCGCTCCAATTCCTTGGATAAAGGGTTTTTTCCTCGATAATACCAAGTCTCCATCTCCTTGGATGAAGTTTTTTTTTCGATAATAAAAAGACTCCAATTTCCCTCGGATCATGTTTTTCTCGAAATCAAAGACCCATCTTTTTGGGGATCAAGGTTTTCTCGATAAAACAAAACTCCAATTCTGGGATCAATTTTTTCTCGAAATCAAATTTCCCCATCCCTCGAATCGATTTTTTTGGTTTCCCTCGGGGGTAAGCATTTTAAAATGAACCCCCTCCTAGGGGGCTGGTATTTCCTTACTACAGGTCTAAACTTTTGGTGACGTCACCCCACCTGTTTTATCGGCGGACAGAAAACGTCACGTGATGACTCACAATACAAGCTGTATTTTTTTCGATTTCCCCTTGTCAGTGACTTTCACGTGATGACCCCGCAACGGCTGAATTTTGTCGATTCCCCTACACATTTCATATACATCATAGAGAAAAATTTTTCGCTTTTCCCCCCAGGAAAACCCCAAATGATTTCACTTTCGGGATAACACAAATGCAAAATTTTTTTCATTATCTATTTATTATACAACCATTACTTTCCCAATACTTTTCTGGTAATACAACATCTAAATCACTCTATTCCCCACGTTTAGATGGTGGAATACGGGTGTCCAAACCCAAGGTTCATTAGTATTCAAATATCCCTTTTTTCATAAAAGGGCTGAAAAGCTTCTCTTGTTTAATTCTTACGTAATATTTCCCCTTTTTACTTATTATAGACTTACCCCGGAAAAATTCCCTACACTTTTTTTTTAAAAACTTTTTTATCTTGCATGGTTAATAATGGCATAATATGGGGCGGGTCCCCTTTGCTCTGCGACAGTATTTGTCTTCAGAAAATTTTGACGAATACATTTTAGTTTTCAGTGCTATAAACCACTAATATGTTTTTTTCCACATTTCAGTTTCAATAACCCAGCTACCTTTCTCAATTATCTTAAGGATGCTCGGGACGAAATTTGAAAATCCAATACCCTAAAAAAGGTTTACTTTTTAACTCGGTGTCAAATCTTTACATTTTAAGCTAAAAATAACAGTCATACGTATAAGAAGTCTTCATCATCAATAATTTGGTTTAAAAACTTTTACCAAAAATGATACAATTTCTTTTTACAATTCAAGAATTTAAAAAACCGAATAAATGGTT
Source organism: Cherax quadricarinatus (assembly GCF_026875155.1). Classification (NCBI taxonomy): domain Eukaryota; kingdom Metazoa; phylum Arthropoda; class Malacostraca; order Decapoda; family Parastacidae; genus Cherax; species Cherax quadricarinatus. The sequence goes on from NC_069498.1 coordinate 4,971,169, forward strand.
TTTAATTCTAATTTTCTCTTTTTTTGAATGAAATCATTTGTCTGTTCAAATGTTGATATTTTTTAAGAAAGATCTTTACCGCTCTAACAAATGCTTTCTCATTTTTTGATATAACTATAATATTCACCCAACTTTGTAATATTCAACAATGATTTCCCATATATGGCTTATTATTAATTTAAGCTTTTGATTAAATGGGACATCGTGGGCTGCTCTGTGCAATTTATTGTTATAAAAAGGTTTTAAAAAAATTTTGACTGAGTATATCATAAGGGAAATAACCTTTTCCATTCTAACCCAATTTCCAGTAAAAAAACTGTAAAAAATCTAGACTATCAAATAATTTTCTGAGGTAATGACGGCCACTTTTTTTGCTTTAGTTTTGGGGGGATCTTTCTAGCTTTTTTTAAATATAATTCACAATGGGAGATAACACTCTTCTGATATTTTCATATGTGATAATATAAAAGGAATTCTCAGGGGGTCTAGCTCCCTCAGGGGATTTGGGGTTTGGGTATCACTTTCATCCAATACCCCTTTTAAACCCTTCACGGAAAAATTATTTAAACCCCACATCGGGGAAAGCATTCTTCTCCTCATTCGAAAATTTTGTCCCATTCTGTGGGAGAGCTTCAACCATCGAACTAGCATACAAAGAATTAAAATCGGGATATAAAAATGAGTGCCCTTTCCCTTCAAATCAAAATTGGGGGTTAATTAAGGGATTATCCTTTAGAATACTGTTAAATTTGCACACTAAACCCTCCTCTGAGATTCCTTTTAATAAGTCATAAAATTCTGGGAATATAACATATCAAATTTTTACTTAGTTTTCAAAGGAATGCATCCCAACTGAATGAAGGAAAACTTATAAAATTTACTAACACTAGCTTAAAAATATCTTTGAGTTTTTACCCACTCATAAAAGACCGGCAAACCCAATAACTCAGTTTGAGATAAAACCATTAAGAAAATCTCCAAATTTTACTTTTCCCCCCAAACTCAAACATTTTCAATGCATGATCATAATCTTTCGGCTAATAGCGTTTTTTTCTAAAAGAATTAAAAAAATTTTTTTACTGGTAATTTTTTTTTCATCAGTTTCTTTAAATTTCCAATATAACCCATGCACAAAACTTGTTTCCCTTTACAAAATAAAGGAAAGCACTGAGCGCATTTTCAAAAATACCTCTGTATATTTCATGATTTACCTCCTTGATATGTTGACTGCTAAAGTGGAAAAGATCCATTCAATAAAGACGAATCTTAAAACCCTAACCTTCCCTATGTTACTTTAAAGAATTTGAAAACCTTGTTTCGAAAGGGTTTTAATTTCAATTTATAAACCTGAAATTTCCCTTTAAAAATTATTCCTAAACAACGACAGTTATGACAAAAAAGAAATAAATTTCTCACTCTTACTTTAAACTGAAAATTTACAACGACCAAAATAGCACCAATAAAATTTAATTGAAATTTAAAGTATGTCATGATTTTAGTTTGTCTTGGGCATTTTTAAAGGTGTACCACAAAATTTCACAAGTGTTTCTGAAATCATGTCTCATCTTATCCCCCTCTGTCATAGGGTTTTACGATCTCTCTCAAAACTTTATTTAGTCCATTCACCACTAACTTTTAAAAATAAAGATTAACAGCATCCTCCCCCTTTAACTCTTCATACACACTTTTTCCCCTTTTGCGATCAAAATAATTAAAATAGGCAAGGTTTTATGACGAACTAAATTTTTACCTCCCGGGAGAGGGTGTCAAGCCATTCGAAATCAAATACACCGAATATTCGCTGGAATGTGTATGACCAAATTTTTAAAAGTGTACTGTTTTTCCTTCCGGGGGGAATGGGAAATCTGATTGATTTTACACCATCTTCGTGGATATCTAACTCTGATTTTTCTTTTGAACAATAACGCACACATGATGTCCTTTATTTTTTTATTCCCCTTACGACACATAGCCATAAATGTCCCACCTTGATCCTTTCTTAATTGATAAACAAAATGACATTTATTTTCCCTTCTTAATATCCCAAAACTTATCACGGTAATGGGAAAATCACTATAGAAGATTTGCATTTTAAAAATTTACATCCTTTCTTAGTTTTAACTGCTTGCGATATTTTTTCCATGACATTTCTTTTTATGCATTGATGGGCAGCAAAAAACCAGTACAAAAACCCCTCATTATCACTGGATTAAATACATATTGGCCCCTGAGTTTCTTGGGATATGCCACATAGATCCTACTTGTACCTGAATTCATTTAAAACATATTGATACTGAAAGATTCGTTTGATCATGACCCCAGCCAGATCCTTCCTGATCTTGAAACTCTGTCTCGATTTTTCCCCAATATCTTTTCCACCCATCGATAAAATACTTCAGAGATTTCCTCTTCACTTACTAACTCAAACGCTAAATTTATCAAAAATTGTCCATTTTGATCACACCAATAGTTTTTTGAGAAATGTCCTTAAAAATTTAAAATTTGGGGTGGATTCTGAGCGACATTGCTAGAGGTGACTATCATACATATCTCGCATCTGATCTATAAAATAACCTATAAGCTGTAAATACATTTTTAAACTCCCTGTTGAATTAAAGGGAACACTATATTTTCCTCACTGTTGTTACCTCAAAAATTTCTGGATTATGTAAAATTTCTGGTCTTCCATCTTCACCTCCACTATTTTGGGGACATTTCTGTCAGACACGCATGGGAGGTAGTTGCCTCTCATCATCTTCATTAATGGGGACAGAAGATCCACACCTCCTGCCGCACCTCCCATTGTCGGTACCAACACAGCAGATCTACCTGCACTCTCATCTTCTTCCCCGCACACCCCCAAAGCTGTGTTCTTACTCTCATTTTGATTCAAAACGTCCAGGTGTATTTCCAAGGGGAAAAAAAGTATACCAATTCAAAACCCCAAAATATTTTTATATATTAAGATTTAAATGAATAGAACAAAATCTTTCCCCCTTCTCATTTTTACATAAACGAATTAAGTTTTTAAAATGAAGGGAACAAAAAAAATTCTTTCTCGAGTGACTAATCATTTTTACGATAAATTTTTTTCCAACAAAAAAAAAAGAATCAAAATTTGGGATACATACCTGTTTTTACAGCCTTTTCCATAATATACTATCGTTCCCATCATTTTTATTTAACAACCTTTTTTTGCGATGGCACCACCTTTTTTGTTTCCCAAACGATCGTCCCCTTTCTAATCGACAATCTCCTCTTCACTAATGCTTTCCAAGTAATTCGCTATATTCTTTTTTTATCCTCTGTTAAAATTTCATTATTAACGCACTAACCCAGAAAAAAATTTCCTCGTATCCCAAACAAAAAAAATTATCCCAAAACATTTTTTCCTCTTTATATCATAAACTTGTTAAATAATATCTTTTCACCACTTAAAAATTTTTCTAAGTACAACTTACCTTTCTCCATGATTGTGGTTCGCGTTGGAAGTGAGTCGCCGGGCTTGACGGATGGAAACACAACCTCGCTCTGAGAGTTTCCCTTTGACCTATAGGGTCACCCAAAGTATTGCGTATGTTTCTTCCCAACCCCCTTCCCCCCCCGACGAGCAGAAAATCGGTTCACATCCAAGGTAGAAAATCAACATAGTCATCTCCTTACGAACACCTGCGTAAACTAGGTCAACAGACGCCATTAAATGTGGTTAAAAACCAAGGTAAAAATCCACGGACATTACGTACTCCTTACCGAAATCCGTTTAATCGGTACCCTAAAGTAACTAATTTTGGTGGGGCAGTCCCCCTCCGCAACAGGAGGTTACTCCCATTACTTAGCTGTTATATATCTTCAAAACCCTTTAACACTTACAGTGTACAATCACCTCTTATGGTAAACATAACTCTCTCACAGTACAATGAATTGACAACATACACACTGCTGACGTAGAAATTTCGTTATCCATAAAGGGATTATCATTCCCGGTTTTTCCCAAATAGTGGCAAATCTTATTTCACATCAAAATTTTTAAAAGTTATACCATGAGAAATTTCAAAAAATTTAAATATGCGGGGTGCATCCACCCCTTAGAACAAGATTAAAGGATATCTATAAATTAAACAAAAGTAAAGATATTATCGACCCAAGAATGTCATTGTTAACCCAGAAAATACTTTTAATTATTGTTGATGATCTTTTTTAAAAAGCTGATAAAAGTGAAATTATTCTCAAAAGTTTTACTAAAGTAGACATCAAATATAAGCATTATTCTAATTACCAAAATATATTTTCAGGGAGGACGATATAGCGCACCATGGCTTAAACCCCACGCTTTTTGTTTTAAAAAAGAGGGATTTTGGGACAAGGGATTCGGGGCGACATTTTTTCGGAAAAAATAAAGAATTTGTAAATATAAAAAAATCTGCTATAAATCGATCCCCCCTTTGGTTATTTATCATAGACCTTGCATTTTTAATAACCAAAGCATTACAGTTGCGAACCAAGTGTTTACGTCAGGTTTCCTACGAAAAGATACAATGGACGAAAAAAATTAATTAAAAAGGTTTATAGAGATCCTGGTTCGTGGGATTTGTCGGGTGTAAAAGTTTATATAATACAGCTGTAAAAAAGATTGATCCGTCCAAAACCTAAAAGGGTCAAAATTTCTTAAATTCAGAAAGATCAAATTTTTCTTTTTTTTAAACCTAAGAAATTTTCCTGTAGAAAATAATTGCCCCAAAACCCCGGAGGATAAAAAACCTGCGATTTGGGGTGATATGTCTAAATTATCCAGATATAAGATGGATATAAATACTTTTCCGTGGTATCGATGTTTTTTTTCAAGAATTTACAAGCCAGTTCATGAAAAGAAAGACGGACCGAGCACTTTTTACAGCATTACAAAACATATTGGAGAATGAAAAGGCAAAATATATCAAGATTATTTACAGAAAAAGGGCAGGGAGTTTTAAATAAACATTTTACAGAATTATCTACAGAGAAACATATAAAGTTATATCATGTATTTTCGAATGAAAAAAAAGCTTCCATTGCAGAGAGAGCTTGCAAACGTTGAAAGTAAATTATACAAGTATAGAAAGTGCCAATACATTTAAATTTTTAAAAGTGTTAAATGAATTGGTAGATCGTTAATTCAACCCCACCTGGGGATTTTGGTAAAACCCCCTTGCAAGTCCATGGTATTACGAATTTTTAATGAATAAGGAAACAGTTTCGCATAAATTATAAAAATGGAAGATCCAATAAGAAACGAATCAGTAAGAAAAATTGGTGTTGGGATACAACAAGAGTGACCTTTTGCATTCACCCGTTAAAACCCAGGGGTTTCCCCCAAACAAAAAACAGAGGGGAAAAATTTAAAATATATAGAATTTAAAATTTCCCAAACCCATAACAACATATCATTTTAAAGATTTGAAGGGGAAAAGAAAAGGAACATTTTTTAACGCGATGAATTGACCCAGCCCTACCCCCTCCCGAATTATTTCGACAGAGTATTGAACGAAAAAAAATGGGGAATTACCCCTTATTTTGGGGACTTTTAAAGGTTATGATTTTCCCCTTTTAATTCGGGGTCAAAGAAGGAGATTTGTTGAAGGTACAATGAAAAAATCATTATTAGAAAAATTTAAAGAATTAATTTTCATTACTAATAGTCTCCCAAAGGCAATCAACGGAAGAGTTTTTTTAAAACATTAAGAAAAAAACCATAAGTTGTATAGTGAGATTTTTTAAAAATTTGATCAAGAAAAAAAATACCATTAGACCCTAAAATATTTAAAAAAATACAAGAAAAGAGATTTGATCATTAGCTTGTAAGAAAATTGGGGTTTTCATCGTAAAAAAAAAATATTTGCTGGTATCAGGGTGGAAAACTTCTTAGTATTAAAATTACCTTTAGCAATAAAATATTATTTTAAAATTTTTTAATAAATCATGAAAAAAATTTTATCTGTACCAACTTCATTATGAAAACGCAAACCTCTCGAGTTAGTAAAATTGGGGGGTGATGAAATTTTGAAGGAGGAGGTGGATGCTTGAAGCGTGGTGTTAAACTCAAGATTAAGCTCAGTCCCGCGGGAAGTCAAAACCCCCCCTCTCCCAGGGCGAAAAAATCAGAAAACCCCAGATTTGTCAAGTTCATGTAAAAGGGGATGCGAGAAATTAAAAATGTGAAATCAAAAGTTGGTTTTTTTGCAAAGAAATCCTTCGGGAGTTGGGATGAAATGGTACTTCTTACCCCCATTACTGGACGTAATTTATGAAAATTAAAAAGTTTTATCAAAAAAAAATATGAAACGCGAGAAGAATCGATTTTGAATTAACCAAAAAAAAAACATTTTTTAAATATATCAGGATACATTTGATTTTTTAAGGGAAAAAAAAAGTGAGAAGACAATTTTTAAAAAGGGGCGGTGTATGGAGAAGGAATCCGTGGATAACATATTAGGGGTATATAAACTCGTGATGATATTTTTACCAGTGTTTGGGTTTTAAGGTTTTGGAGAGCCCCAATCTTTATACCTGTATGATTCCAGTCTTGATTTTTTCCCCCCAAAACACCTTTTGGCTTTCATTATAAATTATATGACGCCCTTAAATTAGAAATAAAATTGATTATGAGGTTGTTGAAAAATAAATAATTTTACCCCAAGACACATTATATTCCCCAAAAGAATTTTTAAGATATGTATTAAAAAGAGAAACTCATTAAAAAAAATATATGCATATAATTTATATGAGCAAAATTTTGTGAGGGATAGAAAAAAGGATTTTTGAGGGAAAAATGAGGATATTAAAGAAAATCTATAAAAACCGTTAAAAAGATAACGGGTAATCATCCCCCAAAAAAAACTCAATTGTGTTCACATATCATCCAGGGAAAAACAGAGTGGGTTTTTTAACTTGAAAAAAAAATTTTAAATACCTTCTGAATTTTCTAGCGGTTAAAGTGGGTTGGAAATTTTTTTATAAAAAGGAGCGATATTTAGGGTCCGGTAATGAAATTTTGTATTTCTTTACCAATAAAAAAGAATTATTTTTAAAGAGTCGGTGTGAAGGGGTAAACCCGCCCGATCCTGAATCAGGTATTAAAATATGTTAATCATATAGTGATTTTATTGACCCCATTTAATTTTGGCGTCATTGGATCTCTTTTGGGAGTATGAAATTTTAATACATTTAAAATCAATTATACCCCACAAGTACAAACCACTTAAAAAAAAAAAATTGATCAAGTGAGTATTAGCTTGCTGATCAGAAAAGGAAGGGTTAAATTTAATATTGACAATGTTCTACTTTTGTGTACACATTTAAGACCTATAAAACGAGAGGAAGATCAAGTTTAGTTAATATTGAACGAACCGTCGGATGAAAAACCAGTTTCTCCCCCCTTTAGGGGAAACATTCCCCGAAACCTTTTATATTCGAGGGTAAAAAAGGGGGGGTTTAGATATACATATTATAAAAGCTAGAGGGAGGGGGGGAGGAATTGTCCCCTTTTTCGGGGGGATGGCCCGAAAAGCAAAACCATTTTTATTGAATACCTTTGCTCCGGGGGTATTACAATACGGGCAAAATGGTTTTAACGATGTTAATAATGGTTGCATTGAAAATTTTTGCGAGAAAAAAGAGGTGAGAATCATTGAAGGGTCGACAATAGTTTTTACCGGGGGAAGTAGAAAAATTGGTTTTTAAACGATTGAAATTTAATAATAAAAGAAAGTGGAATATTTTAATTAATCTTAGTTTATTGTTAACTACATATTTTTAGCATGTCGGCTGGGGCTCTATACGTTACACCCGGGGGGGTCAACGCCCCCCCTTTCCCAGTTATTTCATTCCATAACGATGGATTCCCAAAATTCCAGGGGAAGCCATTACTGAATCCTAATAGCAGCTAGCGCACCTGTGAAGTATACCAGTAAAAACAGGGATCTATAAATTTCCGAAAATTTGAATACAAATTCAGAAGGCCATTTTTTTTTGATTAAAAAGGTTTGCCATGGAAATGAAATAAAAAAATAACAAAGGGGAATGGGAGTGCACTGGGAGAAAAGGGGGAAAAAGGTCATATTTGGAATCTAAATCGAAATATTTAAAACTGTGTGTTTGTATCTCAAAGAACAACTTATAGAATCAAATCCATTTTTATTCATATACGGGTTTTTATTAAACTGCTTAAGCATTACACCATAAAATTAGTACATTGGGAAAATAACTTCTTTCGTAAAAAGACACAGCAAGTAGTTTTATTACAACAGCTGATTTAGAAGATATTAAGAAAGACGAAGGTAAATTATCGAATGAAGGAATACTTGTTTCCCTTTGATGCGGATGTAGTAGTTTTCAGAATATATCCTGGATGTGTCCCAAATTTGATTAGACTTGAATTCATTCACCCCATGGGGAATTATGACTCCCAAAAAAGGGAAAAAAATATAAATATAATATTAATTTTCCCTTAAATTATGGATCGATAAATTATTCCGTTTAAAAGAATGCTAATTGCATTGAAATTTAAAATGAGGGTAAACCCGCAGGGGTGTGAATATCTTTCAAGAAACATTATTTAAATCATATATTTGACATCTAATCAAACACAATTGATGGCAGATAATCCTTGGGACAAGCAACCGATAAGATATTTATTATAATGTTTTATATGAAGACATATATGGAGGATATAATTTTAATCCATTAAAATTTTTAACAAGAAGATTTTAATCATTTTGGGGTTACAATTTTAATTCAGAAAAGATTTTAAATTGACTGTAAATTTCCCCACCCACCGAGAGGTTATTTTACGCTCCTTGAAAATTGACGTAAATTCCCTACACACGCGAGTAGGTTATTTATTACCACCTTGAAAACTCTGGGTTTTTGGGGACTGACATCTGAAAACAATAAGAGTTTTTTCCAAGGCAGAACTATATTAGGGGTTACCTGGGAAATGGAACAGGCAGAATCTATATCTGTCGAGAAGAATGGTAATTTGGAATAGATAGAATTTGGGAAACCGAAAGATGAGAATAGAAATTTGTCTGATGTTTGGTGAAACTAATGCATTTTAAAAAAAAAATGAAAATAGAACAGTGATAGTGCATACGCGAGTAAGACATGAATTGTGAAGAGATAAATATTGCCTTGAAACATCATACGGGAAGAATGCCTCGTATTTGTTGTTTTTGCCGCAAATAATAAAAGAAATTATTTGAGGGTAAAAGATAAAGCCGGTAATTTTCATCATTAATAATTGAACGATCAAGATGAAAATATGGGTCATTGGATACTATATATTGAACAAACACATTTATTTTATTAGATAGTTTCGGGGTGGATTTAAAAAATTAACAAATATAATGAGAAAATTTTAAAACAAGAAAATTTCATGACGTATTAATAGAGGATTCAACATGAAAAATTATTGGTGTGCGTCTTATATGCTATAATTTGTGTATAAGTTTAAAAAAATTATAGCGTAAAAAAATTATACCATATTTGTTTAAAGATTTTTTGGTAGAAATAAATTAAAGAATGAAACAATTTAATTGAAAAAGCATATGGCGTTTCAAATACCTTTATGTTTTAAGTGTAAATTTTATAAAAATTCCTGGAATTTGAAAACTGTGTAAAATATTGGAATTGTCCCACGGCGGGGGGAGAGCCCGAGGCGTTTAGAGGCGGAGCAAAGGTAACAATCTGGTAAAATGTCCGTGGGGTCACTGTTTGGGGTCTATGTAATTCAAGAACAAGTGGCAAGGGTGAATCCAATTCAAATCCCGTGGAGGGGTCTGCGAGGGGGGAAACAGTATCCCTTGTGTATGTATGGGGTAAACAACATCATCCTCCGGGTAAATGGTAAGTGATTTTTTTTCCATTAACCGTGAAACTGTTGTAATATTGAAAAAACTTTTTTTTTACAAATAAATGATTTTAGAAGTGTATGTATTAAAAAATAAAAAACTTTTATACTTTTAAAGCAATAAAGGTAGCCTTTTTCTTCTAATCGGGAATTTTTTTTTTTTTTTCCAGATGTGAAATATAATGCGGATGTTGGAACTATTTCGCGCAAATCAAAATCCGACAGGGCAAAAGATTTGCAGTTGATGGGTTTGTTAGGAGCGAGTTCCAAAAAACCCGCCTCCTACCCATCCATATGGAGAGCTGCTGCTGCCCCTCTACCATCGCGTCTTCTCCCCACCTCTTTGGGTTGAGAATGTGCCTCCTACTCACGGGGTTTTGTTAAAAGCTTTTATCCAGGATATTGTAACTCCTACCCACGCCGGATCGCACCTTTCCCCAGTTCCCTTGGGGGCCGCCACGTGAGCCTAATAATATGAATGAAGAGATTAAAAATGAGAGGAAAATTGCCCGTATTGTTATTTTGATAAATGTTATGGATGGATGGAATATTTCATACAAATTCCCAACCTAGTTCATTATTGATGAGGGTTCCCCCTCTTCCCCCATAAATTATCCACCAGCCTCCCCACCTCTCCTCCCCAAAGTTTTATTTTATCGTATGAGGAAAGAAAGATCCAGAACAAAATGCACAGAATTTTTTCAAGAGAAGAAAAATTACTCTACGTTTATTTTAGTCAATGAAATTTTAGCTTTTTTCAAGAATTTTTTATTTTTTTTGTATTACCGAAATGTATTGAAAATTTAAGGTTTATAAAAATAAATAATGAAAATATTGTGTATTAGTGTTATCCTGAAATTTAAAATCATTTGGGGTTTCCTGGGGTTTAAAAGCGAAAATGTTTTCCCTATGTTGTATAGAAATTGTAGGGGGAAGCGACAAGATTCAGCCTGTGTGCGGGTCATCGCGGACGTCACTGACATAGGGGGTGTCGCAAGATTTAGCCTGTATGTGTACGTCATCTGTGACGTCACGACCCCCCGAGTAAACAAGGTGGGGTGACGTCACATTGTTTTTGACCTGTAGAAAAAGAAAGTACCAGCCCCCTAGGGGGAGTTCATTTTAATCTTTCCCCGAGAAGGGGGGAATCCAAAAACTTGATCCCAGGAGATGGAAGAGAAAAAACTTTTTCCCGGAGAGCACAAGAAAAAATGAAATTTGAAAAAAAATTTTGGGGGGGGGGGTGAAAGTGGGAGGGGAAAAACTCAAAAAATTTTATCCGAGGAGAGCAAAAGAAATTAAAAAAAAAATTTGAAAAAAATCCGAAAAAAAAATTTGGGGCGCGGGGGCGATCCGGGCATGCTACAGAAGGCGCAGCAGAAGGCGCGGGCGGGGGCGAGGGGGGCGGCGCGAAGGGCGCGGGCAACGGCTGGGTCGGGTCGACAGGTGGGGGCGCGGGGGGCGGGGGGCGCGGGGGGCGCGGGGGGCGCGGGGGGCGGGGGGGGGGGGGGGGTCTGGGGGGAGGGGGGTGGGGGGGGGCGTGGGTGGGGGGTTGAGGGTGAGGGGTCTCGAGGGCGAGGTCTAGGCATAGCATTAGGCTGAAAAAAGGAGCCCCCCAGGAAAAGGAGGCCCCTAGCGCGCCCTTTTCAGGAGGGAAGCCATTCTGTAGAAGGGACCACTCAGGGAAAAGGGAAACCACTGAGAGGGGGAAGCCATGAGGCCGCCTTTCCCCAATTTTTATATAAAATATATAAAATATATAAAATATAAAAATTATATATATATAAATATATTATAATATTTAAAGTATAAATATGTTTAAGGCGGCTCAGTGGGTTCCTTTTCCTGAGCGGTCCCTCTACAGGTGGTTCCTGGGGGCAACTGTATCTTTGCTGCCGATTATGCTGATTCCCCCACTCCGGTGTGATTATGCTGATTTCCCCCATCTGCTGCTCTCTTTAATTTTTTTTTCCCCAAATGGACCTGATTTTTCACTGTTACGGAAGGGGGTAGGGTTATCCTCTCCCATTTTTGCATTAATACAAAGGCAAATCAAAAAATAATATATATATATATAATATAAAAATATATAAAAATAAAATATATTTAAAAATATATATATATTATTATATAATTTAATAATATATATATTTTAATATATATATATATATAATAATATTATATATATTATTTAAAATTATATTATTATAATATTATATAATATTATATATATTATGATTTCCCTTTCGTATTAATCAAAAAAGGAGAGGCATAAAATCCTACTATTCCAGTAAAAAGTGAAAAATCAGAGTCCATTTGGGAAGAAATTTGAAGAGGAAGCAGAGTGGGGCAATCAGCTAATCGGCAGCAAAGTAAATTGCCACCAGGGGTGGGTGACATGTTAAACCACTTAGAGAAAAACACCCCATCAGGGGGAAAACCCGGGGCACCAACAGGTCTTTAAAAAAACCCTGTCCCCACTGTGGAATCGCTGTTTGCCAAGATTTAGACTTTCAAAGCAATTATTCGTTCCCGTCTGGTATGCAGGGAGCTACATGTAATAGGGCCCCCAAACATTTAAAGGGAAATGATTTACCCGCATCGGGGGAGATTGCAGGAAACTGCTTCAGAAATCCAAGTTCTTTAAAAGCTTTTTCGTGGTCTGATTCCTGATGAAATTAAACCTTTTTTTTTTTTTGGCATCACTTTTGCCCTTAAAAAAAAAAAAAAGCGGGGTTATGCCCGTTTCCATGGGCAACACTTTTTTTGCCCCTCATTTTCCAAAAAGCTGTCTGAAGTTTCCACAGAAAAACTGCCCTGATGCTTCAACCAAAACCATCTTTGGTTTTGGGTCTCTCAAGGGAATGAAAACGCAGTTCAAGCAATTGGGTGTATCAACAAATTGCTTGAGGACAACGAAGCGGGAAAAATTTGATTTTTAAGAATGCACTTAATCTCCTGAAAAGAGATTGTTATTAGCAGCTGTACAAATCATTTCCCTGGTTCTTTTCCCTTTTTGTTTCAGCTGGATATAGGAAGGAATCAATGTTTCTGTTTGGAAATCATGAAATTCGTATAGAGGGTTCCAGGTGTCTTCTGTTGCATTAGGGAAAAACAGGCACACTGACCGTGAGTTAAACATTCTCTACTGGATAGGCACCTGGCTGGTACAAAGGGGGTCCTTTATAGATGATCTTTTCACAAGTGATGACCGGCGACAGCAAATGGACCATTTGGGGTCAACAAAAACAACAAGCGTTGTGCGTGGGATTGAACACCAGGAAACATCAATCAAAGCCCCTTCAAAAAGCACTTGCTTGGAGCACCTCTGGGGAAAGGGGCCCCTAACTAATTGTCGGAAGATAGGGTGAGTTGAGGGGGATGGAAAATGAAAAGGGAGTCTTTACATACGATGCCTTGTACCTTTTTCACAAATGCTTTTGCTGCCCAGGTTAACAATTTTCCTAACATGGGGGACCCTCATATAATAACCCTATACTGCCCTTTAAAACATCAGTATCCTGAGGGAAATTATTACGAAAGACCAACCTTCCTCAGGGAAGGGGGGCAGTGGGACCCCGCATAATCCAGTCAGACTTGGGGGCATTGAAACAGTGACTGCGTACCTGCTTACCTGGGCCTCATGCTTCCATCCGTGGGCATTTCTTA
>NC_069498.1:4985220-5006038 GCF_026875155.1 Cherax quadricarinatus
TAATTTATTTATACAAATTATATATCTATTCACACAAATAACCCGCACATTTGTGCGGGTTATTTGTGTATCGTTCCAGTCACGGTATTGTGCCTTTTTTTGTTATTTGTTATATATCTATTGTTTCCATTCCTGATAATATAGTTAAGAATTCCCGAGGGGAATTTTTTCTTTAATTTTTCGATTTTATTTCTCTCATAACTCGAGAATGTCTCACCCATTTTTTCCAGTTTTATTAAATAGTGATACTGATTTTTTATTCAGTAACTAAAGAATGCCTCCGATGGTCTTAATAATATTACTTAATAATATTAATTTAGTCCGAGTAAGTGTTAATTTGAAATTTTATAGAAACAGTTAAAAATAACTAAGAATCTTTTAAAATATTTTAATTACCTGAAAATGCCTTTTCTGATAGGCTTCAAACTTTTGTCTTTATTTTGTCTTTAATAAAATATAGCGCGCCAATCACTTTGAGCTTAGTAAATTTCATATTGCCAGTTTATTGAGCAAATTGTTTCCCATAAAATAATTGGAATATGCCTCTATTGGTGAAGGGCTCTTGATACAAGGAATTGGTTATCGTCTTTCTTGAGTCGAACCTGATTTCTTGGTATGTCTCAGAAGTTGCATAACCCCTCCGAGTTTAGCGCTTCCACCATCGCTCATAACATTAACAATAATAATAATAATAATAATAATAATAATAATAATAATAATAATAATAATAATAATAATAATAATAATAATAATAATAAATAATAATAATAATAATAATAATAATAATAATAATAATAATAATAATAATAATAATAATAATAATAATATATAATAACAATAATAATAATAATAATAATAAATAATAATAAGTAGAATAATAATAATAATAATTTTAGTCAAAGTACAATAAGAGGTACAGTCAGGCGGCCATGGTTTAAGAACTCTTAATTCTCTCGGGTCAGTATTGTGTTTAAATATCTGGTACACAACCAATGTTTCAGAAATTAAATTCTCTTTCCTTGAACCTGATTTTCCACCATTTGTCTGGCATTATATGTTTCCTTTTGGTTTATTGTTGACTCTTATTAAAATAAATAAACAAATAAATGTACGGAAATTACATAGTAAAAACATAAGAACATGCAAAAATGAATACGGCAGCAGACCAGCTCACCCATATTAGGCAGGTCAAACTCACACCCATATTTAGGCTTGAAATCCGAGCAGATAAACAATATTAACAATTTAGGTAACACAAAAATCTTTTTGGAATTGTGGAACCTCTCCAGATGACACACCCTTCTAAAGCCTATACACCCCTTCCTAGGTGATACACCCTTCCCCAGGTGACACACCCCTCTCCAGATGACTCACAGCTTCTCATGTGACACTCCCCTCCCAGGTGACACCCTTCCTCCCCAGGTGATGAACCCCTCCCCAGGTGATGCATCTCTCCCCAGGTGACGCACAGCTTACCACGTAACTCAATCTCCCTATGTAGCACACCTTCCCAAGGTAACCTCCCAGATAACCCCCTCCTTTCCAGGTGACCCCTTCCTCTCAAAGTAACACCCCTCACAAGAAAACACTCCCTCCCTCAATAGATAAAAACTCATTCTCCAGGTGACGCCTCTTTCTCCAGGTGACCCCCCTCCCTCTCCTGGAGATGGCTCCTCTCCAGGTGACGTGCCCCTTCCCAGGTGACGCCCCTCCTCTGGTGATGTCCCCTGCAATGACGTCATCTGCTCTACCTACTGCAATGACGTCATCTACTCTACCTACTGCAATGACGTCACCTGATCTCCCCCATGTAATGACGTCACGCATGGTTCTCTCCAACATCAATAAAAACTCTTGGTATTTACCTTACGCTGACCTTCCTGCTACCCCCTCCTCCCTCTCCTGCTTCCTCACTTTATCTTTCTCCTACCTCCATCCACCTCTTTCCTTCCTATCTTACTCTTCCCTTCTTCCTTCCTTGTCTCTCATTTTTTACTCTTTTTCTCTTTCTACTCCTCCTCTCGCTCTTCTTCTTAATATTTCCACCTCACTTCCCTTCAGGTTGGCAGAATCTAAAAGAACCCAAAGAGTAATAGTAAACAGATGCGCAACTCTTGGGTATCTTTATTGAGGAAACGTTTCGCCACACAGTGGCTTCATCAGTCCATACAAAGGAAAATCTTGAAGAACAGGAGGAGAATGAGGTAATCAGTCCCTCAACCTTGAGTCGATGTGGTCAGTCCATCAATCTTGAATAGAATACAGCATATGTGCGGAGTAGTAGCTTATAAACCGTATGTGGTTTATAAGCTCCGAAGTCGGTTCTGTGAACCATTCATCTACAATACTGTCGGACACTGCAACTTCTTGGGATCTTAATACTTGGGAATTCTTCGCTTGCCTAACCCTTGGGCACGACCTACTTCCACATTGGACAAATGTGACACCACCTACGACTGCTGCACCTCTCCTGCCTACGGTTTATAAGCTACTTCTCCGCACACATGCTGTATTCTATTCAAGATTGATGGACTGACCACATCGACTCAAGGTTGAGGGACTGATTACCTCATTCTCCTCCTGTTCTTTAAGATTCTCCTTTGTATGGACTGATGAAGCCACTGTGTGGTGAAACGTTTCGTCAGTAAAGATACCCAAGAGTTGCACATGTGTCTAATTTATCAACGTGTCGGTTCTCTGAACCATTCATCTACAAATAGTAAACAGTAACTTCAGGGGAAGCTACAAATGTTTCCTCTAGGCTCGGTTACTCCTCCCCACTTCCTCTTCCTCATTTTAAATTTCCGACAGAGGAAATGAGACAAAAAACGATAACACTGTATCATCTTTTTGGAGACGATTCTAGAATTTTCATGAGAGACATCCATAGAAGACGCAGTGAGCCTTCACGCTGATATAAGCCAAGTCTTCCACTAAAATACTGACAATGTAACTTCACTGAGGAAGATTTCGTTAATGCGTTAACAGAAAGACCGGGAAATAGAAACGGGAAATGGGGTACAATCGAGAAAATAAGTCTAATGTTGAGAGACCTGGAGTGTTTAATTCAATTTTCAACATTAAGGAGGCAACAATGATGCTATTACAGCAACTGCAAGGAAAATTGTAGGCGGATAATAATAATAATAATAATAAAATGATAATAAAAAATAAAAATAATAATTATAACTATAATAAAAATAATAATAAATAATAATAATAATATAATAATAATAATAATAATAATTTAATGAATATTATTATTTTATTTATTATTATTATTATTTTTTTATTATTATTATTTTTACTATTATTATTTAGTAAATTAACAATAATAATAAATAAATTATTAACAACAAAAATCATAAGTAAAAATAATAGAAGAATAATAGTAATAATTTTTAATAAACCCATGATCAATGCTCCCACAACATGACAAGTATATCATCAATGACTCCCCAACATGCATATATCATCAATGACTCCCCCAACATGACAAGTATAGTCATCAATGACTCCCCCAACATGACACAAGTATAGTCATCAATGACTCCCACAACATGACAAGTATAGTCATCAATGACTCCCACAACATGACACAAGTATAGTCATCAATGACTCCCACAACATGACACAAGTATAGTCAACAATGACTCCCCCAACATGACACAAGTATAGTCATCAATGACTCCCCCAACATGACACAAGTATAGTCAACAATGACTCCCCCAACATGACACAAGTATAGTCATCAATGACTCCCACAACATGACACAAGTATAGTCGTCAATGACTCCCACATGACACAACTAAAGTCGTCAATGACTCCCACAACATGACACAAGTATAGTCGTCAATGACTCCCACATGACACAACTAAAGTCGTCAATGACTCCCACAACATGACACAAGTATAGTCATCAGTGACTCCCACAAGCTCCAAGCACAGTCGTCAAGATACAAGCACATTGGTCAATGACTTCCACAAGACAAATTCTGTAGTTATTTACTCCCTCAGGACAAAAGCTCACTGGTTAATGCCTCCCGCAACAAGATACACGCACAGTTGTCAATGACTCCCATAACAAAACACAAGCACACTGGTTCATGACTCCCACAACAAGATACAAGAACAGTGGTCAATGACTCCCACAACAAGACATAAGAACAGTGGTCAGTGACTCCCAAAAACAAGACATAAGTACACTGGTTAAGACTCCCACACTACACAAGGAATAAACGGGCAGAGTAGTGAAAGTCTGCTATTTTACCAACAGCTATGAAAGTGTTGGGGCCGGATTACCTCATAGGCAAACTAGGCATTTGCCTAGGGCCCCGCGCATTTGGGGGCCCCGCGGTCCAAGGGGTTCAGGGGCTCATCCAAGACTGCGCACATGGTGCAAGTGCAAAGGGGTCCCTATCTAAAAAGTTCAAGTTTTTGGAGAGTAAAATTGATTTTTAAAATTTTAATCAAAACAAAAATAAAAAATGACATAAAATAAAATAAAAAAAATAAACCTAACCATAGATGGCAACACTCACACGCCTTTGTTTACATCAGAACAGCTGTGTTTTCCCGCTAATGGGTGAGAATGGGAGATTACTCTCCAATTTTCCTGTAGTAATTACACGTTATCTAGACTTGTTCTGTGACAAATTAACTGAAGTGTTGTTGATAGACATTGATTTTGTATGGATAAATTTTTTGTTTTTCGCCTCTAAATGTTAAGGGAGGTACCTGTAGGGTTACTTGACCAGTAAAACGCATGGACCAGTAAAGACGCATTTTTTGGGTAAAAAAACTATAATGAAAAACCTAAAAACGCAAACTGACTTCCGTTTGTAGGTTTTAAAAGCACTTTGTCCTGTCTTTAAGTCTTCATCATTTCAATAACAGATCTCAATTGATTGATGTTCTACATCACTTCCGTCGCAAATGCTTAGTTTTCAAGTTGCGACGGAAGTGATGTAGAACATCAATTAATTTACTAAAATTTTTCCCCCCAGAAACACATAAGCCACATCAAAAATCGTTGGTTGGGTGAAACGAAAATTGTCCTGCATTCTTTAATTCTCATGTCCTTATCATGGTGGTAGGCCATATATAAATGCAAAACAAAATGATTAGTTTAGTTAGGAAAATGGTAATATAAATCCCATTGTGCATTGTTTTTGGGACTGGGTATGATTTCTGTTTAAGTAAATTGGAGATCAAGGAGGATGAATTAGAAAAAATATTCGTAGCCCAAATCACTAACCTAATCTATGGTAAAAGTTCTGTATATAAACTCCTTTCTGGTAACTTTTTGAATTTTTAGATACGCAGCCAGAGGAAAGGGGGCTACAAGGGCCATATCCCCCCAATTGACAAAAAAAATTAAAAATAATTAAAAAATTAATAATAATTGATAATGAAAATTTGTATTTGCATGATTACAGACAGTGATAACATCCTCATTATGGCATCCGGGGAACGTGATGTTGGACGTTCTTATGCGAGTGGGTCACAGAAAAGAAAGAAGAAAATTCAAGAAGAAGAACAGAAAAAGAAAGATTAGGAAGCTGCAGAAAGATCACAGACATGCTCACGAAACAGTTTCTGATTTACCAGTACAGTTGAATCTGCAGATACGTTCAGATCATACAGGAACCCCTCCCTCCATTATTTCTCACCAAACATCTACTTCTTTTGTGTCTCCTCTCAATGTCTCAACGGACATTTCATCCACAGGATTTGTCTTTAAAAAATCCGCCTCATGGCCAAATGTAATCCCAGATTCTCTACGTAATGCTTTCATTGCAGAAAACATCAGTCAAACTCTGAACATTGACTTTAGAATCAGCAAGGATTATGATGATGGAAGTCGTCGTTGTTTAAAGTCACTATGTTTTATAGGAAACTTGCAAATTCAGAAACTGTGAAAAGATCATGGATGGTATACTCTGAAAGCTCAGGAAAAGTGTACTGTTTCAGCATGCAAGCTATTTTTTTACCAAAGAAAATACCTTCACACAGGGGTTCAATGACTGGAAAAATTTCCAAGCGTTTCGAGGAAACAAAGAAAAACAGCACCACTCACAGGGGCTGCATTTTGCCGTGTATTTCGTGCACAGAAAAAAGGCTTATTGGATTCTCATTTGGAAAATCAAACTGAAAAAGAGCGCACTCATTGGAGAAAAAATTCTAGAAAGAGTTGTTGCTGTTGTAAAATTCTTAGCTCTAAGAGGACTTGCTTTCGTGGAGAAAATGAGGTTTTTGGCTCGGGGAAAAAATGGCCCAAATTCCTAGGATCATAGAACTGTTAGCACCAATTCGATCCATGTGGGCACGCCTTGGAATCATGTGTCACGCCTTGGGAATGCAGGAAGAGGCACTGTATCTTACATGTCATCTACTATATGCAATGAATTTATTGAACTGATGACTAAGAAGGTCCTCCAATAACATCATAGCAGCTGTGGAAAACTGCAAAATACTTTGCAATTTAAATGTAGATTCAACACCAGATATTTCACATACAGATCAACTGAATTCATTGTTCGCTTTGTCGACTCCAGTGTAAGCCTGAGTAGAGCGCTTTATAAAATTCATTCCTCTTTCAAGGCCATGATGGAGAAACAATGATGAATGTATACTGGATACTCTGCTTGAACATGATCTCTCTATTTGGATTGCCGTGGCCAGAGCTAAAGACAATGCAAGTAACATGTCGGGTAAATATAATTGGTTGCAAGCCCGTATCAAGCAAAATTTAACCCACTTGCTGAATATGTGCCCTGCTCAGCACATTCTCATAATCTTGTTGGGTCATGTGCTGCGAAGTGTTGTGTCGCTGCAGTTTCATTTTTTGGACTTTTACAAGCACTCTTTAATTTTTTCTCTGCTTCAACGCATCGGTGGAGTATACTCAAGTCAACCATTCATGGAGATGTCATCAAATCATTATCAACAACAAGGTGGTCAGTGCAGCATGATGCAACACATGCTTTGAAAAGACAAACTTTGCTGAAACACGTTCTGCTTTGATCCAAATAGCAGAGGATGAAGACCAGACAGCAACTACAAGAAGCGAAGCAGCCAGCTTAGCATCAAAATTGAAATTGAAATGGCTACTTGTGCTAACCTCTATGCAGGCTTAGTGGAATTTGTAAGCTCACTTCGCAATGATGAAGCCTTTGATATGTTTGAAGAGAAAGCTAAACTACTGGTGAAAGACTACAGTTACCGGGCTGATCATCAGCGGTCAAGGAAGAGGAAACGCAATTTTGAAGAGCCAGACAATGAAATTGTGTTGCTACCAAGGCAGAAATGTAAGACACCTACATACTTCGTCATTCTGGATTCACTGATTACAGAATTGGTGAAAAGAAAAGAAATCTACCAGAATCTCAATGACGAGTTTGGATTTCTGTTCAAAATTACTACTATGCCAGATGCAGAATTGAGAGAAGCTGCATTAAAGTTGCAACAACACTTTCAACGATGTTCAGGACACATTTGTTGAAGAAATAGTTCATTTTTCTGGGTATATGAATCAATTAAAGCTCCACCTGAAAAAATGTGGCGCCCTCAGCTGCTTTGAAACATTTAAGAAATGCAGGTATCTCAGAAACCTTCCTAATGTTGACATAGGTATCGCCTTTACCTAACACTTCCCGCTAACTAACTGTGAAGGAAACGTTCATTTTCTGTTTTGAAAAGAGTGAAAAAAACCCCTCCCGTTCAACAATGAGCCAAGACAAATTGTGTAAAACCCCCGCCTTGTTGACCATTGAGTCTGAATCTAACAAGAAATATTGATTTCAGAATATAATTGATGATTTTGCCAATATGAAATCCAGAAAAAGTTTATTTAAGAAGTGCCTGTGAATATAAACAAATTCTTTACTTTCTTGAGTTTATATGATTTGATAGTCTTATGCATGATGCAAGATAACAATAATGGTCAGTGATTTATAAAGGGAATAATAGTGCTGTAGTGGTTATGCTGAATATAATAGGTACATGATGTCACTACTTTAATAGCCTAATCTATAATACTAAAGCTGTCTTGAGTTTAATCTCTTTAAAATGCATGATTTAACAAGATAGTTATAATGGCTATTGGGAATGGTTTTGGTTGTCTTGGGTGTACTTTCCTATTAAATTTAATCTAAATAGTCAGAAAAGTAAATTTTAAATTTGACCTTAAACAGGTTCACACGACCCCCCCCCCACCCCCAAGCTGGAAGGGGTCGTTTCGCTTACCCGTAACTCAATCTGAATAGCCTAGGGCCCTGAGACTTCTTAATCCGGCCCTGCTTGGGAGGTCACGATCGAAAACCCTAGCCACTGACAGTGATACCGATCATGAAGGAGACTATGTGAGGATGAAGGAAGAGGAGGTGGTGGCGTGTGGCATGGTGCCTGGGCCGCATGGTGCGGTGGGCGGGCAGACGAAGGGGCCCAATGACCAATTTGGACCTCTTTTTCTTCTCTCTCTTCTGATTTATTTCATTTTTCGTGTACGTGAAGAAGTGTTCACTCTTCTTATTGTGTGTAAGTTTCAATAAGGTAGCGCAAAAAACAACTGAAAAACAATATATTTACTAAAAATTACTTTTGGCAAGAAACCCGTCCTAAATGGCACTACGAAAGATGGTTCTGGGACTTGGTACTTTAAAACAATGTTAATGCGATGTTTTCTCTGGCGGAAATCCTGTAAATATCTTTCTTTATTCTACAAAAAATAAAGTTACTAAGTTTTTGACATGTTGCAAAATATCTGCCCTTTATTCCCACACAAATCCCAAAATATTTGGGATATTTCCAATTTGCCACAGCTGAAATGTAGACTAATCATTCCTTTATTATTCCTGTCAAAATCATTTCATATAAGCCAATAAAAATTGATGGGAAAACACTGGCCGGTCTCCAGACTCAGGGAAAAAAAAATTCCGAGAAAACTATTTTTGGTTCATTATTTTCCTTATGAAACTAGAGATCTAGTGCAGTTACCCTTACAAACACTGTTTTCTCGTACCCAGGACCAGAGAACACCAGACTGGAAGGAGCAGTAATTATTTTATATGGCGGGATTGGATCTGAAAACTCGCCATATTATGGCCTATTTTATTCATTCTAGAGTATATTCCATGTTTCTATGTCATTTATATTGCTTATTATGTCATATTAGATCAAGTTTGATAGATAAATAAGCCGTAGAGTTGATATTACCGTAATAATGAAGTATTTTCTCCTGCCTCCTGAAAGCCAGGAATTCCAATGATGTAAGCAAATATTCTTAGACGGCTCCTGATTGGCTTCCAGACTTTATTAGCTCCACCCACTCTCTTATGATTTACTTCCATACTGCGCATTAGCTCCACCCACTCGCTTATGATTGGCTTCCATACTGTGTATTAGCTCCACCCACCCTCTTATGATTGGCTTCCATACTGTGGATTAGCTCCGCCCACTCTCTTATGATGCCAAATCGTCAATTATTATATTGGAAAAAATAATACAAGAAGTAGCAAAAATGAAAAAACGGGAAAAAAATCCTAAAAATTTACTGGATGTGAGCAGTCATGTTGATTTTTTTTTTATTCGCCGGTATTCTCCCGGCCCGGGTCTTTTAGCGGCGGTGTCACCACACATGATATAAATAATTATAATTCCTTGTAGGAATTATTTATATTATGCCTCCTTGTAGGAACATCATGTATCATTGATTCTTGTACCATTGTGTTGCCAATGAGTTAAGCTATTTTTCTATAGGATTAACTCAATTTCCATAATTTTTCGATTTTTTTATTTTCACTAGCGCGCCGCACACGTTATGCCTTCCCCCCCCCCCCAACAATGATGTGCCTCCACTCCCGTCCCTCCTCCGGCTCCCCCACTCCCTATGTCATATGTCCACCCAGCACCACCTAACCATGAATGGAACTGGACAGAAAGTACATTCGTGCCACATCGTTTTGATTTTGATGCCAGTGGAAGTGGCATCCTGCCAGAATGTCCCACCACGAATGAGTCTACGGAATCAGACATTTTCCAATTATACTTTGACGAGCCTACAATGAACTTAACTGTCACTCAGACAAACAATTACTACAGCTATATAATGGACAACACAGAGGTTGCAGAATCGTCACGGCTGCGCAGGTGGAAAGATACAAATGTGGTCGAAATGTATTTATTCCTTGGCACTGTCGTGCTTTTGCCTCGTACGTATAAGGACAATATAGAACAGTACTGATCCATAGACTACTACGTCAGTAGTAGTCTTCCGTGACCTCCTTCTCTTCAACAGATTTACTCTGTTGCTACGAATCTAGCACTACTCAGACAAGAATAGGCTCAACAGAAATGACCTATACAAAATCCGGGAAGTGTTTATGTATATGAAGCAGAAATTCAGTGCATACTTTTATCCCTTCAAGAACAGAGAGATTTATATAGTTAAGATTTATATAGTTAAGAAAGATAGTATAAAATATATGAGTGTAAACCATAAGGAGAACTCGTGGTAATATTTAAAAGATGACGAAGTTGTTTTTATTCTCTTTAATATTGTCTGAAATAATGATAACAGACGAAAATGACTGGAGTTATCAGTAATCGCTGTTTTAGATATTATTAAACAGAAAAAAGGCAGCTTCTTAATCCCTTAATTTAAGTAATAGGACGAGTTACCCTTAAAACAATAAACTCCGCTATCACATAGTAATGAACTACTGCTACTAAAGCTGCAATCACCACGACTACCACGACTACCACAACTACCACGACTACCACGACTACCACGACTACCACGGCTACCACGACTACCACGACTACCACGACTATGTCCTTGTATTGTTTGTAATGACTCAACAAAGCTACTGGAGAGCAAAGCGTTGTCACAGTTGTTAGTTGCACTTGGGTCCTTTTACTTAATATCACTATATCATTTGCGAAACTTTTACCTGATGACATGCACCAGACTGAATGTTCCCACGTACTTGTAAGTGATGGCATGCACCAGACTGAATGTTCCCACGTACTTGTAAGTGATGACATGCACCAGACTGAATGTTCCCACGTACTTGTAAGTGATGACATGCACCAGACTGAATGTTCCCACGTACTTGTAAGTGATGACATGCACCAGACTGAATGTTCCCACGTACTTGTAAGTGATGACATGCACCAGACTGAATGTTCCCACGTACTTGTAAGTGATGACATGCACCAGACTGAATGTTCCCACGTACTTGTAAGTGATGACATGCACCAGACTGAATGTTCCCACGTACTTGTAAGTGATGACATGCACCAGACTGAATGTTCCCACGTACTTGTAAGTGATGACATGCACCAGACTGAATGTTCCCACGTACTTGTAAGTGATGACATGCACCAGACTGAATGTTCCCACGTACTTGTAAGTGATGACATGCACCAGACTGAATGTTCCCACGTACTTGTAAATGATGACATGCACCAGACTGAATGTTCCCACGTACTTGTAAGTGATGACATGCACCAGACTGAATGTTCCTTCGCACTTGTAAGTGGAGACAAATAACTATGCATGTAAAACAGTTTTTAAAAATGTTTGGGAAAATTTTTAAATTTATGTAGATTAATTATTTCTAAACAGATTTGTAGTTAAATAAGTGTTGTTAAGTGGTTCAGAAAAATTAATGTTTATTGCTTGAGTAATACTTAATTAACACTATTAATTAACTACCACACATCAGGTCTCAGTAATATTATCATATCTCGTTATAAGTATTATTATTATTATTATTATTATTATTATTATTATTATTATTATTATTATTGTTGTTATTATTATTATTATTATTACATAAAACACTTTCCTTGAAAAAAAAAACATACTTTGCAGAACAAACTTTTCATGTTACAACGATTCGATCAGTCATTGTTTACACTCTGGCTGAAGGAGACTCGAACCTACGAACCTTGGAACAAGGTACGCAATGCTATACCATTCTTACCACACTGGACCAATACCTTGGCGTCCAGCTTGCGCTAGACATTTGATCCAAGGCAGCCAGCTGAACCTTGTTCCAAGGTTCGTAGGTTCGAGTCTCCTACAGCCAGAGATCAGTATTTGTGTATATTTCGCCTGCTCTTGCGAATTCCTTGCAGTGTTAATATCTCTAGTAAGGCTGATGCATACAGGGGATGAGATGAAAAGCTGTAAGCCTTCTCCCTGAAAGCTGGCTTCCTTGGATCAACGTCTAGCGCAAGCTGGACTCCAAGGTATTGGTCCAGTGTGGTGAGAATGGTATAGCACTGCGTTTCCAAGGTTCGTAGGTTCGAGTCTCCTTCAGCCAGAGAACAGTGTTTATATATATATATTATATATATATATATATATAATATATATATATATATATATATATATATATATATATATATATATATATATATACATGCATATGTATATATTTTGCATATACCTGCATGCTGTTTGCTGCAGGAAATGTAAGTATTCACTCACTGTGATGGTAGTAGTTGGTAGACAGCAGTCACAAAGGAAGGTACTTCCGTCCTGTGGTAGTAGGCTGGTAGACAGCAGTCACAAAGGAAGGTACTTCCGTCCTGTGGTAGTAGGCTGGTAGACAGCAGTCACAAAGGAAGGTGCTTCCTTCCTGTGGTAGTAGGCTGGTAGACGGCAGTCACAAAAGAAGGTACTTCCTTCCTGTAGTAGAAGGCTGGTAGACAGCAGTCAAAAAGGAAGGTACTTCCTTCCTGTAGTAGAAGGCTGGTAGACAGTAGTAACGAAGGAAGATACTTCCTTCCTGTGCTAGTAGGTTGGTAGACAGCAGTCACCCAGGGAGGTACTACGGTCCTTTGGTAGTTAGGTTGTTAAAAAGCGGTCACCCAGAGAGGTGCTTCTGTCCTGTGGTTGTAGGTTGGTAGACAGCAGTCATCCACTGAGGTACTACCGTCCTGTGGTACTAGGATGGTAGACAGCAGTCACACAGGAAAGTACTACAGTCCTTTGGCAATGGGATAGTAGAAAGCAGTCACCCAGGGAGGTACTACCGTCCTGTGGTAGTAGGATGGTAGACAGCAGTCACTCAGGGAGGTACCCTCATCCTGTGGTAGTAACTGGTAGACAGCAATCACCCATGAAGGTAATACCGTCCTGTGGTAGAAGGTTGCTAGACAGCAGTCACCTAGGGAGGTACTACCGTCCTGTGGTAGTAGGCTGGTAGACAAGAGCCACCCAGGGAGGTAGTACCGTCCAATGGAAGTAGAATGGTAGACAGCAATTACCCAGGAAGGTACTACCGTCTTTTGGTATTAGGTTGGTACATAGCAGTCACCTACGGAGCCACCATCATCCTGTGGTAGTAGGCTGGTACAGAGCAGTCACCCACGGAGGTACTACCGTTTTGTGGCAGTAAGTTGGTAGACAGCAGTCACCTAGCGAGGTACCACCGTCCTGTGGCAGCAGGTTGGTAGACAGCATTCACCCAGGGAGGTACTACCGTCCTGTGGTAGTAGGATGGTAGACAGCAGTTGCCCAGAGAGGTACTACCGTCCTGTGGTAGTAGGATGGTAAACAGCAGTTACCCAGAGAGGTACTACCGTCCTGTTTTAGTAGGATGGGAGACAGCAGTCACCCAGGTTGGTAGCACCGTCCTGTGGTAGTAGGATGGTAGACAAAAGTCACCTAAGGAGGTACTACCGTCCTCTGGTAGCAGGCTGGTAGACAGCAGTCACACAGAGAGGTACTACTGTGCTATAGTAGTAGGTTGGTAGACAGCATTCACCCGGGGAGGTACCACCGTCCTGTGGTAGCAGGCTGGTAGACAGCAGTCACCTAGGGAGGTTCCACCGCCCTGTCGTAGTAGGCTGGTAAACAGCAGTTACCCAGGGACGTACTGCCGTCCTGAGGTAGTAGGTTGGTAGAAAGCAGTCACACAGGGAGGTACCACCCTCCTGTGGTAGTAAGATGTTAGACAGCAATCACCCAGGGAGGTACTATCGTCTTTTGATAGTAGGATGGTAGACAGCAGTCACTCATAGAGGTGCTACCGGCCTGTGGGAGTAGGTTGGTAGACAGCAGGCACCCAGGGAGGTACCACCGTCCTGTGGCAGTAGGTTGATAGACAGCAGTCACTCAGGTAGGTACTACAGTCCTGTTTTAGAAGGCTGGTAGACAACAGTCACACAGGGAGGTACTACCGTCATGTGGTAGTAGGTTTGTATACAGCAGTCACCCAGGTAGGTACCACCGTCCTGGTGTAGTAGGATGGTAGACAGCAGTCACTACAGTGACTACAGTGCTTTGGTAGTAGGCTGGTAGACAGCCGTCACCCAGGGAGGTACTTCCATCATGTGGTAGTAGGTCTGTAGACAGTAGCCACCAAGGGAGGTACTTCCGTCCTGTGGTAGTAGGATGGTAGACAGCAGTCACCAAGGGAGGTACTTCTGTGCTGTGGTAGTAGGATGGTAGACATCATTCAACCAGGGAGGTACCTCCGTCCTGTGGTAGTAGTATGGCAGAGAAAAGTCACCATGGGAGGCACTTCCGTCCTGTGGTACAAGACTGGTAGACAGCAGTCACCCAGGGAGGTACTTCCGTCATATTGTAGTAGATTTGTAGACAACAGTCACCCAGGGAGGTACTTCCGTCCTGTGGTAGTAGGTTGGTAGACAGCAGTCACCCAGGGAGGTATTTCCTTCCTCTTGTAGTAGGATGGTAGACAGCAGTCACCCAGGGAGGTACTTCTCTCCCGTAGTAGTAGGATGATAGACAGCAGTCACACAGAGGGGAATTTCCGTCCTGTGATAGTAGGTTGGTAGACAGCAGTCCCCCAGGGAGGTACTTTCGTCCTATGGTAGTAGGTTTCGCAGACAGCAGTCACCCAGAGAGGTACTTCCGTCCTGTGATAGTAGGTTGGTAGACAGCAGTCACACAGGGAGGCACTTCCGTCCTGTGGTAGTAGGTTGGTAGAGAGCAGTCTTCCAGGGAGGTACTTTCGTCCAGTGGTAGTAGGTTTCGTAGACAGCAGTCATCCAGGGAGGCACTTTCCGTCCTGTGATAGTAGGTTGGTAGACAGCAGTCCCCCAGGGAGGTACTTTCGTCCTATGGTAGTAGGTTTCGCAGACAGCAGTCACCCAGAGAGGTACTTCCGTCCTGTGATAGTAGGTTGGTAGACAGCAGTCACACAGGGAGGCACTTCCGTCCTGTGGTAGTAGGTTGGTAGAGAGCAGTCTTCCAGGGAGGTACTTTCGTCCAGTGGTAGTAGGTTTCGTAGACAGCAGTCATCCAGGGAGGCACTTCCGTCCTGTGATAGCAGGTTGGTAGACAGCAGTCACCCAGAGAGGCACTTCCGTCCTGTGGTAGTAGGTTGGTAGAGAGCAGTCTTCCAGGGAGGTACTTTCGTCCAGTGGTAGTAGGTTTCGTAGACAGCAGTCATGCAGGGAGCCACTTCCGTCCTGTGATAGTAGGTTGGCAGACAGCAGTCTCCCAGGGAGGCACTTCCGTCCTGTGGTAGTAGGTTGGTAGAGAGCAGTCTCCCAGGGAGGCACTTCTGTCGTGTGGTAGTAGGTTGGTAGACAGCAGTCTCTCAGGGAGGCACTTCCGTCCTGTGGTAGTAGGTTGGTAGAGAGCAGTCATCCAGGGAGGCACTTCCGTCCTGTGTTAGTAGGTTGGTAGACAGCAGTGAGGCATGGAGGTACTTCCTTCCAGCGGTAGTAGGTTAGTGGAGAGCATTCACCCAGGGAAGTACTACCGTCTTGCCAGATGAGTGTAAAACGGATACCTGTGTTTGTTTTACATGATGGCAGGATTGCTGGTGTCTTTTTTCTGTCTCATAAACAAGCGAGATAACAGATGTATCTTGCTACTTCTACTTACACTTAAGTCATACTACGCGTAGTACTCGCATATATAGACACACACACGCCTGAGTTTTCTTCTATTTTCTTAATTGTTC
This sequence comes from Cherax quadricarinatus, assembly GCF_026875155.1. NCBI lineage: Eukaryota > Metazoa > Arthropoda > Malacostraca > Decapoda > Parastacidae > Cherax > Cherax quadricarinatus. The sequence continues at coordinate 5,001,175 of NC_069498.1, forward strand.
CAGTGGAAAAGAATTGTTCCTCCGTTATCCATGCGTGTCGTACGAAGCGACTAAAACACAGGGAGCAAGGGGATAGTAATCCCTAAAAAAGATAAACTTTCATTTTTCACTTTAGGTCACCCTGCCTCTGTGGGATACGGCAAGTTTGTTGAAAAAAATTACTCACCGCTATCATTTGCTGGCTTATCATTTCGGCCTGGGTTATTCTGCTACAACCAGGTGTGCAGGCCACTAGACTACACCTGTGTTCATAATGTAATGTATAAACAGTTACATAGTGTTGTTGGTTATATTGTATTTCCACGTGTGTGTGGAATTATTTATTCGAACTTAGTTATTAGAACATAATTATAAGGAAATACAATTTGTTTTACTATTCTTAGTGCTGTAATGAACAATATTTCAATGTGGGTGTTCTCTGACTGTAGTGTGAGTCTTGTGGGTGTTCTCTTACTGTAGTGTGAGTCTTGTGGGTGTTCTCTTACTGTAGTGTGAGTCTTGAGGGTGTTCTCTTACTGTAGTGTGAGTCTTGAGGGTGTTCTCTTACTGTAGAGTGAGTCTTGAGGGTGTTCTCTTACTGTAGTGTGAGTCCTGTGGGTGTTCTCTTATTGTAATGTGAGTCTTGAGGGTGTTCTCTTACTGTAATGTGAGTCTTGAGGGTGTTTTCTTACTGTAGTGTGAGTCTTAAGGGTGTTCTCTTACTGTAGTGTGAGTCTTGATGGGTGTTCTTATCTGTAGAGTGAGTCTTTGAGGTGGTGTTCTCTTCTTTGTTAGTGTGATTCCTGTGGGTGTTCTCTTATTCGTTAATGTGAGTTCTCTTAGGAGGGTGTGTAGTCTTACTGTAATGTGAAGTCTTGAGGGTGTGTTTCTCGTTACTGTAGTTGTATAGTGTGTAAGTCTTAGAAGGGTGTTTTCTTTACTGTAGTGTGAGATTCTTAAAGGTGTTTTATGTCTTTATTGAAGTGTGAGTCCTTGATGGTGGTGACTTTCTGCAGTGTGAGTCGTTTGAGGGGTGTTCTCTGTCTGTAATATGAGTCTTGGAAGGTGTTTTCTTACTGTTATGTGAGATCTTAAAGGTTGTTGTCTGACTGCTCATGTGTGAGTTTGTCTTTGAGGGGTTGTACTCTTCCTGTAATGTGAAGGTTCTTGAAGGTGGTGATCTCTAAACTGTATGTGAGTCTTGAATGGTAGTGTTTTCACTGTAGTTGTAATGTGAGTCTTGAATGGTGTTTTATCTTTACGTAATGTGAGTGGTTGAAGTGGTATGTTGTTTTACTGTACTCGTGTGATGGTCGTGGAAAGGTGTTCTCATTACTGAGTAAACGATGAGTCTTGAAGGGTCTTTTCTTGCTGTTTATGTGAGTCTAGTAGGGTGTTCTCTTACTGTTAAGGTGCAGACTTGAAGGTGTTCTCCCTACACGTGCCAGTGTGAGGATTGAGCGGTGTTATCTCCTAAGTAATTGTGGAGTCTTGAGGGAGTTTCTCTTAGGGTAAGTTTGAGGTCTTGCGAGGGTGCGTCTTTCCTGTAATGTGAGTCTTGTGGGTGTTCTCCTCACTATAAATGTGGTGTCTTGTGGGTGTTCTCTCACTATAATGTGAGGTCTTGTTGGTGTTCTCTCACTATAATGTTTGAGTTAGTGGGTTCAAGTTTCTCTCACTATAATGTGAGTCTTTGTGTGGGTTGTTCTCTCCACTATAATGGTGTGGTCTTGTGTGGGATTATTCCACTATAATGTGAGTCTTGCTTGTGGGTGTTTTCTCCCATTAATGTGTGTCTTGGGGGATTGTTTCTCTCCACTATTGTGTGGGTCTTGTGGGTGTTTCTCTCACTTATGATATTGTATTTTTCTTGGTGGTTTGTTATCAACTCCGTTACTCTAATGTGTGGTCTTGTGGGTGTTTCTCTACTATAATGGAGGTGCTTGGGGGTGTTCGTTCACTTATAATGTGAGTCTTGTGGTGTTCTCTGCACTATCTAATTGTGAGGTCTTGGGGGTTTGTTTCTCTCACTTTAATGTGAGTCTTGGGGGTCGTTCTCTCACTTTTTATGTGAGTCTTGGGTGGGTGCTCTCTCTCATATTAATGATGAGTCTTGTGAGGTGTGTTCTATCACGTTTATAATGTGGTCTTTGGATGTGATTCTATTCCTCACTAATATTGTGATGTTCTTGTGGATGTTCTCTATTAATATATGTTGAGTCTTTGGGGAGCTCTCTCACTATGTAATATGAGTTTTGTTGGGTTGTTTCTCTCAACTTTATAATGTGATTGTCTTTGGGGAGAGTTCTTGTCTCACTATAAGGTGAGTGTTCTTGGGGGTGTGTTTATCTCACTACATATGGAGGTCTAGTGAGGTTTGTGCTCTCGCATTATAATGTGATGTTTGGGGGTGTTGTTCTGTTTCACTATCAATGTGAGTTCTGCTTGGGGTTATTCTCTCCACTATAAATGTGACTGTTTTTGTCTCGTTGGGGGTGGTTCTCTCACTATATTAACGTGACGTCATTTATGGGATCGTTTTTTCTCTCTTATTAATGAGTACGTGGGTTGTTCTCTCTATTTATATGTGAGTCTTTCGTGCGACTGTTCTTCTCACTTTAATGTGATGTCTTTGTGGTGTTCTTTCTCTTTAGATGTGAGCTTCTTGTTGTGGTGCTTCTCATATCTATAATGATGAGTTTCTTGTGGGTTGTTCTTCTCCACTAACAAGTGTGAGTCTTGTGGGTGGTCTCTCCTATAGTGTGAGTAGTCTGGGTGTGTTCTTGCTAAACTATTAATGGTTGTACGTGTCTGTAGGGAGTGTTCTCTTAAATATAGATGAGAGTCTTAGGGGTGTTGTCTCATCTCACTTTAATATGAGGTCTTGGGGGGTTCTCTGTAACCATAAGGTGTTGTCGTTGTGGGTGTTTCTCTTCTATAATGTTGAGTCTTGTGGGGTTGTTCATCTCGCACTTATTAATTATGAGTGTTGCGGGATGTATTCTCTCACTATAATGTGAGTTCTTGTGGGATTTTATGTTGTCTTCTCCACTATTAATGTGTGTCCTTCGTGGGCTGTTCTCTCACTACTTTTAATGTGAGTCTTGTTGGGTGTTTTTCTCTCACTATCAAATGTTTAGTCTTGTTAGTGTTCTCTCACTATCAACGGTGAGTCTTGTGTGGTGGTCTCTCACTACATATGCTTAGTCTTCGTATATTTGTTCCTTCTCACTAGAGGTATATGAGTCTTGTGGGTTCGTTCTCTCTCCTATAAATGTGAGTATCTTGTGGTTGTGTTCTTCACTATATGTGAGTCTTGTGGGGCGTTCTCTCACTAATAATAGTGGAGTCTTGTGGGGTTGTTTTTTTCTCATAATTAATGTGAGTCTAGTGGTGTGTTATCTCGCACTATTTTGTGAGTTCTTGTGGGGTGTTCTTCTCACTTCATGTGAGTCTTTGGGGTATTCTCACGCATTACAATGTGTAAGATGTTCTAGGGGGTGTTCCTCACTATGTAATCGTGAGTACTTTTGGGTGTTTCTGTGTCACTATATGGGGTCTTCGATGGGTGTTCTCTCAATTTGACATGGGGGTTGTTCTTCTCACTATAATGTGTGAGTCTTGGGTGTGTGTTACCTCACTATTATATGTGAGTCTTGTGGGTGTTCTTTACTATAATTGTGGAGTTTTGTGGGTGTTCTTTCACATAATGTTGGACGTCTCTGTGGGAGTTCTCTCACTTTATGAGAGTCGTGTTGGTGTTCTTTCGACTTATAATGTGAGTCTTGTGGGTCGTTTTCCTCAACTATTACTCTGACTGTCTTGGGGTGTGTTCGTCTCCTAGCAATTGTTGAGTCTGGTGAGTTGTTCTTCTCACTTTAATGTGAGTTCTTGGTGGTGTGTCTTAACTATAATGTGAGTCTTGTGGGCTGTTAATCCTCAACTAATAGAATGTGTTGTCTTAGTGGGTTGTTTTCTGATCTCATTATAATATGAGTCTGCGCGGTTGTTCTCTCACTATAAGGTGAGTCTTGTCTTGTGTTCTCTCTGTAATGTGAGGCTTGGGGGTCTTGCTTTCTCACTATAATGTGGTTAGTCTTGCGAGGGTGTGCCCCCCCGCCCCCCCCCCCCCCCCCCCGCCAATGCTGCCCTCACTATAATGTGAGGTCTTGTGGGTGTTCTCTCGCATGCTAAAATTGTGGTATTTTGTGGGTGTTTCTCTCACTATAACGTGAGTGCTTGTGGGTGTTCTCTCACTCATCAATAAGAGTTTGTTTGTGGTTTCTCTCACTTAATATGAGTATTGTGGTGTGTTCTTTCTACTATAATGTGAGTTCTTTTGGGTGTTTTCTCACTGATAATGTGAGTCTGGTGGGTAGTTCTCTCACTTTAATGTGAAAGTCTCGACGAGTTTTCTCTCATGTTATAATGGCCTCCCCGAGTCATGGAGGTGTTCTCCACCTGATAGAATGTGGTCCTTGTGTGGTGTTCTCTCCACTTTAATGTGAGTTCTTGGGGTGGTGGTTCTTGTCCAATACGCAGTCTTGGGGGCTAATGCTCTCACTATAATGTGAGTTCTTGGGGGAGGTTCTTTCTCACTATATGTGAGTCTTGTGCGTTTTTGGGTTCCCTTCACTATTAATGAGAGTCTTGTGGGTTGTTCTCTCCACTATAATGAGCGTTTTTCTTGTGGGTAGTTCTCTCACTTTATATGTGAGTCTTGTTTTCCCCGGGAGTTATGTTCCCCCTCCACGTTAATGTGAGTCTTGTTGGTTTGTTTATTTTTCACTATAATGTGAGTCTGTCGTTGGGGGTTCTCTCACTTATAATGTGAGTTCTATTTGTGGTTGTTCTCCTCAATATAATGTGAGTCTTGTGGGTGTTT
>NC_069498.1:5006538-5032502 GCF_026875155.1 Cherax quadricarinatus
CTAGTGGTGTGAGAATGGTTTTAAAAAAAACCCGACAAGTTGAAGAATTGAGACACTTATGCAACACATGGGAATCTTTATTGAAGAAACGTTTCGCCACACAGTGGCTTCATCAGTCCAATACAAAGTAAAAATGGACGACGACCTACTTACACTAGTGGCAGGTCCCACTGTGATCTCACCTCCTGCTTCAACTCATCTCACCGCAGTATGTGCAAGAAAGGTATAAAATACCGACAATATGAAAGTTAAGACACATGTGCAACATCTGGATATCTTTATTGTAGACGTTTCGCCATCCAGTGGCTTTATCAATACAGATTCTAGGACATAATAGGAAGACAGTAGAACTATATACAAAAGATGAGGTAATCAGTCCCTCGGCCTTGGAGTTAGTGTTCACAGCATCGTGGTTGGAGGAAAATCTGGAGCAAAGGCAAGAAGACTGGCGGTTATATAGGCGTCAGTGGATAGGGACGGGCAGCAGACGAGGGTATAGTCACTGGTAGGCGGGATTCCCCAGTGGAAGTAGGTCCTTCCAAAGGGATGGGTTAGTTGCAGCAGCCGTGAAGAAGGTTTTGTAAATGTCCTCTGAACCAAGATTCCATGATGTTGCAGTGTCTGACAAGTTGTGCAAGAAAGGTATAAAATACCGACAATATGAAAGTTAAGACACATGTGCAACATCTGGGTATAAGAACATAAAAACATAAGAAAGGAGGAACACTGCAGCAGGCCTGTTGGCCCATACTAGGCAGGTCCTTTACAATTCATCCCACTAACAAACATTTGACCAACCCAATTTTCAATGCCACCCAAGAAACAAGCTCCGATGTGCAAGTCCCTCTCAAATCCAACCCCTCCCACTCATGTACTTATCCAACCTAAATTTGAAACTACCCGAAGTCCTAGCCTCAATAACCCAACTAGGTAGACTGTTCCACTCATCAACTACCCTATTTCCAAACCAATACTTTCCTATGTCCTTTCTAAATCTAAACTTATCTAATTTAAATCCATTATTGCGGGTTCTCTCTTTGAGAGATATCCTCAAGACCTTGTTAATATCCCTTTATTAATACCTTATCTTCCACTTATACACTTCGATCAGGTCTCCCCCTCATTCTTCATCTAACAAGTGAATGTAACTTAAGAGTCTTCAATCTTTCTTCATAAGGAAGATTTCTAATGCTGTGTATTAATTTAGTCATCCTACGCTGAATGTTTTCTAACGAATTTATGTCCATTCTGTAATATGGAGACCAGAATTGAGCTGCATAATCTAGGTGAGGCCTTACTAATATGTATGAAGTGTAGTATGACCTCTGGACTTCTGTTGCTTACACTTCTTGATATAATCCCAGTAATCTATTTGCCTTATTACGTACGCTTAGGCATTGCTGTCTTGGTTTAAGGGTTGTGCTTACCAAAAACCCCAAGCCCTTTTTCCGCAATCAGTATGGCTAATTTTCAAACATTTTTTAAATTATAAGTGCTGGGGTTTTAGGGACACCCCCCGAGTTTCAAAAACCTTGCATTTATTACATTAAAACGCACCCGGCCACTTTTCTGCCCCCAAGAGTAAAAATTTGTCTAAATCCCCCTGAATTTCCCCTAACTTTTACTTGGGGAATCAATTATCCCCCTATCTTCTTTGTCATGGGCAAATTTGCTCTTTACCCACTAGAAATTTCCCTTCATCAAGATCATTGAAATATATTATAAACAAAAAAGGGGCCCAAGACTAAACCCCTGGGGAACCCCCAAACTTGTTCTGATCCCCACTCGGATTTAATCCATTTTGGAAACACTCTTGCTTCCTGTCGTGAGCCAGGTTTCGATCCCCCACGAGAGCCCCCTTTCCCCCCAATGCCATGGTGCTATTTTCTTAAAACAGTTTTTGGGGGGTGGGAAAATCAAATAAAAATGCCTTTCTAAAAATCTAAGTAAACAAATCAAATTCTTTTTCGGGGGCCCAACCCACCCTAAAAACTTTACTGAAAAATTAATAAATTAGTTAAAACAAGACCGGGCCTCTTGGGGAAATCCCTGCTGAGTATCCTTAAAACAAACTATGCTTATCGAGATGGCTTCTTTAATTCGCTATAAGTGACTTAAAAAATTTGCCCACAATTGAAAGGGCAGGCTTATTTTTGGGGGGTAATTTGACGGTAACGACTTGTCCCCGTTTTTTAAAAAAGGGAAATTTCATTAGCCATCTTCCCATAACAGACACTACCCTGTTTGAAGAGATAAAATTTTAAAAAAAAATTTGTTAATGGTTTACAGACTTCCATTTTTTCATTCCTTAAGAACCCTTGAAAAAAAAAAACATCAGGGGCCCCGGGGACTTATTTTGCTTCCTTTGGTCTATTTCTTCAAAAAACCATTTCCCAATTTACTGTGATGTTACATAATTTATCTTCTTCTGATCCACTAATAAAATTAATTACCGGAATAATATTAGTGTCTTCCTGTGTAAAAACCGAGAGAAAATAATTATTTAAAATCGAGCACATTTCATACTCTTTGTCAGTAAGATGCCCATAGTTATTTTTAAGGGGACCTATCTTATCTCTGACTTTTGTTCTATAGACCTGGAAAAAACTTTTTGGGTTAGTTTTAGAATCCCTAGCAACTTTAATTTCATAGTCCCTTTTAGCTTTTCTTATCCCCTTTTTAACGTCCCTCTTAATGTCAATATACTGATTCATAAGATGACCCTCGCCTCTTTTGATACGCCTATAAATTCCTTTCTTATGCCCTAGTAGATATTTCAGCCTATTATTCATCCATTTTGGATCATTTCTATTTGATCTAATTTCCTTATAAGGGATAAACGTTCTTTGATCAGCATGTATAGTGTTCAGAAAACTGTCATATTGATAGCCCTCTTCGTTACCCCAGTCAACAGATGATAAGTGTTCTCTAAGCCCATCGTAATCTGCTAAGCGAAAATCTGGGACTGTTACTGAGTTATTCCTACTATCATACTTCCATTCAATTCTAAATGTAATTGATTTGTGGTCGCTAGCACCCAGTTCCTCTGAAACTTCTAAATTATTAACAAGGGATTCATTGTTTGCCAGAACTAAGTCAAGCAGGTTATTACCCCTTGTAGGTTCTGTCACAAACTGCTTCAAAAAACAATCCTGAACTACTTCTAAGAAATCGTATGATTCTAAATTCCAGTCAAGAAATTCCAATCAATATGACTAAAGTTAAAGTCTCCTAGAATTACTACATTATCGTGCCTTGTGGCCCTAACAATTTCCTCCCATAGTAGTCTCCCCTGGTCCCATCTAAATTTGGGGACGGTATATCACACCTAAAATTAATTTTTCATGCCCCTCTGAAAATTCTATCCAAACAGACTCTGTATGGTTACTTCAGACTTAATACCCGTTTTTATGCAACAGTTCAAGCGATCTCTGACATACAATGCCACCCCCACCCCCATTCCCGATACTTCTATCTACTTGGAACAATTTAAAACCCTGAATGTGACATTCTGCAGGCATGTCCCGAGTTTTTTAATTAAAACCACGTCTCAGTAATGGGAAATACATCTATGTTACCTGCACTAGCAACTATCTCAACTCGTCCATCTTATTCCTAGCACGCGACTATTTGTGTAATAAATATTAATGACCCTCCTCTCTTTTTTACCCTTCCTGCTCCTTTTTTGTTATTCCACTAAACCTATTACTGTCCTTGTCAATTAGTGCCACTGGCTTTCCAATATCCACCTCATTTTGCCAATTACTAGTTCTCCTATACTCATGTTACTACCCTGCACTTCACAGTTTTCCGCCAAAACCCATACCACTAACTATTTCCCATTTTAAAGACCTAACAGCTCCCTCAACTGCGTTTGGCCCCGTGCTCCCACCCCACACCTAGATAAGTGAACCCCATCCCCGGCATACATGTCATTTCTGCCATAGAAGAGGTCCCAGTTGTCAATGAATGTTACAAGCATTTTCCTTACAGTATTTGTCCAGGCCAGCAATTGACACCAAATTTCTCGGACAACCATTTATTCCAACTCCTCTACTTGGCAAAAAAGCCACATATGACAGGTTTCCCACCCTTCCTCCTAATTATCTCTATTGCTAACCTATACCTGCTAATCAGGCCTCACTCCTACGTCTGCCAACATCGTTGCCTCCAGCACTGAGACAGATAATAGGATTGCTCCCATTACCTCTCATGATGTCATCCAGACGGCTAACAATATCCTTCATCCCAGCCCCAGAAAACACACTCTCTGCCTCTACTCCTATCCTCAAGCAAATGACCCTATCCATGAACCTAATCTGGCTATCCCCCAACAACAACATATTTTACCTTACCATTGGCGTCGTCCGTCTGATGCTCCGAGTAGTCCGACTCACATTCGCCAGGTAGCATACACCACTTGTAAATCGTCAAGACGTTCTCGATGGTCTTCGTTGGGGTTTCTAGGATGTCTACTCACGTCGGCCAATGGCTTCTTTGGTGCCGTTGTGGCATTCCCAGTAGAACACTCACATTCGGCCAGGTATCACCGAGTAAATGAATGGAAGTTTCCACGGTAGTCTTTCTGTTTCTCTTGTTTCGCCTCTCCAACCGTTTTTTGATCTTTAGCTTGGTTCCATGTTTGCCTCGCCACTGACCAAACTCCCCTCTTAACCTGGGACTCACAACAGAAGGGAATACTACGAATCCTCTTGTTCTCCTCCGTAATCGCCGTATCTCTCCATCTATTGTCCAATGGTGAAGTGAAAAAGAATCTTTCTCCATAACAAAGTGTGTCGTAAGCGAACTAAAATTCCGGGAGCAATGGGCTAGTAACCCCTTCTCCTGTATACATTTTACTACAAAAGAGAGTAAAAAATTTTATAAACTGGGATGCTTGAATTTGGCGTGGATGTTAGTGCGGATGGATAAGAAAGAGATGATTGCCTGATGTTAATCAATGAAAAGAAGATCTAGGATATGTTCTAGCCCTAAGCGAAACAAATCTTTGAAGGGGTAGGTGAATTTCAATGGGAAGAAAATAAATGGGTTTAAGCCAGGAGACTCAGAGATAGTAAGAGGTAAGGAAGGGTAGTCATTAATTTTGAAGGATCGGTTAGCTTGAGAAAGAGGGAATATAAATATGTAAATTCATGGATTATTGGATCCACATAAGAGGTGATAGGTGTAAAAACTAAAAGCGGAGGCAGTAGGGTAAGATAAAATAACTAATTGGAGGAGATGTAGGCTAGTGAGAGTATATGCAATGATGTCGAATATGTTGGGGTAAGATTAAGACACATGATGTGCAACATCAGGGTATCTTATTGTAGACGTTTCGCCATCCTTGGCTCTCATCATACAAATTCTAGGACATAACTTGAAGACAGTAGAACAATGTACAGAAATGAGGTAAACATCCCTCACCCAGGAGCAGGTGCCGAAGCACCAAATCGTGAGATTGTTGAATCAAAGAAAGGATCCTGGCGCTTATATAGTAACGTCAGAGTAGCAGACGAGGGCAATATTCCACTGGTAGCGGGGATTCCCCAGTGGAAGTAGGTCCTTCCCAAAGAGATGGGTTAGTTTGAAGTAGTAGTATGTCGTAGTCCGTGAAGGTTATGTACATGTCCGTCAGAATAATATTCCCATGATGTATGCAGGTCCAGACAAGTTCAACGACTTACGACACCTACTACTACACCTAACCCATCTCTTGGGAAGACCTACTTACACTGGGAATCCGCCTCCAGTGAATATGCCCTCGTCTGCTACACTGCCGTTACTATATAATGCGCCAGGCTCCTGGTTCTTCTGCTTCAGATCTCCACGACTATGTGCTCTCGCACCTGCTCCTAGGTTGAGGGACTGGATATACCTCATCTTCTTACATAGTTCTACTGTCATTCAAAGTTATGTCCCTAGAAATGTATTGATGAAGCCACTGGATGGCGAACGTCTACAATAAAGATACCAGATGTTGCACTGTGTCTTACTCTCATCTTGTCTGTATTATAATCCTTCGTACACATGTATGGGTAGGTTTAAGAATGTAGTGTTAGGAGTGTACAGCACAAATTTTTAGTTATAGGAGTGGGGTGCGGGAGGGAAGAAAGAGCAATTGGGAATGATGATGGTATAGAGAGTAGTAAGGAGAAAAAGTTAGCATAATGAGAGTTTTTACAAAGTAGAAGTGAATCAAGGAGGAATAATAAACATAGAGAAAAGGAGAAGTTAAGAGACTTGTGAAAGCAATGGAAAAAAGTGATCAAATGAAGAGTGGTGAGATGTTACCAAACAATTTTGATGAAAATAAGAAAAGTGAGATTAATAAAGTTGAGGAAAGCCTAGGGAACAAATGGATTTGACAGTTAAAAAATAGGAGAGGGGGAGTCATTAAATTGAGAGCTAGAGATCTAGAAAATGGAGGAATATTTTGAGAAACTGTTAAATGTTGATGAAGAAAAATAAAAATGGGGTGGTATTTTTTATTTATTAAGGCCATGTTTTATTCGTGTATAGGCAAGGACGAAATAACACTTGTAGGAGAGATAAAGAGCCAGTTTGTGAGTGTGGGGAAAAGTATCCTGAGGCAGTGGGAAGAATGAAAGAGGTAAAGCACTCTGATTGAGATGGGAATAAAGATAGAAATGTTAAAAGGCAGTTGGGATATAGTTTTGAGGTGGTTCCTGCTAATATTTAATGAAATATAAGTGAAGTGGAAGGTAACCTAGGGAACTGCAGAGAGTGTGCATAGTTTCCTTTGATAAAAAAGACAAAATGGGTCAAAAGGGAGTGCAAAAATTATAGGAATAAGTCTGTTTGGAGTAATACCTGTAAAAGTGTATGGTAGAGTTTTTATTGAAAAGAATTAAGAAAAAGACAGAGAGTAGATAGACCAAGTGTTTTACAAAGTAACATAAGGTGAACAGTATTCATATAAGGCTAAAGAGGCCTTTTTTTGTTACATTTATGGATCTGGACAAAGGTGAATGACAGGGTATTGGGGAGGCAATGTGGCAGATGTTGCATGTGAATGGTATAGGAGTAGTAACAGAAACATTGAAAGTTTTTACGAGGATAGTGAGACTAAAGGTTATAGTAGTAGAGAGAGGGAATTATATCCCAGTTAAAAAGTAGGCCTTAGACAACGATGTGTGATGTCACCCGTGGTTTTAATATATTTGTATTGATGGAGTTGTAAGAGAAGTGAATGCGAAGAGGTCTTGGCAAGAGGCGTGAGTTAAAAGATTAAAGATTAAACACAAAGCGGGAGTTGTCCACAGATGCCCTTTGTTTGGATGACACTGTGCTTTTGGTAGAAATCTTTCTTCTGAAAGAAGTTGCAGAGGTTGGTGGATAATTTGGTAGGGAATGTAAAACAAGAAATTAAAATGAATATAGAAAGAGAATAATGAGGATAACAAAAGATTAGGTTGACGGAAAGACTTGATATCAGCTAGGGAGGGAGAGAGTATTGTATGAGGTGAATGTGTTCAGCCAATATAGGCGTGGACGTGACAGCCGGCTTGCACAGCCGGATGCTGTGCAAAACCAACTCAATAGCAGCGGTAACATATACACGTGTGAGATGGGAGCACCACATGTCAGGAGACAACGAACTTATGTCCCGAGTAATAAAAGAGAGGAAAGTTTAAATAAGTAAGCATAGTTCTACCAACAACTCTAAAATTGGCGATGAAGCAAGGGTGATGGAATGTTGCAACGAGGAGAATGCTGAGGCATTGATATATCATGTCTGAGGGCAATATGTGGTGTCATATAATGCAGAGAACCCTATTTTGTGGGACACATTAGTACGTTTTTAAGACTCACATGATTCACAAGGGATGTTAGGAAGATGTACATCAGTCGCAGACTTGTCAGGAAGTGGAATATTCCCTGGTGAGGAGGCAGGATCCATACAATTTATAATAAGAGGAATGATTAAGCTACATGGAGCGACCATGAAGATGCGGGGCCCAGGAGCTATGATGGACCCCTGCAAAAAAACCAAAAATAAGTGAGCACACACAATCTCACACACAGACGAGCGCGCGGGCGAGCGAGTCAATGGCCGTCCATGACATAGTAAGAGTATGACGTCACAGAAGAAACCATGACGGTCATATACATAAAAGCGACGTAGTAAAGTACTAGTGTTGAGTGGGTGGAGGTGGTCGTGGTGAGGAGAGACTTCGGTCTGGTACATATATATTAAAGGCCAGGGTCTGGTGTGCAGTCAGTAGAGGTCCTGACTTCAGTTCTTATCAACAGTAAATTACACAGCAACCTTCACCCACGCTAGGCCACTAATCTTACCATGAACCTGAAAATAGTGGTGTGATCCTGATTTCGTAATGTGCGTATTGTGAGTGTACATGTTTACAATCTAAGTATATGCTGTAAAAATTACGCCATGCACACACGTCATGTAGTGGGTGGGGGGGGCCAAAAGTCACCACATACCCCACTTGTAGGTGGCAGTCCACTCACATACCCCACATGTCTGTGGCAATCATCACCCACTTGCAGGTGGCCGTCACCACAATACTCCACTTGTGGGTGGCAACTCGGGTGGGGGGGGGGGGGGGGGGGGGGGGGGCATCCACATACACCATTGTAGGTGGTATTTGCCCACATTCTATTGGTGATAGTCATTCTATTCCCTAGGGACGTAACTAGCCCCATCCATACCTCGCTGTTGATGATAGCCAACCACCCCCATCCCCACTGTGTGGGAGTTAGCCACACCAAACCCCACTGGTGGGTGTTATCCACACATTACCCCACTAGGTGGGTGTTAGCCAACACAAAACCCCTACTGGTGGTGTTAGCCACACCATACCCACTGGTGAGTGATAGCCTACATCATACTCCCACAGGTGAGTGTTACTACAACCAAACCTCCACTGGTGGGTGTTAGCTACACTACACCAAATACCCCCCACCTGGAGGTGTTAGCCACACCATACCCACCCACTGGTGGGTTTACTAACTCCAAACCCCCACTGGTGGGTGTTAGCCACACCATACCCCACTGTGGGTTGTTAGCCACACCATACCCCACTGGTGGTGATAGCCACACCATACCCGGTGTGGTGTGATAGACACCCTGGTAACCCTCTGGAAGGGTGACTGATCACCAACATGATGGTATAGTAAACAACATCCAGTGCTATCCTAAGCCCATCATGTTTGGTGATAGTTCACCCTTCCGCAACCCATGGACCAACAATGAAGAGTTTAACAGATATAAAAGGGTAGAAGAGGTATTCCTGACTTTAACCAAACATGTGATAGTACGTTAATGGCTTGACAGATTGTCCGATTATTCACTCATAGGTAATAGTTGACGAGGTGTCAAGTTATCCTCCTCGTTGTAATCAGACTGATATGTTACAATTTAGGTCCCTATGGCAACGACTGACAGATGTTTTACTCCATTCTGCTTCATGTTCCTAAAATTCATTTGTTTCTGTAATGCAGACAAAGTGTTAACAGGTTGAAGTGATTTGCATATTTTAAAGCATAAATAGGCTAAGATCATCCAGAAGCAGAAGTATCGTGTTGCAGCATGGACTGCTGAAGGTATAATGGAGATACGGTCCTAAATTTCACGATACTCAATATCAATACTACTGAAAAATTATTTTCGTTTGTCTTCATATATCAAAGATTATAATTTATTATTAGATAATTTTTATTATTAACACACTAACTGGCCGATTCCCACCAAGAAGGGTGTCCCGAAAAAGAAAAACTTCACCATCTTTTCACATCCATCACTGACTTGCCTGAAGGTGCTTAACAACTACAAAAGTTTTTAAACTGGCAATCTTAAACACCCTCCATTCAATGCAGGCAACTGTACTTACCCAATCTTCAGGACTCCAGTCGCCTGGCCTGTTTCACCTGGAATCCCTTCATAAATGTTACTTTGCTCACACCCCAACAGCACGTCAAGTATTAAAAAACATTGTCTGTGCCATTCACTCCTATCAACACGTCACGCATGCTTGCTGCGTAAGTCCGAAGCGCCCTCCACACAAAACCTCCTTTAGCCTTCCCTCCCTCCCCAACCTTTCCTAGCCGACCCCTATACCCGCCCCGCCTTCCTTCCACTAGAAACTGATACACTCTTGAAGTCATACTGTTTCGGCTCCTTCTCTCTACATGACCGAACCACATCAACGAGACCTTCCTCAAGAGCCCTCTGGAAACAACAGTTTTGGTAATTCCGCATCCCGCAACCTCCTCCTAACATCCAAACCAACGAATTCTCTGCATTATATTCACACCACACATAGCCTTCAGACATGACATCTCCACTGCCGTCCAGCCTTCTCCCTTCGCTGCAACAACATTTCATCACCCATGCTTCAACAACCCATATAAAGCCTTGGTAACACTATCCTCTCATACAATCCCCTCTTTGCCTCCAAGGGACAAAGTTCCATTGTCTCCACAGAACTCCTAAGGTGGCAACCGCTCACATAGAAGGACTACCATTTCCCCTCCATCAATTCTACTATTCACCTCATCTTCATAGACCCATGCCGCTGACCCCGCCCACAAGTTAGGACCCAAATATCGAATACATTCACCCTCCTCCATACTCTCTCCTTCCAATCTGATATCCAATCTTTTCATCCCCGTAATCTTTTTGTATCCTCAAAACCTTACTCTTTCCTGTATCTCACATAATTTTCTTCTTTGCAAACCCGACCAAATTTCATCCAACCAACCTCTGCAAAACTTCCTCTTCAGAATCTCTCCCCAAGATCACAGTGGTCATCTGGCCAAAGAGCAACTGTGAACAACTCCCACTTATGGGTGATTCATTTCTTTAAACTCCGCACGCGTCTTGCCAAGACCCTCGCATTTAACTTCCCTCTTACAACCCCATCTATAAATACATTAAACAACCACGTGATACACACATCCAGGCTAAGGCCTACTTTTTACTGGGAAATAATCTTCTCCTTCTTTCCTCATACTCTAACTTGAGCCTCCTATCCTCGTAAAAACTTCTTCACTGCTTCAGTAAACCTACCTCCTACAACCATTACACCTGCAGCATCTACCACATTGCCTCCCCTATCCACTCTGTCATACGCCTTTTTCCAAATCCATAAATTCCACAAAAACCTCTTTAGCCTTATCTAAATACTGTTCAATAATATGTTTCACTGTATACAACCTGGTCCACAAACCCCCTACCTTCCTAATCCCTCCTGTTCATCTGCTATCACCTATTCTCCTTCTTATCTCATAATTCTATCAATAATAAAACACTACCAAACACTTTACCAGGTATAACTCAATAAAAGACTTTATCCCCCTTTAATTTTGGTACTCTCTTTTTGGTCCCCTATTCCTTTATACAAAGGAACTATGCATGCTCTCTGGGCAATCCCTAGGTACCCTTAACGCCTCTTCCATACATTTTTATAAAATAATTGCACCACCACATCCAAAACTATATCCCCACCTGCTTTAAACAATTCAATCGTTTAATCCCAGTCAATCACCGGCTGGCTTAACCTCCGCCTTTCATTTTTAACCTTACTCCTCACGAAACTTTCCCCTACACTCACAACTGGCTCTTCCTCACTCCTACAAGATGTTATTCCTCCTTGCCCTATACAAACGAAATCACAGCTTCCCTATCTTCATCAACATTAACAATTCCTCAAAATATTCCATCCATCTGTAGACATTTACTAAAAAAGAGTAGAAAAACTTTTTTTATAATCTTTATTACAGTAATCATTTCTAAACAACGTGATTTAAACATTGGGTTGAGGATTTTAAATAAATATTTGTGTTGTCCAGGTGTGTTGTGTTTGAGTTGATCCCAAAAACGCTAACAAGGACCAGGAGCTGACCTCTGCAACATGTAAGCATCGTCTGCAATATACTGACCAGAGATACTGAATTATAAACAAATTTCATTTACTCTGCCAGTGTATCCGTGTAGAGACAGACGACAATTTGTGGATGCAGCTTTAATTAGACAATGTGTAAGGCTTTATAGAGCTCTACGTAGTGAAACATGAACTTGAAAACATCATGTGTTTTATTTTACAGAGTAGAAATATGATATGATACATCTCTAGGGCAAAGTTAAACGTGAAGACATAATAAATTTCTGTAGAGTGAAACATGACGTGGATACAGCTCGACAAAAAGGGGAACCATTAAATGACAAAAGTTCAACAGGTGAAACATATATGAAAAAGTTCTACAGAGTGAAACATATATGATAAAGCTCTAACAGAGTGAAACATGACATGAACGTCAACTCACACACAGTAAACATAACAAGATAAACATTTTCAAACAGAAAAATATTGACGATAAATCTCTCACATTAAAACATAACATGATAAAACTATTAGCACCAAAACTTACTAAAACCTTGTTATAGGTGTTGCTAGTAAGAAGGTCAGCAGGTGTCAGTGAAATCCCCGTCAGTCCCTGCTTCCTCAGTCTTCAGTTGAGAACTAAAATCATGCCTATAATAGTGGTCTTTATCCAAGGAAACTAGAACTACCCTTCCAACCGAGTGATTACCTTTCGTCTCCCAAGAGCTATGGTAATTCCCAGTTGGTTTAGCGCTTTCCTGCCAATTTTAGTAATATGCAGTGGGTTTGATTCACTCTTTAAAAAACATATACTCTGATTTTTTCCAAGTGTACTCTGTGTAGGAGTACATACACTAGCCTCAACACACTTGTATTGAGATTACTCACAAAATCGTAATAACTATTGCCAAACAGACCACGGAGCGGTGTGGAATGAGCCTATGGCAAGTGAGGACGTAAAACGCCTGGCCAGTTCGTCAGCCACTGGACCAGCTGGCTACATTAAGATACATTCAACTAAGTATATTTCTCTATACATCATAGGGAAGCTAGCTGGACTCCACTAAAACAAAACGCGACCTAGTGCGTAAGGTCGCTAATTCACACTAACCACTGACCTGCAATTTAAGACTCAAACTGGTAACCGATGACTTGGAACCTTAATAATTTTTTTCTTGCTTTTATTAAAACAAATAGTAATATAAAGCAACAGCTAGTTAATAAATAATTGAAAAACTCGGGTAACAAAAACCCGAGAATTGTTTTTTAAAACTATTACCCAAATAATCGTCCGACATCAACATCATCATCATCATCATCATCATCATCATCATCATCATCATCATCATCATCATCATCATCAATCATCATCATCATCATCATCAACATCATCCCTCAACAAAGTCATCAATCATCTCTATCTTCTTCTTTTTGTGTATTTATTACTATTTTTGAATAATTAAACTGTTATTATTATAATAATTATTATTAATTCTGTCATTATTATTATTTCTGTCATTATTATTATCCTTTTCTATTATTTGTATTAAACTTAATTATACTTTATCTTACCGTTTTTATTCTTCTCTTTTTCTTCTTCTTATGGTATATATATACTAGTTTTTAACTATTATACTATTAATACTGTAATAATAATAATTATATTTTTTATCATTATTATTACTCTTCTTTCTATTATTTGTAATATAACTTATTACACTTTATCTACCTTTAGTATTATGTTTATTAATTTATTATCATTATATCTTTAACTATACACATTATTCTTCATCTTATCTTTAATCTTTACTTTATCTTATTCATTATACGTATATTTTTACCCTAGAAAACGCCATTAGTTCAAGCGTTCCATTTTCAATAATCATTGTTAACGATCATTCACTCAAAATATTTCACAGTAAATACAATTGTTTTAAGTAGTACCCCCACCCCCATTAAAAATTCATCACGCAATTGAATCCAGACCAACTCATCGCAATGAGTAAGTTCCAAGTTTCGGCGTTGGATTTAACTTATCCATGTGTTGCATATTCCTTTATTCTTAAATGTATACCTGCCCAATCACCATTACCTCTACTATAAACCCCCATTAACCCCATTATTTACCAACAGTTGTCCTCACCAGGACGTGGCCCAGCGCTGTGCCGAGGATTCGACATTGGTTTCAGACACAGATTTTATCGAAAGTTCCAAATTAACATATCAGAGGAAGACATCCATGTAAGATAAACAACACTTAATGATTGGAAAAGAACATTAACGACATAAGAAGACAGTGACAGATTGAGGAAGGTGACACACGTTAAGAAGGTGACACATGTGAGGAAGGTGAAACTGTTAGGAGGGTGAAACAGTTAGGTGAAAAATGTAAGAAAGGTGATACATTGAAGAAGGTGACATATGTGAGGAAGGTGACAGATGTGAGCAAGGTGACAGACGTAAGGAAAGTGACAGGAGTGAGGAAGGTGACAGATGTGAAGAAGGTGACAGATGTGAGGAAAGGTGAGCAGACGTGAGGAAGGTGACAGATAAAGAGGAAGGTGACATATATGTGAGGAAGGTGACACATGTGAGGAAGTGACATGTGAGGAAGGTGGCAGATGTGAGGAAGGTGACAGATGTGATGAAGGTGACAGATGTGAGGAAGGTGACACAAGCCTTACCTCCATAGTGGGAAAATTTATGGAAGCAATAATTGCCAAGCAATTACGTATACCCATCTTAGATAGGCATCAGATTGATTAACGAATTCACAACACGGAATAACAAAGTGGCCGTTCCTGTCGTACGAATTTACTATTTTTTTTTCATTAATGAGTTTTTGAGGAGGTAGATCATGTAATTAATATTAAATTGTGCATATGGACTTCAGTAAGGTCTGTTCGATAGAGATTCCGACACAAGGCTATTGAGGAAACTTAAGGCACACAGACTAGGCGAATTTTTTTCCCCCTGGATAGAGCCATGGCTGACAAATAGAGAGCAGATAGTTTGCATAAATGGGAAGAAAATCAGAAATAGGGGGCACGTCACAAGCGGTGTTTTCTCATGGGTCAGTGAGCGGCCCTATGTTGTTCACAATTTACCATAAACGACATAGATGAGGAGGAATAATAGCGACAATAAGCAAATTTGCTGAGACACCAAATAGCAGCGCCATTCATTCAAATGAGGACACTAGAGCACTCCATGATGATTTGCGTATAGACTGATGCAATGGTCGGAGAAGTGGCAGATGCCAGTTTTAATATTGACAAATGCAAATTCTAATGATGGACAGTTAAATAACTCATCCACAAATAAACAAAAGAATGTCGATCTTTAATACTACTGATTGCGAAAATGATTTTAGGAGTTCTGGTTAGCAGTAATCTAAAACCAAGACAACAGTGCATTAGATGTCCGCATAAGCTAACAGAATTCTTGGCTTCATATCTAAGAAGCATAGAATAATAGAATCCTCAGGTTGTTTTCTTCAATACTCTATATATCCTTGTTAGGCCTCATTTAGATTATGCTGCTCAGTTCTGGTCACCGTATTACAGAATGATATAAATTCTCTGGGAAACTTAGAGGAGGATGACAAAGATGATCCCATGTTTTCAAAAACTTCCTATGAGGATAGACATGTGGGCCCTGAATTTGCACTCTCTGAAGAGCATAGATTAAGGGGGATATGATCGAGGTGTATAATGGAAAACAAGAAGACATAAAGGATTAATTAGTGTGCTGAAAATTCAGCCAAGACAGGACTCGCAGCAATGGTTCAAGTGGAAAAATTCAGATTCAGGATAAGGATATAGGGAACACTGGTTTGGTAATAGAGTTGTTGATGAGTGTAACAAAACTCTCCCCCGAGTACAGTTTATTCAGGCTAGAACGTTGTGTAGTTTTTAAAAATAGATAGATAAATACACTGAGTTGGGTGTGGTGTGGGTGTGAGTTGGACCTGACTAGCTTGTTGCCTGCTGGGTTGGGTGCAGTGCTCCGATCCTTGAGTGGAGGTGACCAGACTGGGGGTCATTGGGCTAATCCGGGGGGGGGGGGTGTCATTGGTCTAATCCGGGAACGGGGGGACCTGGACCTCTCTCAGTGGGTCAGTAGGCATGTTGCAGTGTTTTCCTTCTTCTTTCCTTATGTTTATGTGAGGAAGGTGACAGATGGAGGAAGGTGACGAGATGTAGGATGGTGAGAGATAGTGAGGATGGTGACAGATGTGAGGAAGGGACAGATATGAGGATGGGTGACACATATGAGGAAGAGGTGACAGATGTGTAGGAAGGTGACAAAGATGTGAGGAAGTGCCAGAATGTGAGAAGGTGACAGATGTGAGGGAGGTGACAGATGTGAGGAAGGTGACAGAAATGAGGAAGTGACAGATGTGAGGAAGGAGAACAGAATTATTAATATATAAGGAAAGGAGGGTAGGCCAGAAAATGTGAGGAATATGACAGATGAAGGAAGGTGACAGATGTAAGGAGGTTGACAATGTGAGGAAGTGACACATGTGAGAAGTTGACATGGGAGGGAAGGAGGCGTGGAGGAAGGTGACAGAATGTGTGGAAATGGTGACTACATGGAGGAGATTGTCATATTTGAGGAAGGTGACAGATGTGAGGAAGGTGACAGTGGTGTGAGGAAGGTGACAGATGGTGAGGAAGGTGACAGATGTGATGAAGGTGACAGATGTGGATTGAAATGGTGACAGATGTGAGGGAGGTGACAGATGTGAGAAGGTGACAGATGTGATCAAGGTGACAGATGTGAGATAGGTGATCAGTAGTGTATAAAGATCAGCTTTGCACATTGTCTATCAAAACCATACCGCTGTAAGGCCAGTTAAAAACTAAAATTAAAAATAAATAACCCATACTAAGCAAATATGTATTTTTTGGATAGATAAATTCATTTATTTTTTTAAAAATGTATTAATTTTGCACAGTGTTTGGGATTAACAAAACATTATTATTATATCTATGTAATTGTTATAAATTAATATTTAATCTGGGTTAGCCCAACAAAGAGAAATAGCAAACTAATTAGTCTCATACAGCTTAAGTTTAAGAGTCTTGCATGGTAAATAAAGTTATTCTGACAGAAAGGAGAGTGAAGATACTGTAGAGTTCAGATACTAATGTACAAGTGTAACAGCTCTTATATTTACATTCGATTGCAAGAAATAGAACTCACTATAAAATACATGACTGTAAATATTGAAAAAAAAAATACCAGTGAATATAGGACACATCTTCAGAGGAAGAGTCTATTCTCCTGAAGATGTGTGTGTAAGTACAAAAATGAAGGACACTCTGGTTTTATTTTATTATTTTGATCACGGTATATACAACTAAGTGTCAGTTAGTGCCAATAATCCCAATGAAGTGGTCGAATTATTGGACATTTCCTAGTATTTATTTGGAATTATATGAAATTTTTGTTCACGATTCTGAAATTTGGGGAAAATAAACTAATATGAATTAGTATCGCACTAAATCAAAACTCGTACTATTGAAACTTTTACTGTATACAAATTCAAAGATGTCCGGCTACAATAATACCGACTAAATCACAGCTGTGTGACTCAAACTCACCTCTAAGTTGAATTCAACAAACTTTTTTTTAATGACTGTTGTTAGAGACTTTATAATATTTTTCAGTATATATAAAGTACACCTTATTTCTTAATTAATCATTATTATAAGTTATTTTGAGCATCGAAAGAGCATATCCTCACTTTAAAAGAGTAAATCTTCACATTAAAATTGTATAGTACACAATTGTACTATATTTTACGAAGAACTAAACTCACATGGGTCATTCAACTCGTGGAAGGGTTGGCCCTCGGCTCTCTGCCCCTTACTAAATTTTCATCGTCATTTCGCTTCTACCCGAAAAGTTTCAATGAACGTATGTCAATAGTAGTTCACTGTGTATACTACTACAGTAGTTATATTAGTTATCTAAGTCATGCTGCTGGTGTACGAAGTACTGAATAACAAATAGTAAACGTAGATAATTCTCAAATACAGGAACAAAAAATGTTCCGAATTTTTTGAAGTTCCGAATTTTTTTATTTGGTTTCTTTAAGCAGTATACAGGTGATGTAGTTTACATGTAATAAAGTATTGTTAGGCGCACAAGAAAGCCACTAACATGCGGTGCATTGTGGGAAGAAATTTAATGTACTATGCAAAATAACCACTGTGGGCCTGACATGGTAACTGGTTGTGGGCCTGGCATCGTAACTGGTGGTGGACATAGCATCGTAACTGGTGGTGGGCCTGGCATCGTTAACTGGTGGTGGGCCTGGCATCGTAACTGGTGGTGGACATAGCATCGTAACTGGTGGTGGGCCTGGCATCGTTAACTGGTGGTGGTGGCATGACGGGGGATCATCGTAACTGGTGGTGGGCCTGGCATCGTTAACTGGTTGTGGGCCTGGCATCGTAACTGGTGGTGGACATAGCATCGTAACTGGTGGTGGCCTGGCATCGTTAACTGGTGGTGGGCCTGGCATCGTAACTGGTGGTGGCCTAGCATCGTAACTGTGGTGGACATAGCATCGTTAACTGGTGGTGGGCTGGCAGTAAACTGGCCATAGCACCGATGGTGCTATACTGTGGCCGCATGTATGTGTGCATGCAATATTAATTTCTAGCAGTTATGTGGTCATGGACGATACCTCGGCAAGACGAGTGTACTAGTAAAAGTGTACAAGCGAAATGATCATTTACTGCTTTTGTCATCTAGTGGATTAGGACGATGAGATTTTTTTTTTTTTTTTTTTTTTTTACACAGGGTTTGACAAGGTTAAGGATCCCTAGCTTTATTGACAAGCTATTTAGAGGTTAAGGATTCCTAACTTCATTGGCAAGCTAAGAGCTGTTACCTACATCAGCTCATTTGAAAGCATTTTTATTGTTAAGAGACATACAAGTAGGAAACAGGATGAAGTTGGAGCCATCTGTGGGCCAGCATTTTCATTTGATCAACTGACTTTATCTCGTTGACATCATTATGCTGTACAAATGTGTTCCATACTCGAGTCATCCTGGGTATGTATGATCTCAGATGGAGTGATGTTCTGGAGAAGGGTACAGCCAGAGTGAAGTTGCTGCTTTCTGCCCGTCATGTGGCATAAAAGCTTGTTTCACGCTGTCCTCGAAGTGGATCCAAGTGTGGTATTTTGACAATATTGGCCTTGTACATAACAGTAAGGCCACCCACATCCCTCCTATGTTGAAGGCTCTGCTGAAATGACAGATCTATCTTTTTTTATGCCCTTAGTGAAGCGTACTTTAGGCGTCATCGGCTACTTTCAGGCAGTGTGCCATATGCAATTCCCAAGGGTCTTGGGAGGTCACGATCGAAAACCCTAGCCACTGACAGTGATACCGATCATGAAGGAGAATATGTGAGGATTGGAGGAAGAGGAGGTGGTGGCGTGTGGCATGGTGCCTGGGCCGCATGGTGCGGTGGGCGGGCAGACGAAGGGGCCCAATGACCAATTTGGACCTCTTTTTTCTCTCTCTTCTGATTTCTTTAATTTTTGGTGTACGTGAAGAAGTGTTCACTCTTCTTATTGTGTGTAAGTTTCAATAAGGTAGCCCAAAAGACAACTGAAAAACAATATATTTACTGAAAATTACTTTTGGCAAGAACCCCGTCCTAAATGGCACTACGAAAGATGGTTCTGGGACTTGGTACTTATAAAACAATGTTAATGCGATGTTTTCTCTGGCGGAAATCCTGTAAATATCTTTCTTTATTCTACAAAAAAAAAAACAAAGTTGCTAAGTTTTTGACATGTTGCAAAATATCTACCCTTTATTCCCACACAAATCCCAAAACAATTGGGATATTTCCAATCTGCCACAGCTGAAATGTAGACTAATCATTCATTTATTATTCCTGTCAAAATCATTTCACATAAGCCAATAAAAATTTATGGGAAAACACTGGACGGTCTCCTGACTCAGGGAAAAAAAATTCCGAGAGAACTATTTTTGGTTCGTTGTTTTCCTTATGAAACTAGTGATCTAGTGCAGTTACCCTTACAAACACTTTGTTTTCTCGTACCCAGGACCAGAGAACACCAGACTGGAAGGAGCAGTAATTATTTTATATGGCGGGATTGGATCTGAAAACTCGGCATATTATGGCCTATTTTATTCATTCTAGAGTATATTCCATGTTTCTATGTCATTTATATTGCTTATTATGTCATATTAGATCAAGTTTGATAGATAAATAAGCCGTAGAGTTGATATTACTGTAATAATGAAGTATTTTCTCCTGCCTCCTGAAAGCCAGGAATTCCAATGATGTAAACAAATATTCTTAGACGGCTCCTGATTAGCTCCCAGACTGTATTAGCTCCACCCACTCTCTTATGATTTACTTCCATACTGTTCATTAGCTCCACCCACTCGCTTATGATTGGCTTCCATACTGTGTATTAGCTCCACCCACTCTCTTATGATTGGCTTCCATAAGTGTATCAGCTCCGCCTGCTCCCTTATGATGCCAAATCGTCAATTATTATATTGGAAAAAATAATACAAGAAATAACAAAAATGAAAAAACGGGAAAAAAAATCCTAAAAATTTACTGGATGTGAGTAGTCATGTTGATTTTTTTTTCTTATTCGCCGGTACTCTCCCGGCCCGGGTCTTTTCCAAGTAGTGGTGACCCGGCCTTGGCTCCGTATCTGGGGAGTATCTCGAGACCTAAGTCTCCCATGGGAGAAGTGTTGATAGCGGCGGTGTCACAATACATGATATAAATAATTATAATTCCTTGAAGGAATTATTTATATTATGCCTCCTTGTAGGAACATCATATAACATTGATTCTTGTACCATTGTGTTGCCAATGAGTTAAGCTATTTTTCTATAGGATTAACTCAATTTCCATAATTTTTCGATTTTTTTATTTTCACTAGCGCGCCGCACACGTTATGCCTTCCCCTCCCCCAACAATGATGTGCCTCCACTCCCGTCCCTCCTCCGGCTCCCCCACGCCCCATGTCATATGTCCACCCAGCACCATCTAACCGTGAATGGAACTGGACAGAAAGTACATTCGTGCCACATCGTTTTGATTTTGATGCCAGTGGAAGCGCCATCCTGCCAGAATGTCCCAACACGAATGAGTCTACGGAATCAGACATTTTCCAGTTATACTTTAACGAGCCTACAATGTACTTAACTGTCACGCAGACAAACAATTACTGCAGCTATATAATGGACAACACAGAGGTTGCAGAATCATCACGGCTTCGCAGGTGGAAAGATATAAATGTGGTCGAAATGTATTTATTCCTTGTCACTGTCGTGCTTTTGCCTCATACGTATAAGGACAATATAGAACAGTACTGGTCCATAGACTACTACGTCAGTACTCCTGTCTTCCTGACCTCCTTCTCTTCAACACATTTACTTTGTTGCTACGAATCTAGCACTACTCAGACAAGAATAGGCACAACAGAAATGACCTATAAAAAAATCCGGGAAGTGGGTTTTATGAATATGAAAGCGAAATTCAGTGCATATTTTTTCATCCCTTTCAAAAAACAGAGAGTTTTAAATATAGTTAAGATTTTATAGTTAAGAAGAATAGCATAAAATATATGACTGTAAACCATAAGGAGAACTCGTGAAATATTTAAAAAAATGACCGACAAAGTTGTTTTTTATTCTCTTTAATTATTGTCTGAATAATGAAAACAGACGAAAATGACTTGAGTTATCAGTAATCGCTGTTTTAGATATTATTAAAACAGAAAAAAGGGCCCAGCTTCTCAATCCCTTAACTTAAGTATTAGACGAGTTACCCTTAAAACAATAAACTCCAAATTTTCACATAGTAATCAACTACTGCTACTAAAACTGCAGTCACCACGACTACCAGGGACTAACCACGACTACCAAAACTACCACGACTACCAAGACTACCACGACTATGTCCTTGTATTATTTTGTAATGACTTAACAAAAGCTACTGGAGAGCAAAACGTTTGTTTACAGTTGTTAGTTGCACTTGGTCCTTTTACTTAAAAATTTTACTATAATCATTTGCGAATCTTTTAATCCTGAGACATGCACCAGACTGAATGTTCCCACGTACTTGTAAGTGTGGACAATGCACCAGACTGAATGTTCCCACGTACTTGTAAGTGATGACATGCACCAGACTGAATGTTCCCCCAAGTACTTTTTGTAAGTGTGACATGCCACCAGACTGAATGTTCCCACGTACTTGTAAGTGATGACATGCGCCAGACTGAATGTTCCCAAAGTACTTGTATGTGATGACATGCACCAGACTGAATGTTCCCACGTACTTGTAAGTGATGACATGCGCCAGACTGAATGTTCCCAGTACTTGTAAGTGTGACATGCACCAGACTGAATGTTCCCACGTACTTGTAAAGTGATGACATTTCACCAGACTGAATGTTCCCCCGTTTCTTGTAAGTGATGACATGCACCAGACTGAATGTTCCCACGTACTTGTAAGTGATGACATGCACCAGACTGAATGTTCCCACGTACTTGTAAGTGATGACATGCGCCAGACTGAATGTTCCCACGTACTTGTTTAAATGATGACATGCACCGGACTGAATGTTCCCCACGTAATTGTAATTTATGACATGCGCCAGAACTGAATGTTCCACGTACTTTTTAAGTGACGACATGCACAAGACTGGAATTTCCCACGTACTTGTAAGTGATGACATGCACCAGACTGAATGTTCCCACGTACTTGTAAGTGATGACATGCACCAGACTGAATGTTCCCACGTACTTGTAAGTGACGACATGCACCAGACTGAATGTTCCCACGTACTTGTAAGTGAATGACATGCGCCAGACTGAATGTTTTCCCACGTACTTGTAAGTGATGACATGCACCAGACTGAATGTTCCCACTACTTGTAAGTGACGACATGCAAACCCGGGCTGAAAGCTCCCACGTACTTGTAAGTTTGACATGCAACAGACTGAATGTTCCCACGTACTTGTAAGTGATGACATGCACCAGACTGAATGTTCCCACGTATTGTAAGTGATGACATGCACCAGACTGAATGTTCCCACGTACTTGTAAGTGACGACATGCACCAGACTGAATGTTCCCACGTCTTGTAAGTGACGACATGCACCAGACTGAATGTTTCCCCACGTACTTGTAAAATGATGACATGCACCAGACTGAATGTTCCCACGTACTTGTAAGTGATGACATGCACCAGACTGAATGTTCCCCGTACTTGTAAGTGACGACATGCACCAGACTGAATGTTCCCACGTACTTGTAAGTGACGACTGCACAAGACTGAATGTTCCACGTAGTTGTAAGTGATGACATGACCAGGGCTGAATGTTCCACGTACTTGTAATGATGACATGGGACCGGACTGAATGTTCCCACGTAGTTGTAAGTGATGACATGCCCCCAACTGAATGTTCCCACGTACTTGTAAGTGACGACATGCACCAGGACTATATGTTCCCCCGTTTCTTGTAAGTTTATGACATGCAACCAGGGACTAATTGTTTCCCCCGTACTTGTAAGTGATGAGATGCACCAGACTGAATGTTCCCACCTACTTGTAAGTGATTGACATGCACCAGACTGAATGTTCCCACGTACTTGTAAGTGATGACATGCACCAGAATTGAATGTTCCCACGTACTTGTAAGTGATGACATGCCCACCAGACTGAATGTTCCCACGTACTTGTAAGTGACGACATGCACCAGGACTGAATGTTCCCAGGGACTTGTAAGTGATGACATGCACCAGACTGAATGTTCCCACGTACTTGTAAGTGATGCATGCACCGGACTGAATTTCCCACGTAGTTGTTTAAATGATGACATGCACCAGACTGAATGTTCCCACGTACTTGTAAGTGCGAAAATGCAATGACCCGACTATATTTTTCCCACGTATTGTAGTGATGACATGCACCAAATAATTGTTCCCACGTACTTGTAAGTGATGAGATTCACCAGACTGAATTTTTCCCACCTACTTTTTAATGTGATGACATGGGGACCAGACTGAATGTTCCCACGTACTTGTAAGTGATGACATGCACCAGACTGAATGTTCCCACGAATTGTAAGTGACGACATGCACCAGACTATATGTTCCCACGTACTTGTAAGTGATGACATGCACCAGACTGAATGTTCCCACGTACTTGTAAGTGATGACATGCGCCATACTGAATGTTCCCACGTACTTGTAAGTGATGACATGCGCCAGACTGAATGTTCCCACGTACTTTGTAAGTGATGACATGAACCAGACTGAATGTTCCCAACGTTTTTGTAAGTGATGACATGCACCAGACTGAATGTTCCCACGTACTTGTAAGTGATGACATGCACCAGATTGGGAAAGTTCCCACGTACTTGAAGTGATGACATTTCACCAGACTGAATTTTTCCACATACTTGTAAGTGATGACATGCGCCAGACTGAATGTTCCCAGTACTTGTAAGTGATGACATGCACCAGACTGAATGTTCCCACGTTTCTTGTAAGTGATGAATTTCCAGACTGAATGTTCCCACGTACTTGTAAGTGATGACATTTCACCAGACTGAATGTTCCCACGTACTTGTAAGTGACGACATTTCACCAGACTGAATGTTCCCACGTACTTGTAAGTGATGACATGCACCAGACTGAATGTTCCCACGTACTTGTAAGTGATGACATGCACCAGACTGAATGTTCCCACGTACTTGTAAGTGACGACATGCACCATGTGGAGAAATTTTCTCCAGGAGGGGGGTATCAGCCCCCTTCAGCCCTTTCAGCCCTGAGGGGCCACCAGGGGGGCGAGCGTCTTGTTTACTGCTAGAGTGAGTAATTGATCACAGATGCTATGCCACGTAGTCAAGTGACCTCTGCTCCTTGCAGCGGTGTTGCAAAGTGTATTTTTATAAGAGACAATACATTCTTACTTTAGCAGGACAATTAAGGAAAATCCTGCTCCCAAAATTTATTACCATAGTAAAGAAAAGTGTACATTTGTTGTCTATGATTAAGACAGCAAGAAAGAAACATTCTGCTTTGCTTCATCGAGGAGGTGACAAGGATGCAAGGTCTAGGTCAGCGTTTTTTTTTGTGCTGGGGGCAGTGACGGCCCTGGAGCGCTGTGGCGTCTGCCAGACTATCTTTTGACTATAGGGGAGAGTGACACTGACGCCAGGATAACTAGCAAAGAACACTGATCTTGCGTTAGTGTGGAAAAGTGTTTTCCCTAAAACCGATAAAATAAGAGAAATGTGATCATTTTCTTGTGTACATTTCAATAAAAAAAAATCTTGTGGAACTAGTTACCAGGTGCGTTTCCAGACAAAGGGAAAAAGTGGGGCACCAAGGACACTTCAGCTTTTATCAAGTCACCGAAAACTGCGAAGGTGTTTTGGAACACCATAGCTCCTTACAAAGAGCAAGGTATGTTACGAAATTTTTTGTAGTTTGGGGGAAATTGGCCCAAATTTTTGAGTCAAAGGGGGTTTGTAATAACCAAAAATCCAGTAAGGTGTGGGCTTTTTTAGTCCAAAAAAATAGGTATTCGTCACCGTCATCGAAAGAAATATGCTGAAATAACACCCATAGGGGTAATTTAACTTTCAATTTATCTCTTGACACCCCTGTTGGATGGTTTGACAGCTCTAACCTGCTGCGGGGCGGCTGTGAGACGATTTGTGTCATTTTAGTAAGTGTTCATTATTAAAAATTTTAAAAAAAACCCGCAGGGAAGGCCAAAATTCCAACACACCAGACGAATGTTCCCACGTACTTGTAAGTTGACTGCACCCGACTGAATGTTCCCACGTCTTGTAATGAGACATGCACCCCGACTGAATGTTCCCACCTATTGTAAGTTTAGACAGCACCAGACTGAATGTTCCCCGTACTTGTAATGATGACATGCACCCCTGAATGTTCCCCCCGTACTTGTAATGATGACAGCACCCGACTAATGCCCCCCGTATGTAAGGTGAATCACCACACTGAATTTCCCCCCGTACTGTAAGT
>NC_069498.1:5033002-5092405 GCF_026875155.1 Cherax quadricarinatus
ACACAAATAAATTTTTCTTTAACCATGATCTCCCTTCAAATACCTTAGTGAAAAAAGTTAATAAATTCGTAAGGCAGGAACGCACTTTGAAAAACCGTGCTGGATTCATTGATTTTTTTAAATGTTTTCAAGAGGCTGCGAATTGCCTCGCAATTATATGATTCAATAAATTTTCCCACTATGAAGGCTAGGCATATTGGTCTATAGTTCGAAGCTAAGGACCTGTCACCTGCTTTGAAAATAGGTATCACATTTGCCATTTTCCACTCATCATGCACAAAGCCAGTTTGTAGTGATATGTTAAAAAGATTCACCAAAGGTTCGCTAAGCTCCTCTTTGCATTGCTTTAGAACCCTAGCAAACAGTTCATCAGGGCCTGGGGATTTGTTAGGTTTGAATTATCTATTGGCCTAAGGACCATGTCACTTGTGACCCTAATCGTGCATAGTTTACTATCTCCCTGTTCTACATTATTTTATAATTTCTGGAATATCGCTAGTATCTTCCTGTGTAAAAAACTAGAGAGGAAGTATGTGTTAAAAATTATACACATTTCTTTATCACTGTCCATGAGCTGACTTGAGTAACTTTTGAGTGGGCCTATCTTGTCCCTAATCTTACTTATCTGTATACCTGAAAGAATCCTCTTGGGTTAGTCTTCGATTCTCTTGCAACTTTAACCTCATAATGTTTTCTTTAACTGAATATACTGATTTCTTAATTGCTCCCCTCCTCTTTTGATTCGCCTGTATATGCCTCACTTTTGACCAAGCATATATATACATACACGCATCTAGGTTTTTCTTCTCTTTCTTAATAGCTCTTGTTCTTCTTTATTTCCGCTATTGTCCATGGGGAAGTGAAAAAGAATCTTTCCTCCATAAGCCCATGCGTGTCGTATGAGGCGACTAAAATTCCGGGAGCAATGGGCTAGTAACCCCTTCTCCTGTATACACTTACTAAAAAAGAGAAGAAGAAAAACTTATAAAACTGGGATGCTGAATGTGCGTGGACGTAGTGCGGATGATAAGAAAGAGATGATTGCTGATGTTATCAATGAAAAGAAGTTGGATGTTCTAGCCCTAAGCGAAACAAATCTAAGGGGGAGGTAATTTCAAGGGGGGAAAATAAAGGGGGGTTAACCCAGGAGCCCTCTGAGAAAAATTTAGAGCAAGGGAAAGGGGGTAGAAATAATTTTTAAAGGGATGGGTTATGATTGAGAAAGGGAATATAAATAAAATTCAGGGATTTTTGGGATCCACTAAAAGGGTGAATTTTAATAAACTAAAAGGGGAGGCAGTTGGGAAAAAAATAAAAAAAACTAGGGAAAATGGGCTAGGAGAGAAGGCAATGAGGCGAAATGTATGGGGTGGTTTAAGAAAAAAAGTTTTAGAGTTCAGCAAAAATTTTATTTAAAAGGAAAGGGGTGCGGGAGGAAGAAAGCAATTGGGGGAATAAATAAAGTAAAGAAGTAAAAGGGGAAAAAATTTTAGCATAAAAAGGGGTTTTTTTAACAAAGAAAGTAGCAAGGAGGAAGAATATACAAGAGAAAGGAAATTAAGAGACGGGGTGAAGCAATAAAAAAAGGAGCAAAGAGAGAGGGGTAATTTTACCAAAAAATTTTTTGAAAAAAGAAAAAGTAATTAATAATTGAGGGGCCGGGGAACAAATGTTTTACAGTTAAAAAAATTAAAGGGGGAGTCATTAAAGGGAAAGAAAAGAGTTCTAAAAATGGGGGGAAATTTTTGAGAAACGTTAAAATGTTATGAAGATAAAAGCTGGATTTCGGAAGGGGGCAAGGACAATAACACTTGTGGGAGGAGAAAGAGCCAGTTGTATGGGGGGAAAATTTCCTGAGCAGGGGAAAAAGAAAAGGTAAAGCGCCTGATTGATGGAATAAAGATAGAAATTTTAAAAGCAGGGGGGGAAAATTTTTGGAGTGGTTCCCCCATTATTAATGAATATGTGGAAGGGGGTAAGTACCTGGGGACGGGCAGAGATGTGCATATTTTTTGGGTATAAAGACAAAAGGGGGCAAAAGGAGTGCAAAAAAATAGGGAAAAATCTGTTGAGTATACCTGGTAGAGGGTTTGGGGAATAGAGTTTTTTATTGAAAAAATTTAAGTAAACGGAAGTAGGATAACCAAGTTTTACAAAAAAACATAAAGGGAACAGTATTCAATAAGGCTAAAGAGCTTTTGTTAAATTTTAGGGATCAAAAGGTGTATGACGGTTATTGGGGGGCAATGGGGCAAAATTTGCAGGTTTTATGGAAAGGAGTATTTCTGAAACATTGAAAGTTTTTAAAGAGGATATGAGACAAGTTAAGAAGTAGGAAAGGGGGAGAAAAATTTCCCAAAAAAGAGGCCTTGACAACATGTGTGATGTCCCGGGTTTTTTAAAATAATTATTAGGGAGTTTGTAAGAAAGTAAGCGAGAGTTTTGGCAAGAGGTGGGAGAAAAAAAGATAAAGAATTTAACAAAAACGGGGGGCACAGTTGCTCTTTGTTGATGACACTGTGCTTTTTTAAAACTAAGAGAATTGCAGATTGGGTGGATGAATTTGTGAAGTAAAAGAAAAAATTTAAAAAAGTGAATATAGGAAAGAAAATAATGAGGATAAAAAAAAGATTAGGGTTCAATTTTTAGGTTTTGGAGGGTTTCACAGAGGGTCAATGAAGAGAGGTAATCATAGAATGATGAGGTTAAAAAAGGGTGAGGGGTGCACCTTTTGTCGGGAACAAAAAAATTTTGCCGTGGAAGAAAAAGGGGAATGTAGTGCAAGTTTTTACCAACACTCTAAAATGGGTTTGGGAAGCATGGGTGATGAATTTTGCAACGGGGAAAGGCTGGGGGCAGTGGATATATCATGTCTGAGGGCAAGTGTGGGTGAAAATAATGCAGAAAATCCCGTAGTTTGGGTTTCACATTTGTGTTAAGAAAAATGAATAAAGGGTGTTAGGAAATGTTTTTAAGGAGAAATTTTCAGAATTAAAGCGGAGGGGGAGGGTCCATACATATTTTAAAAAAAAGGTATAAAGCCAGGGCACCATGAAGTGCGGGCCAGGGGCTTGAATGGACCCCTGCAACCAAAATTAGGTACACACACATTTTCACACACACGTGGCCCCGGGGAGCGGAGTCAATGGCCTCCATGACATAGAAAGAAATGACTCACAGAAGTAAAATGACGTCAATACATAGAAGCGACGTAGTATAGTACATGTTGGAAATGGGGGGTGGTGGTCGGGTTGGGGGAAAAACAGGCTGGGACATAAATATTAAGGCCAGGGCTGGGGGCATCAGTAATCTGACTTTAATCTGATCCATTAAGTTACAAAAGCAACCTTTACCACGCAGCCACTATCTTTAACCCGCACCTAAAATTGTGTTCCTGTTTTTTAAAAGGAGTATTGTTAGTGTCAAAGTTTACATATAAGTAAAATGCTTTTAAAAATTTTCGCCCTGCCCCCAAAAGTAGTGCGACACCCCATACCCCACTTGTAGGTGGGAGTCCCCCCAAAACCCCCCACTTTAGGGGCAACACCACCCCCCTTGCAGGTGAAGTCACCACAAACCCCCCCTTTTGGGGGCACTCACCACATACACCCCTTAGGGGTATTTTCCACATTCCTATTGGGGAAGCCCCTCCCAAATTCCCCAGGGTACGTAACAGCCAACCCCCAAACCCCTGTGGGATGGCCACCCCAAACCCCCCGGGGGTGTTTTGCCCACACCAACCCCCATGGGGGGGTGTGCCAACAAAACCCCACGGTGGGTGTTACCACACCATCCCCCCCTGTGAGTGTTACTACACCAACCCCCCCACGGGGAGTTTACCACACCATACCCCCCTGGGGGGTTAGCTACACCCTACCCCCATGGTGGGGGTTAGCCACACCAAAACCCCACTGGGGTTTTACTACACCATACCCCCACTGGTGGGTGATAGCCACCCATACACCCACTGGTGGGGTTCGCCACAACGATACCCACAGGTGGGTGATAGCCACACCATACCCCGGTGGTGGGTGATAGCCACCCTGTAACCCTCTGGAAGGGTGACTATCACCAACCATGATGGGTATAGGATAACAACATCAGCC
Organism: Cherax quadricarinatus; assembly: GCF_026875155.1. Taxonomy (NCBI): domain Eukaryota; kingdom Metazoa; phylum Arthropoda; class Malacostraca; order Decapoda; family Parastacidae; genus Cherax; species Cherax quadricarinatus. The sequence continues at coordinate 5,037,109 of NC_069498.1, forward strand.
ATTGCTCTCCCTATACCCATCATGGTGGGATAGTCACCCTTTCCCATCCCATGGACAACAATGAAGAGTTTTACCAGATCTATTGGGTAGAAGAGTTTTCCTGACTTAACCAAACATTGATAAACTTAATGCTTGACAGATGGTCGATTATACTCTCATGGTAATAGTTGAGACAGTGTCAAGTATCCTCTCGTGCTGTAATAGACTGATATGTTACAATGAGGTCCCTATGTAAACGGACTGACAGATTTTACTCACATTCTGCTTCATGTTTCCTAAAATTCACTTGTTTTTGTAATCTGGACAGTGTACAGGTTGAGTGATTTACATATTGGAAAGCATTAATTACTAAGATCCACCATGAAGCCGAGTATCGTGTTGCAAGTCGCAAGACTGCTGAAGGTTAGGGGAGAAATGGTCCTAAAGTTCACGATACTCACTAAATCAATACTACTGAAAAAGTTATTTTTCGTTTGTCTTTCATTAACAATGATTATAAATTTATAATTAATATTTTTTATTATTAACACACTGGCCGATTCCCACCAAGGCAGGTGCCCGAAAAAGAAAAACTTTCACCATCATTCACTATCCATCACTGTCTTGCCTGAAGGTGCTTTACACTATCAGTTTTTAAACTGCAACATTAACACCCCTCCTTCAGAGTGCAGCACTGTACTTCCCCTCTTCAGGATTCAATCCGGCCTGCCGATTTCCCCTGAATTCCCTTCAAAAGTTACTTTGCTCATCCACTCCTACAGCACTCTAGTATTAAAGACCATTTGTCTCCCATTCACTCCTATCAAACACGCTTCACTCATGCTTGCGGAAGGCCAAGCCCTCGCACACAAAACCTCCTTTCCCCCTCCCCTTCCAACCTTTCCTAGGCCGACCCCTACCCCCCCCTTTCCTTCCACTAGAACTGATACACTCCTTGAAAGCCATTCCAGTTTCGCTCCATTCACATCTACATGTCCGAACCACCTCAACAACCCGTCCCTCAGCCCTCTGGTACAACATTTTTGGTAATCCCGCACCTTCCCCTAACATCCCAAACTAACGAATTCCTCGCATTATATTCACACCACACATTGCCTCAGACATGACTTCTCATCTGCCTCCACCCTTCTCCTCGCTGCAACATTCATCAACCCATGCTTCATCACCCATATAAGAGCGTGGTAAAACTATAACTCTCATACATTCCCCTCTTGACTTCCAAGGACAAATTTCTTGTCTCCACAAGGACTCCTAAGTGCACCGCTCCACCCTTTTCCCCCTCATCAGTTCTGGTGAATTCACCTCATCTTTCATAGACCCATCCGGCTGACCGGCCCACCCCGCAAATATCTGAATACATTCACCTCCTCCAAACTCTCTCCTTCCAATCGGATATCCAATCCAATCTTTCATCACCTAATCTTTTGTTATCCTCATAACCTACTCTTTCCTGTATTCACTTAATTTTTCTCTATTCCATACCCTAACCAAATTCATCCACCAACCTCTGCAACTTCTCTCTTCAAATCTCCCAAGAGCACAGTGTCAACAGCAAAGAGCAACTTGTGACAACTCCCACTTTATGGGTGATTCTTTATCTTTTAACCTCCACGTCCGTTGCCAAGACCCTCGCATTTACTTCTCTTACCAACTCCCATCTATAATATATTAAACAACCACGGTGATATCACACATCCCTTGTCTAAGTTGCCTACTTTTACTGGGAAATAATCTCCCCTTTCTAAAAACTCTATCTTGAGCCTCACTATCCTCGTAAAAATTCTTCACACTGCTTTCAGTAACCTACCTCCTACACAATACACCTGCAACATCACCCCCAATGCCTTCCCTATCCACCGTCATACCCTTTTCCCAAAATCCATAAATGCCACAAAAAACCTCTTAAGCCTTATCTAAATACGTTCAATATTATGTTTCACCTGTAAACACCTGGTCCACAAACCCCCTCCCTTCAAAAGCCTCCTTGTTCATCTGCTATCCTATTCGTCCCCGTCTTACTCTTAATGCTTTTCAATAATAACTCTACATACACTTGTACCAGGTAGACTCAACAGACTATCCTCCTATAATTTTTGCACTCCTCTTTTTGTCCCCTTTGCCTTTATATAAATAACTATGCATGCTCTCTCTGCCAATCCCTAGGACCTTACTCCTCTTCCATACATTTATTAAATAATTGCACCAACCACTCCAAACTATATCCCCCCGCACCGAATTTTAACATTTCTATCTTATCCCATTAATCCCGGCTGCCTTAACCGCCTTTCATTTTATTACTGGCCGTCCACGAACTTCCCACCACAACTCATACAACTGGCTTCGTTCCTCACTCCTACAAGATGCTATTCCTCCTTGCCCTAATACACGAAATCACAGCTTCCCTATCTTCATCAAACATTTAACAATTCCTCAAAATATTCCCTTCCATCTTGTAGACATTTTACTAAACATAGAAGAAGAAAAACTTTTTTTATAAGTTTAGTTTACAGTAAATCATTGTCTAACAACGTGATTTGAACATTGTTGAGGATTTAAAATAAATTTTGGTGTTGTCCAGCAGTGTGTTGTGTTGCAGTGATTCCCAAAAACTCTACAGGACCAGGAGCTGGAGCCTCTGCAACATGTAACCCCTCGTCTCAATATACTGACCAGAGATAGAGAATATAAACCAGTTCATTTTATTGTGTTCGCCATGTAGTCAGTGTAGAGACAACGACAAATGTGGATGCTAGCTTTAATTAGGACCCTGTGGTAAAACTTTATAGAGCTCTACGTAGTGAAACATGACTTGAAACATCATGTGTTTTATGTTTTACAGAGTAAAATATGATATGATGACATCTCTATACAAAGTGGAACCGTGACATAATAAATTTTCCTATAGAGTGAAAACATGACGTGATAAACAGCTCGACAAAAAGAGGAACCATGAAAGTGACCAAATATTAAACAAGTGAAACATGATATGATAAAGCTCTACAGAGTGAAACATTGACATGACTCAACTCTACACACTGTAAACATAACAAGAAAAACTTTTTCAAACAGAAAAATATGACGATTAAATTTCTCTACACAGTAAAACATCAACTGATAAAACTTTACCCAAAACTTTACTAAAACTTGTTACAGGTGTTGCTATTAAAGAGGTCACAGGTGTCAGTGGAAACCTCTGTCCCGGCGTCTCATGCTTTCAGTGAGACTAAAATCATGCCTAATGATAGTGTCTTTATCCAAGGAACTAGAACTACCCTTCCTTCCGAGTTAGATTCCTTTCGTCTCCCCAAGAGCTATGTAATCCCAGTGGGTTAGCGCTTTCCTGCCAATTATAGTAATATGCAGTGGGTTGATCCCCTCTTTAACAATACTCCTGAGTTTCCAAGTTACTCTGTGTATCAGTACATACACTTGCCGCAACACACTTGTATTGTAGAAGAAATCACAAAATCGTAATAAACATATTGCAAACAGACCACGGAGCGGGTGGGGATAGAACTATGGCAAGTGAGTCCTAAAACTCCAGGCCAGGTTTCGTCAGCCACTGACCCAGCTGCTACAGTAAGAATACAGTCACTAAGTAAATTTCTATACCTCATAGGGAAGCTAGCATGACTCCACTACGAACCTAGTGCGTTAAGTCGCTAAGTCCCCCTAACGCACTGACCCTGCAATTTTAAACACTCCTACTGTAACCGATGGACTTGGAACTAATAATTTTTTTCTTGCTTTATTAAAACCAATTAGTAATATAAAGCAACAGCTAGTTAATAATTAATTTGAAAAACTCGGGTACAGAAACCCTGAGAATTGTTTTTAAACTATTACCCAAATCATCGTCGTCATCATCATCATCATCATCATCACCATCATCACATCAATCATCATCATCATCATCATCATCATCAAAAATTCCCCAAAATTCATCATCATCATCATCATCATCTCAACATAGTCATCATCATCTTCTTCTTCTTCTTCTTTTGTGTATTTATTACTAGTTTTGATATTATACTATTATTATTGTTATAATTATTATTTCTGTCATTATTATTATTCTTTTCTATTATATGTATTATACTTATTATACTTTATCTTACCTTTATCTTCTCGTCTTTTTCTTTCTTATGTATATACTATTACCATTTTAATATTTGTTTGTAAATATTGGGCCTTACCAGCTATGTTTTTCGGGGAGTGGGGGAGGGGGGGGGGGGGGGAAGGGGGAGGGGGGGGGGGGGCGCAGTGATGGGGAGGGGGGGGGGGGGGGGGGGAGGGGGATGAGGGTACTTGTGATGACTATATAAACACTTAGCTGAAAAAATGACAGCAAATCGTCTACACAGCCGCCCCTGCAGACGAGGTCTTGAAAGCTGTTGAAACCATCACAACATGGGCTGTCGGGAAATAGAATTTTGTAAGTATATAAATTAACCCTAGGGGGTGTTATGTCCAGCTTATTGCATTCACTGGTGGCTGAGATGTACTTGTTTGGACTCCAATGGTCCGTCATATCACCGGGGTTTTAATGATAATTTCTTCTAACTCACGACTTTATACTCAACTGCGCAGTCAATAAGTAGTACATCATGAGTTAGAAAACACTTACCTGGGTTATATGTATCTGACCCTAAATACCCCGATATCTTATGAGTTGATTGAAGAATAGTGTTCTTTGAAGAATGTCCTCGACACTCTGTTGGAATCTGCAACACTCGTTTTTACAACTGTTCAACAATAATTGTTCACACAAAGTATCACTGGAGAAGCTGATCACACTTCTCTTAAGTGTTTATTGTGTTTTATGAGACACTTTGTTCACACTAACGCACAAAATCAGTGTTCTTTGCTGTTTATCTGGCGCCAGTGTCACTCTCGTCTAGAGTGCAAAGTAGTCTCCCGACGCCACACCGCCCCAAGCCGTTTGCTCTCCCCTAACAAAAAAAAAAAAAAACGCTGACCTAGTACCTTGCTTCCTTGGCACACCTCCTCGTATGAAGCAAAGTAAATGATAGTTTCTTTGCTGACTTAAGGCATAGACGACTACAATGTACACTATCTATAACATTGGTAATAAAAGTGAGATGCAGGATTTTCCTAAGTTGTCCTGCTAAAGTAAGAAAGTACTGTCTCCTTATAAAAATAACACTTTGCAACACAGCCGCTGCAAGGAGCAAGGTCACTTGACTATGTCGCATAGCATCTGTGATCAATTACTCACTGTAGCAGTAAACCAAGAAACGCTCGCCCCTTCTGAGAGGGCTTGGTCCCTTCAGGGCTGAAAGGGGCGAAGGGGCTGAAGGGGGCGATACCCCCCTCCTGGAGAAAATTTCTCCACACTGGGGGGGCGGCGGAGGTCTGCGGCAAGGTGCACTATTCTCACTTAACATTAATTTAATTTTCTCACTCGCCACCACTGCTGCTTGTCCTTTTCTGAAACAGCTTTTAGTCTGTTGTGGTTTCTGGAGATTTCACTAATTTTATTTTCAACACTGGAAATTCCTAACGGCACTAGTTTATTGTCCGCTTATTCACTACACCGGTGCTAAAACATCAACTGTCCTGATGATCCAAATGCATCAGATAAATGGCACAATTTTTCCAAGTGGCCATTGGGACCTCGGACCATCATTGTCGATAATCACTATGTCACCCATTCTTAAGGACTTATGATTTTCGAGGAACACCAGCTCCATAGAAGTGTTCTCTCAATGAGGTGAGATAGTCCTTCTCGCCAAATTATTTCTCCCAACGTTCAATCACTTTATAAGGTGTTTGAATTACGTCTGAGTTGCTCCAGGTCGAATTAAGGAGGATCCTCTATGATGTTCTTTATCATTCATAGAGGAGGCACAGGGTTTCGAGCCTTGCCATGGAGTGAAATGAGATGGACTTAACACTTCATATTGTCCAGATCCATCGGTAACATAAGTTAGATGGTCTGTTTGTTGACTTATTTTCTATTTTTCATTCATCACAACTGTACGGAATTCTTCTAAGTCGATTCTTTGACGAAGAGAGTCTTTCTTAAAACAAACGTTTTACAATAGCCGATCATTTCTTTCATAAAAGCCGCCGTGCCATGGAGATTTAGGAGGATTGTATCTCCAACGACAACTGCGTTTGATTCAGCAACTGTTGTAACTTCTTTTCTGGTTGAATCAAGAACTTCTTGCTTATATAAGCAGCACCAGCAACAAAGTTCGTTGCTTTATCTGAAATCATCAGTGTGGGCATGCCCTTCTTGCTGCAAACCTTCTGAATAATTTGATAAAGGTTTCAGCAGACATGTCAGTGGGCTACTTGTCAAGATGTACTGCTCTAGTTGTAGCACAGTGAACAAACAGATGTATACCTTGATGGGAACTTTGTCACTGTTTTGGTTAAAATTATCGGTCCAGTGACATCTACACCTGTCACCTCAAATGGAGTGATAGACCAAACTCTTTCAAGGATATGGAGTGGACTCTGGATACTGACGTACTCGCATATTCGTAGTGACGACAAGTAATACAGTCTTTATTTGTTTTTATTTTCACACTCTGGTCGACCTTGGGTATCCAGTAGGATTAGTCGTATATGACAAAGTGTGTCAGCTACCCCACCATGTAACAACGTTACTGTGGGCGTTTTTGCATCAATCCGTTTTGTTAGCCAATGATTCTTGGGGATCAATATTGGATGTATGGCTTCTTTAGGTAGTGATAAATTATGAATTCTTCCTCGACAAACTTAATATTTTTATTGTGAGCGAGATGAAGTTCCTAAAGGAATTAATCATGACAGGTTTCTTTGGGGATTTATCTTGTGTTTCCAGAAATTAATATTCTGTAGAGAAAAACATCTTTCTGTAATTAGATTTACCCAGTATTTAATGGTTTTTTCAAGACATTAAATAATCAGGTTTTATCCTTTAATGAATTAAAGACAAGTGCTGTAACTCTTAAGAGTTTAACACCAAAGATGAGTATGTTAGATCCATCAATGACTATTTCTGTTGTGTCCGCAGTATTTACACAACATATTTCGCTGTGTTAAGCAGACTGTTACTTCTGGATAATGTGAGCTTTTTTGCTGAGGCCAGTTATTTACATCATAGAGCCAGTTCGGGTCCGTGGAGAGCCATAATTTATTACCACAAATTTCTAAGTGGACACCACGTGAACAACAAGTCAGCTGGATTCTCAAGGTAGAGACCGTGAAGAAAGAGATAATCTCTCTGCATCTCTTTATTTCTGCTACTCTGTCTGTACATAGACCAACTTACTCTTATTTTTCTTAACCGCTGAGAACCTGCCCTCATTACACTCCAGATCACGGTTTCTCATCGTGAGATGATCAAGGTACTTGTTGAGATAGACAGCAAATTTTGTACATACAGAGTTGCTGTCAGTTCCACTTGTGGTACTGTTCTATCTTCAAGGTGCAACTCTGGCCTTTGAAGTAATTAGTGTACATTCCTTCACATTACTCATGTAAGCTACAGCGCCATAACCTTTGGTTGACAGCATCACAGAAACACGATGTAATGTGTACTTGTTTCCCTCTTGACCTATTTGTCTGGGAAATCTAATTTGATGAAGTTGTTTTAAAACACCTTGATATTTCATCCAATGGGGGTTCATGACTCACTTTCTTCATTTCTAGAGGCAATTTTTTTCACCGCAATCAATTTTTGAGCTTCCAGCGTCTTTCGCATTTGCATTTTACCCTTAATGGTAATTTGTGAACGAGTCCTAAGGATCACAAAAACATTTGTGAGACCTCTGACAGTAAACTACGTTTAGTGAGTGTACTGGCAATGATAATATGTTTATCTTTATTGAGACTCAAAGTATCTTCCATGTGTGTTCAATTAAGCCCAAGCATATTGTTTGCAATTAGAATTTCCAGTTCATTCAGGAAATCTTCTTGATAAGTTTCCCTAATTGCTTTGAATTTGTATTCCACATTCTTAGAGGCATATTGTTTCTTCTTTCATCTCCTGTTAGCTTCTCTGTATAGAGGATTGTCAAATCCTCCTCTTTATTCACCGTACCTTGAAGATGGTCCACATAGAAACTTTTTCTTTAAGATTTCTTTGAAGGACTTTCAGCTTTTTCTTCAAATGTGTTTTTAGAGTAGCTTCTAGTAAAAATGGAAGGATGTGTTGCAACCCAAATAATACGGATTTGAAACGATAAATTTTCACATGGACTTTGAGGAATCATGTGGAATTTCAGGCCACAAGAATCGAGTATAATCTCTAATACTTGTAGTCCTACTCTTAAGAAAGCTTTGAAAATATCAGAGCCGTGTAGAGGCATATGGTTTGTGGCGAAATTTCATAAGCACTTCTCCAAGCTCTCAGTTAGTGAGGGTCCCGGTAATCAGACAGTCATTAAGACTTATACATCTTTATTTGCGACGAGCGCTGCAATTATATCAACACGTAGTGGAGTGGTTTCAGAATCTTTTCTGACATCCCATGGTGCGAGATAATGAGCGTTTTGTCTTCAACTTATCTTCGACATTTACCTACAATTAATTTATTGTCCAACTGTTCTTGTATGATATCATAACAGTCAGTAAGCTCTGGATTCTTCCTGAGCTCATGTATTTGTGCTTTCATCTGTCCGAAAGCCATGCGATAATTGCTAGGCAGATGTGGAGGATTTAATTTCCATGGTAACCTAACTCCAATACTGTCCATCTTTATATTTGACAGTTGTCCAAATATTGGTTATAAGTCTGAGGCCTCTTTCTGGGCCTTGTTTATTTGACATCAATAACCTATCCGCATTACATCCCACAAGTTATCAACTGGTTCATTCATTTTCTTCCAGTAATGTATTTGCTGGTGGTACATGATCACGGTATTCACGTAACTAGTACATTTTCCACAGAATTTCCATATCAGCTTCTTTCCCCCTTTGAGAGGAATGGGACCCACATATCAATGTGGGCCTCCTGGTCCTGCTGTTTCCCAGCAAGTGAACATACAATGTTTAACTTACTATATTTTGAACAAAACAGTGATAATAATCACTTCCAATGATTAAAACATTGGCTAATTGTGTCCGTCTGTATGTCAGGACAGGCTAACTTGACCTTAGCTGCTATCCAGTGCTGCAACTGTTTTCTTTTAAATCCCTGGATCTGCACAGCACTTAGGCAAATCATCTACTACACAGCTTCTACTGTCTTTTCCTGTTTCCCTAGACCACAGTGATTTTCTGGCAAGGTCATATGTCTGTTACCCAGAATTGTGGAAAAAACCCATCTATATCTAACTGATATTTTTTTATTTTATTTTTTTGCAATAGGTTGTTTATTCAGTTTCTGCACACGTGTTCTTCTTATGAAGGACCTTTGTGAGCCTTGAACAAAATAGTGTTAGCACATGTTTTTGTGTAATTTAATTAGATAACTCAACTCGAGCTATCGGAGAGCAGTTGCCTTAAACTTATCTCTCACATTTAATCTGTTGCTTGTTGACTTTCTGATTCGTGGACTCTGCTGGCTGTTTGAGCAAAAGGTATTTGGGCATAATGCTGGTATGATGCCTACCTTCTGTTAAAACACTACTTTCAGTGAGCATTTACCTCCCTTGTGTTTCACCTAAAACTGAATGCAACCTTTTCAGCTGAATGAACACGTTGTTTACGTGCCTCCATTGATTGTATTGAATACCATACTGTGCCCATGTGGTTTCCATAACAAAGTACACATTTTGGAGTAGTTTATGTATGACAATTTGTTACTGTCCCTGTTGTATTCAATCACAGCTTGATAAATGCCTATATGGGATTTCCCATTATGGTGGATTAGTGGGAGTAGGTATACTCTTTTTATACTGAGTTGAAGGTTTATTATGTCCACGGGTTAGTGGATTTTTCATCTGTCTCCGTTCTTGCATGCATGAAACTAGTTGTTTTGTAACCATTGCTAATTCTTCACAAGTGAAATAGCGTTTATTTGAATCATAAATATTTAATCGTTCAATTAGTTGTGTGACAACTTTATCTTGTACAATAACCACTGATAAACCAATCACATTGCCTTTAGGTCATATTTAGCACCTAGAGATCTGAAGACTATTGTCTAATGTGATTCTAAATGCCTGTAAGTCTGAAAAACAATGTTTGGGTGGCTTCAAGCTTTATATTAAGACTGCATGTCTAACTCTAGCCTTGTCAACATCAAAGTATTTGTCTGCTAAGGACATTAAGGCTATTTGATAATTAGCCTTTAAACCAACCGAATGACTTAATCAGTTCAGTACAGGGTTTCTCCCTTCACAAAGACATTAAGTAATTGAAACTTAGGCAATCTCATCTATGTCCAGTCGTGAATTTACTATGGATTGAAAACCACTAATGATTCTTCATAATTATGACCTTGGCAAATAGGTAATGACATGTAGGTAAGCTTGGTAAAGGGACCTCGAGGTTTGTTAGCAGGTGGAACAGGTGCTGACCACTAGTTATAGTGAGGTCTCTGTGACATTAGTTATTAACGGCAGATAGCCTGTACTTCCTGTTCCACCTTAATTATTGATCACCTAAAAGTATCCAAAACATTTTAATTTCATCCTCAGATGGAATCTGATTCAAGCAATTTATTTTTGCAATAATGTTGATATAGTCTGAATTAATTATTTCCAGACGCTGTGTAAATAACCAAACTTGACCGCAAGATCATCAGAAACCTATGTTTTGCATCCTGGAGTTTAATCCTATATACAGCCGTGAAAATAGATTTTCTAATTGTGTAATCTTAGTCCCTGTAAAGCCTGAAACTAGTTTTCAAACAATCCATAAATGGTATAACTAAAAATCCAGCACCACACTTAGAGTGTTTTAAAAAACACTGTACTTGGCTATAAAACAGCCTGAGTTTTTTTGGTTATGCTTAAGTCAGCAATAACGAGTCAGACACTACTGACCCACTAAGCTTAACCTATGTTTGTATCTTGAGTTAATCCTATACAGACTGAAATTAGATTTTCTAATTGTGTAATCTTAGTCTGTAAAGACTGAAACTGAGTTTTCAAACAAGCCATTTTAATGGTATACTGAAAATTCCAGCACCACACTTAGAGTGTTTAAAAAACACTGTACTGCTATAAACAGCTGAGTTTTTGTTATGCTTAAGTCAGCAATAATCGAGTCAGACACTACTGACCCACTAAGCTTAACCTCAGGGTCAATGACCATGAAGGGTACACCGTACATGTGGCTGGTGTTTATGGCTTGACTTTGCTGTGTCAGCCTGACCACGATGATTAATCGTAAATAACGTTATACACTTCATTCACTATACACTATAAATGTCACTGTATAACTGTAATCACACGTGAATATTACTTACACATATATAAATTTCACTGTTAATATATATTTGAAAGCTTACACTTTATATATAAGTTCCTTTAATATAACAGGTATATCTATAAGAAACAAACTTTAACACAATCTTGTCTCTTAATTTCTGTCTATAAACATTATAAACACTGTGTATATATATACACTCAGACAAACAACATCAGTTGGGTTGCTGTCTTAATCAGCATTCCTCGAGATTGGAGCAGTTGATGGAGGGTGCAGGATACCATCCCCCGTCTTCTTGTTGGGTGAGTCACCCAGCTCCCGTTTTCTTTTGGGTGAACACTGAGTGAGCGCCCGTTTTCTTTTGGCTGCCCATTCTCTGTGATTGAGTCTGGAGGGACTCATTTATACTGATTTATATTGTAAAACACAAGTTTTACTGCTTTTTTCGAAGGACCTTGGCTCATAGGTTATTTGTACACTGTAGTACAACATATTTGGACCACAGTGTGGTCTTTATCCGGTTCGAAGGACCAATTCTGTTGTAAATATTGGCCTTACCAGCTATGTTTCATTTATAAATATAATATAGGAAACACTTAGCTGATAAATGACAGCAAATCGTCTACACAGCCGCCCCTGCAGACGAGGTCTTGAAAGCTGTCGAAACCATCACAACATGGGCTGTCGGGAAATATAATTTGTAAGTATATAAATTACCCCTAGGGGGCGTTATGTCAGCTTATTGCATTCACTGGTGGCTGACAATGTACTTACTTGTTTGGACTCAATGGTCCACATATCACCGGGGTTTATGATAAGTTTCTAACTCACGACTTTATACTCAACTGTGCAGTCAATAGTAGTACATCACGAGTTAGAACACTTACCTGGGTATATGTATCTGACCCGTAATTACGCCCGGATATCCGTTGAGTTGATTGAAGAATAGTGTTCTTTGAAGAATGTCACACTACACTCTGTTGGATCGCAACACTCGTTGTTACACTGTTCATGAATAATTGTTCACACAAAGTTATCACTGGAGAAGCTGATCACACTTCTCTTAAGTGTTTATTGTGTTTTATGAGACACTTTGTTCACACTAACGCACAAATCAGTGTTCTTTGCTGGTTATCCTGGCGCCAGTGTCACTCTCTCTAGAGTCAAAGTTAGTCTCCCGACGCCACACCGCCCCAAGCCATTGCTCCCCTAACACAAAAAAAAAAAAACGCTGACGTAGTACCTTGCTTCCTTGCCACCTCCTCGATGAAGCAAAGTAGAATGTTTGTTTCTTGATGTCTTAAGCATAGACAACAATGTACACTATCTATACTATGGTAATAAAGTGAGAGCAGGATTTTCCTTAATTGTCCTGCTAAAGTAAGAATGTACTGTCTCTTATAAAAATACACTTTGCAACACCGCTGCAAGGAGCAGAGGTCACTTGACTATGTCGCATAGCATCTGTGATCAATTACTCACTGTAGCAGTAAACAAGATGCTCGCCCTTCTGAGAGGGTTTGGGCCCCCTCAGGGTGAAAGGGGCAAAGGGGCTGAAGGGGGCTGATACCCCCCCCCTGGAGAAAAATTTCCACAATATTTTCTATTTTTATTGAATAATATAATAATTATTATTTTTATCTTTTATTTACTCTTTTTTATTATTTGTATTATACTTTTACTCTTTGTTTACCTTTATTATGTTTATTTTTATTACTTATTATCTTTACTATACTTATTATTCTTTATCTTATTTATTCTTCTTATTTTATCTTTTAAGTATATGTTTCCCAAAAAACCCATTAGTTCATGGTTTTTTTATCTTGTATCGATCATCCCTAAAAATTTTTCACAGTATTTCTATTGTTTACCAATTAATTCATACCCTTTTGAATCCGGGACACTCATACGTAATAAATAAGTTCCAAGTTCGCTTGGTTTACTTACCTTTGTTGATATTCTTTATTTTTAAAAAATCTTTCCTCCCCAATCCCCCATTCCCTACTATTAACCCCATTACCCATTATTTCAACAGGTGTCCTCCCAAAGGACGTGCCAGCGCTGGCCGGGGTTAAAATTGGTTGTAGACACAGATTTTATCAAAGTTCTATTTGAACATACAGAGGAAACATCCTTTAAGATAAACCCCTTTAAAGGTTTTAAAAAAAGAACATGACGACATAAGAAGACGGAAGGGGAAAGGAAGGGCCACGTTAAAAAGGGAAAATGTGGGGAAGGTGAAAGTGAGGAGGGTGAAATGTAAGAAAGGTGATCATTGAAAAAGGGTGGAATTTAGGAAGGTGACAGATGTGGGAAGGTGACAGACGTGGGAAGGTGACAGATATGAGGAAGGTGACATTTGGAGGAAGGTGACCTTGGGGAAAGGTGAATGTGAGGAAGGTGGCGATGTGAGGAAGGGGCAGATGTGATGAAGGTGACAGTGTGGGAAAGGGTGACACAACCCTTCCCTCCATAGGGGGAAAAATTTATGGAAGCAATAATTCCCCAAAGCAATTGTACCATCTTGATAGGCAAATTGTTAACGAATTCAACACGGTATTACAAAGGGGGTTCCCTGTTTTTCGAATTTACAAATTTTTTTCACAAGGGTTTGAGGAGGGGACGGGAAAATTAAATATGATATTGGTATAGGATTTTTCAGAAAGGCTTTCGATAGATTTCCCACACCAGAGGCTATTGAGGAAACTTAAGGCCACGGAATGGGGGAATTTTTTTTTTTCCTGGGTAGAGGCAGGGTGACAAAAAAGGAGCACGAGTTTGCATAAAGGGGGAAAAAACAGAATGGGGGACGCACAAGCGGTTTTTTCTCAGGGGTCAGTGTTGGGCCCTTTTTGTTACAATTTCATAAACGACATAGATGGGGAATAAATAGCGACTAAGAAAAATTTGCTGAGACACCAAAATAGGCAGTCCAATTCTTTAAATGAGGACACTAGAGCACTGGAGGGATTTGAATGACGTGAATGGTCGGGGTGGCGATCAGTTTAATATTAACAAATGAGAACCCTAAATTTTGGGGAATTAAAAATAACCAGCCACTATAAACAAAATTTTGTAATCTTAATATACGATTGCAAAAATTTGATTTAGGAGTTCTGGTTAGCAGTAATCAAAAACCAAAAGACAACGTGCTTAGTTTCGAAATAAAGCTAACAAAATTTTTGGTTTCATATCTGACATAAAAATAGAAGTCCTCATTGTTCTTAACTCTATATACCCTTTGGTTAGGCCTCATTTAGACTATGCTGCTCAGTTCTGGTCAGTTTTTAAGAATGGATATAAATGCTCTGGGAAACGTAGAGGGGGATGAAAAAGATGATCCCATGTATCAGAAATTTCCCTTGGGGATAGCGAGGGCCCAAATTTTGCACCTCTTGAAAGGCATGAATTAGGGGGATATGATCGAGGTGTAAAAAAGGAAAAACAAGAAAAAATGAAGGGGATGTAAATAGCGTGCTAAAAAATTTCCACCAAGACAGGACTCGCAGCAAGGGTTTTTCAATTTGGAAAAAAATTCAGATTCAGGAAGGGAAAGGGAAGCACGGGTTTGGGTAATAGAGTTGTGGATAGGGAAAAACCCCCCGGTTCGTTTTCAGCTAAAGTTGTTATTTTTAAAAAATGGTTAGTAAATACATGAGTGGGTGTGGGGGGTGTGAGTTTTACCTGATTGCTTGTGCGCGGGTTTTGGGGCAGTGCCATCTTGATGGAGGTACCCGACGGGTGGGTCATTGGGCTAAACCGGGGGGGGGGGCATTGGGCTAATCCGGGACGGGGGGAATGGACCTGCTCTGCATGGGTCATGGCATTAGTTTCCTTTTTTTCTTATGTTCTTTTGTGGAAGGGGACAGATTTTGGGAAAAGGGGACAGATGGAGGAAAGGGGAGAGATGTGAGGAAGGGGACAGATGTAGGAAAGGGGACGATAGGGAGGGTGACACATATGAGGAAGGTGAAAGATGTGAGGAAAGGGGCCAGAGTGAGGAAGGGGACAGATGTGAGGAAGGGACGATGTGGGAAGGTGACAGATGTGAGGGAGGTGACAAAGTGAGGAAGGTGACAGATATGTGGAAGGTGAAATGTGGGGAAAGGGGACAGTATAAGGAAGGTGGCAGATGTGAGGGGTATGGCAGAGTGAGGGAGGTGACAGATGTAAGGAAGGGGGACGGTTGGGGAGGGGACAGATGTGAGGAAGGGAAATTGAGGAAGGTGACAGTATAAGGAAGGGGCGATGGAGGAATATGGAGATGTGAGGAGGTAAAGAGTAAGGAAGGGACAGATGTGGGAAGGTGACAATGGAGGAAGGTGACATATGTGGGAAGGGACAGGCGTGGGAAAGGGGAAGATGTGTGGAAGGTGAAATGTGAGGAAGTGACATTTGAGGGGGGGAAGATGTGAGGAAGGTGACGATGTGATGAAGGTGATAATGTAGGGGGAAGGTGATCATAGTGTATAAAGACTGCTTTGCACATTGTCTATCTACCATACCTGCTGGTAAAGCCAGATTAATAACTAAAATACCCATACTAGCAAATTTTATTTTGGATTAATACAGTTTATTTTTTTTTAAATGTATTAATTTTGCACAGTGTTGGGATTAAAAACATTATTATTATATCTATGTAATTGTTATAAATTAATATTTAATCTGGGTTAGCCCAACAAAGAGAAATAACAAACTAATTAGTCTCATACAGCTTAAGTTTAAGAGTCTTGCATGGTAAATAAAGTTATTCTGACAGAAAGGAGAGTGAAGATACTGTAGAGTGCAGATACTAATGTACAAGTGTATGACAGCTCTTATATTTACATGCATGCAAGAAATCACTATAAAATACATGACTGTAAATATGAAAAAAAAATATCAGTGAATATAGGACATCTTCAGAGGAAGAGCTATTTCTCTGAAGGTGTGTGTGTAATTACATGAAGGCACTCAGGTTTTATTTTTTATTGTCCGGATATAAAACTAGGTCTCAGTTAGTGCTAATAATCCATGAAGTGGTCGAATTTTTGGGAAATTTCCCAGTATTGGAATTTATGTAATTTTTTGTTCCGATCGAAGAATTTGGGGAAAATAAACTAATATGAATTGTATCGCACTAAATCAAAACTCGTACATTGAAATTTTACTTGTAAGCTACAATAATACGACTAAATCACACTTGTGTCAAACTCACCTTAAGTGAAACATAAACTTTTTTTATATGAGTTTTTGACTTTATAATATTTTTTCGAAAAATAAAGTAACCCCTTTTTTCTTTAATATTATTATTTAAGTTATTTTTAGCATCGAAAAAGGCATATCCCACTTTAAAGAGTAAATTTCACCTTAAAAATTTTATAGTACCAATTGTACTATATTTTTTTCGAAGAACAAACTCCATGGGGCATTAACCGTGGAAAGGGGTTTGGGCCCTGGCTCTCTGCCCCTTACAAATTTTTATCGTCATTTCGCTTTACCCGAAAAAATTTCAATGAAGTATGTAAAAAGTAGTTCATGTGTATCTATACAGTAGTTATTTAGTTATCTAAGTCATCGCTGTGTAGAATACTGAATAACAAATAGTAAACGTAGATAATTTCAAAAACAGAACAAAAAAAAGTTCCCAATTTTTTTATTTTTGGGTTTTTTTAAGCAGTTTAAAAAGGTGAGTAGTTTACATGTAATAAAAGTTTGTTTGGCGCCAAAAAAGCCACTAACAGCGGTTGCATTGTGGGAAGAAATTTAATGTACAGCAAAATACCATGTGGGCCTGACATGGTAACTGGGTTTTGGGGCCCCGGCATCGTAATGGTGGTGGGCTAGCATCGTAACTGGTGGTGGGCCGGGATCGTTAATGGGGTGGGGGCCCGGCATCGTAATGGTGGGGCATAGCATCGTAAATGGTGGTGAGCTGGATCGTTAACTGGTGGTGGCCCCGGCATCGTAAATGGTGGTGGACAAACATCGTAACTGGTGGGGGGCCTGGCATCGTTAAAATGGTGGTGGGGCCCGGGATCGTATGGGGGTGGACATAGCATGTAACTGGTGGTGGGCCCCGGCATCGTTAATGGGGTGGGCCTGGCATTAATGGTGGTGGCATGCTCGTAACTGGTGGGGGGCCTGGATCGTTAACTGGTGGTGGGCCCGGGATGTTTAATGGTGGGGGAAATGGTGTAAAATGGTGGGGGCTGGATCGTTAATGGTGGGGGGCCTGCATCGTAACTGGTGGTGGAATGCATCGTAAAATGGTGGGGGCCGGGATCGTTAATGGTGGGGGGCCTGGCCGAACCTGGGGGAAGCACGAGTTATGCAAAAAAAATGTTGCCCAACGAAAAAATTTTTTACTAGCGTTTTGGTCTGCATGTAAAGGTTGGTGCGATGAGTTTTTTTTTTTTTTTTTTACACAGGGTTTGAAAATTGGTCCCTACTTTTTGGGAAAACTATTTCCCCCGTTAAAGGTTCCCAACCTTGGCAAGCAAGAGTGTTACCCCAAGTATTTGAAGCAAAATTTTTTAATTTGGTAAGAGAATAAAGTAGGAAAAAGGATAATTACCATTTCGTGGGCCAGCTTTATTTTACAACTTTTACCGTTAATCATTATGCGTAAAAGGTTCCCCTAGTCATCCTGGGTAGTAGACTCAATGGAGTGAAGTTTGGAGAAGGGGGGAGCATAATTTTCTGCTTTTCCGGTCATGTGCATAAAAAGCTTGTTTTTCACGTGTTTCCTGAAGGGACCAAGTGTTTTTTTTTGCTATTGGCCTTGTTTAAAAGTGCCCCCAAAACCCTTTATTTGAAATTCTGTGAAAATGACGATTATCTTTTTTTATGCCCCTTAGTGAAGCGTACTTTGGGTCATCGGGTACTTTTAGGCAGTGTGCCATATGCAATTCCCAAGGGCTTGGGAGGTCACGATCGAAAACCTAGCACTGACAGTGATACCCATCATGAAGGAGAAAATATGGGATTGAGGAAGAGGAGTGGGGTGGCATGGGGCCCTGGCCGCAGGGTGCTTGGGCGGGCGCAAAGGGGCCCCAATACCAATTTTGGGACTCTTTTTTTCTCTCTTCTGATTTTTTTTAATTTTTGGTGTACGTGAAAAGGTTTTCCCCTCTTTTTATTGTTGTAAGTTTAAATAAGGTACCCAAAAGACAACGAAAAACAAAAAAATTTTTTACTGAAAAATTATTTTTGGCAAGAACCCCGTCCTAAATGGCACTACAAAAGGGTTCGGGTTTGGGTACTTAAAAACAATGTTAATGCGTGTTTTCCCCTGGGGGAAACCTGTAAATATTTTCTTTATTCTAAAAAAAAAACAAAGTTCAAAGTTTTTGACATGTTGCAAAATACTCCCCTTTTTTTCCCCACAAAAACCCCCAAAAACAATTGGATATTTTCCCAAAATTTGCCAAGCTGAAATGAACTAACATTCTTTTTATTCGTCAAAATATTTCACATAAGCCAAAAAAATTGAGGGAAAACACTGGACATCTCCTGACCGGGAAAAAAAAATTCCGAAGAACTTTTTTTGGTTCGTTTTTTTCCCTTTTATGAAACTAGGTTTAGTGTAGTTACCCTTAAAAAACACTTTTTTTTCTCGTACCCAGGCCCAAAAACCCAGACGGGAAGGGAGCATAATATTTTTAGGGCGGATTGGCTAAAAAACCGCCAATTATGGCTATTTTTTTCATTTAGATTTTTAATTCCCATTTTTATTCATTTTTATTGTTTTTTATGTCATTTTAGATCAATTTGATAGAAAAATAACCGTAGAGTTATATTAACCGAATAATGAAGTTTTTTTCTCTGCCCCTGAAACCCAAAATTCCCAATGATTAAACAAATATCTTAGACGGCTCCTGTTTAAAGTTTTAAAATTTAAAATTACGACCACAAAAGCTAATTTGATGGGGGAAGTATGGGGGAAAATTCTCTCCACAATAACAGTCGTCAATTTTAACAATAATCATTATCATTGGTAAATGAATAGAAGGAAAATGGTGATCTAAACCAAATACCTTCCATCGATACTTCAACTCTTTGAAAATACCCCCCCGCTTACTAACCTATTTCATATAGGATGATCAGGTTTTTGGAAGAAAGCGAAATAACCCTGGCCCCTGGAATAACAATGAAACAAATAAAGTTCCTCCCCAGAAAATTTTTAAAAAGTCTTTGGGAAATATCTTTAATCCAAACTTGGCCTAGACATTTTTCCCGTGGGTTTTTAAGACGCAGATGATCTTTCTAGGTAAGCCAATAAAGACATTCACCAACCTGGGAACATTGCCTATACTTTTTCTTGAAGTCACTGGGAAAAAATCCTTGGAAAGTCATTTCCAACAGATTAAACTCTAAAAAGGTTTAATCCTTTTTTACTGAAAAACAATTGGGCTTTAAACACAAGAGGGGACCAATCATGCAATAAAGTTTTTTTTGTATGTAGCAAGTCTAAAAAAATAGGGGAAAAATTTTCCTAATTTCCCCCAGAGATGTTCAAAAGCTTTTGATGCTTTTTACATGATCCTTTTATACAAACTCTTGACCCACCAGACCTAAGGACTTTTTCGATAAAATTTTTAATTTTTTAATCAAAAAAAAATCATTCCCACCTTTCATGAGGTCGGCAGAGCCTTTTTAACCCACACTGGTGCCCAAAGGTTCTTGTCTCAGTCCACTTCTTTTAAATTTTGTGAATGACCTTTCCCAACCAAATTTAAAATACAATTGTGACCGTTTGCAATATGTTAAAACATGTCGTCTCATAACTCCGGGAACAGAAAATACAAGTATAAGGTCAAGAAAAAATGAAAATTGAACTTCGTCGAACATCTAAAAGGGGGAAAAAAATGGAGAATTACGACAACCCACAAGGGCCTTGTTTGCACTAGGAGTTTTGCTCAAAAATTGAAGATAAAGGGGGGTATCCCTCAAGGGACACCTTACCATTAGAAAACCTAAAAAGATTTTGGGATAGAAAAAAAGCAGGTGCTCCACTCAACACTCTGTAACTAAAAAGATCACAAGCCAAAGCCGGTCTTTCCCTCTCTTTTGTTCAATCAAGCCCTTTAACGTCAAAAAACATCTGTATAAAATTTTTACGACCTTTCTAATACCTTGTTCCCAATGTCATTAACAAAAAAACCAATATGCTCGGTTTCAAAGGTCCAGAAAGAGCTCTTCGCTTCATTACCGATACCAGGAGGAGAGACAGAGTTAAGATGGCAGATTTACACATACAACAAGATATTACTGCCATAAATGTACGCCTTGACACCCTAAAAAAAGAAACAACTCTATACAATGCAAGAACTATACATGCCAGATAGAGAACATCCTATACAAGTGGTAAATACCACGGATTATATCATCAATACTCCTCCTCACAGGACTCAAAGAATGACTCTCCCACAGAGGGTCCGTCGTTTTATACATAAAGATGATTACCCATCGACCCATGATATTGAGCAACCTCCCTGATGAAGAAGATTGGGTAACACCAGAACCCTTCTATGTATACTGAGAACATCATCGACCCCCAATTAGGGAGAAATCTTGTATAATAATCTAATGAAAAAATTATGCTATTTACTATGGCTGGACACCACCTGTAAGAAGCCATTGTCACGTAATTCTATGAACTGGCCAGAAAATTATTGCCTTCATTGTCGCATAAATATCCGTTGTGCAATCGAAAAAAAAAAAAATTGCAACTTGTATAATTACTACCAATTCAGAGTCATGTACTTATATATCTGTTATATCTATGTGACTCTGATGGGTTAGTCTTATACCTCTTAAATAATTTCTTATCATTTCACGTACACTTTTTAAATTACACCAAAGTGGTTGGGCCACTTACCTTTTATATCCTACTTCTCTCCCCCCTCCCACCCTTTTCCAAAATTTCTATCCTTACCCATCCTTCTTCCTTACCCATCTCACCAAAGCTCTGGTCTGGACAAGCAAACCTGATTAGCTCCCAGACTGTATTAGCTCCACCCACTCTCTTATGATTTACTTCCATACTGTTCATTAGCTCCACCCACTCGCTTATGATTGGCTTCCATACTGTGTATTAGCTCCACCCACTCTCTTATGATTGGCTTCCATAAGTGTATCAGCTCCGCCTACTCCCTTATGATGCCAAATCGTCAATTATTATATTGGAAAAAATAATACAAGAAATAGCAAAAATGAAAAAACGGGAAAAAAATCCTAAAAATTTACTGGATGTGAGCAGTCATGTTGATTTTTTTTTTTTTCAAAGGGCCCCCTTGGCTCATAGGTTTTTTTGTACACTGTAGAAAACATTTTTGGGACCCAGGGGGGTCTTTACCCGGGTTCAAAGGACCAATTCTGTTGTAAATTTTGGGCCCTTTACCAGCTATGTTTCATTTAAAAAATTTTAAATATAGGAAACATTAGCTGATAATACAGCAAAACGTCTACACACCGCCCCTGAAAGACGAGGTCTTAAAAAGCTTCAAAAACCTCAAAACATGGGCTGTGGGGGGAAATATAATTTGAAAAGTAAAATTAAATTCCCCGGGGGGGCGTTATGTCAGTTTATTGCTTCACTGGTGGCTGAAAATTTGTATTTAATTTTGTTTGGACTCAATGGCCCACAAATCCCGGGGGTTTTATGAAAAATTTCTAATCACGACCTTTATACTAACTGTGCATCAATAAAGTAATCAGAGTTAGAACATTTTACCGGGTAATGTATCTGCCCTTAATTTAAAACGCCCGGATATCCTTTTGAGTTGTTGAAGAATAGGTTTTTTTGAAGAATGCCCCCTTACACTCTTTTGGGGATCGAAACCCACTCTTTGGTTACCACGTTCAGAAAAAAGGTTCAACAAAGTTATCACGGGAAAGAAGGGGATCACATTCTCAAAGTTTTAAATTGTGTTTTATGGACATTTTGGGGTTCACACAACGCCCCAAACAGTTTTTCTTTGCTGGTTATCCTGGCCCATGTCACTCTCTCTGAGTCAAATTTAGTCCCCCCGACGCCACCCCCGCCCCAAGCCATTGCCCCCCTAAACAAAAAAAAAAAACGTGACGTAGTACCTTGTTTCCCTTTCCCACCTCCTCGATGAAGAAAAGAAAAATTTTGTTTCTTGAGGTCTTAAGCATAAAACAACAATGTACCAATCTTTTTTATGGTAATAAAGTGAGGCAGGGATTTTCCTTAATTGTCCTCCCAAAAGAAAAGAATGTACTGTCTCTTATAAAAAAAAACCCTTTTGCAAAAACCGTGAAAGGGAGCAAGGTCATTTGGACTATGTCGCAAAAGCATCGTGATCTTTTACTCACTGTAGCAGAAAACAAAAATGCTGCCCCTTTGAGAGGGCTTGGCCCCTCAGGGCAAAAAGGGGCCCAAAGGGGGGAAGGGGGCTGTTACCCCCCCCCTGGAGAAAAATTCTCCCACAATATTTTTCTTTATTTTTGAATAATAATAAAAATTTAATTATTTTTTTTTTCTTATTATTACTTTTTTTTCTATTATTTGTATTATACTTTTTCTCTTTGTCTTACCTTTA
Organism: Cherax quadricarinatus; assembly: GCF_026875155.1. Lineage (NCBI taxonomy): Eukaryota > Metazoa > Arthropoda > Malacostraca > Decapoda > Parastacidae > Cherax > Cherax quadricarinatus. The sequence continues at coordinate 5,059,988 of NC_069498.1, forward strand.
TTATGTTTTTTTTTTTTATTATCTTTAATTTTCTTTACTATACTTATTATTCTTTTTTCTTTTTTTTTTATTCTTTTTTATTTTTTCTTTATAATGTATATGTTTCCCAAAAACCCCATTTTTTTCATGCGTTCTTTTTATCATTGTATCGATCATCCCTCAAATTTTTAAACAGAAATTTCTTTTGTTTACCAATTAATTCATAACCCTTTTGAATCCGGGACACTCAAACGTAATAAATAAGTTCCAATTTTCGTTTGGGGTTTTACAAAACCTTTTGTTGCATATTCTTTATCTTAAAATCTTTACCGGGCCCAATCACCATTACCTACTTTTAAACCCCCCATTCCCCCATTTTTTTAACGGGGTGCCCCCCCCCCCCCCTCCCCAAAGGACGTGCCAGCGCTGTCCGGGTTCGACATTGGTTGTCAGAACAGTTTTTATAAAATTTTCCTATTTAAAACATAAAAAGAGGAAAATCACCATTAAGAAAAAAACACATTTAAATGGTTTGAAAAAAAAACATGAGGGCAAAAAGAAGACATGAAAGATGTGGGGAAAGGGGGGAACCCCGTTAAGAAGGGGGACAATGTGGGGAAGGTAAAAAGTGAGGAGGGGGGGGGGAAACATTTTAAGGGAAAGGTGATACATTGAAAAAGGGTGACATTTAGGAAGGGGGACAGTGTGGGGAAAGGGGTGACAGACGTGGGGAAAGGGTTTTGCCCGATAGGGAGGAAGGTGACATATGGGGGAAAGGGTTTGACCATTGGGGAAAGGGGACTTTGTGGGGAGGTGGAAAGATGTGAGGAAGGTGGCAGATGTAAATAAAGGGGTGACAGATTTTGGGGGGAAAGGGACACAACCCTTGCCTCCCATAGTAAAAAAATTTTAGGGAAAGGGGAAAAATAATTGCCAAAAGAAAATTCGTACCATTTTGATAGGCACGATTGATTAACGAATCTCCACGGTATTCCAAAGGGGGTTCCTGTTTTAAACAAATTTTAAACAAATTTTTTTTAAAAAAAGGGTTTGAGGAGGTAGACGGTGAAAATTAATTGTTTGGTGTTAGGATTTCAGTAAGGCTTTCGATAGAGTTCCACACCAGAGGCTATTGGGGGAAACTTAAGGGCCACGGAATGGGGGAATTTTTTTTGGGGTAGAGGCATGGTGAAAAATAAGAGCAAGATTTTTTGCTAAATGGGAAGAAACAGAAGGGGGGGAACGCACAAGCGGTTTTTTTTCAGGGGTCAGTGTTGGGCCCTTTTTGTTCAAAAATTTAAAATAAACGACATGGGTGGGGAAAAAATTTAAGGCGACTTTAAGCAAATTTGCGGGAGACACCAAAATAGGCAGCCCAAATTTCATTTAATGGGACACTGAGCACTGGAGGATGTTTTTGAATAAAACGGTGAAATGGTGGAAAAAGTGGCAGATCAGTTTAATATTAACAAATGCAAAACCCTAAATGTTGGACATTAAAAAAACCCAAAGCCACATATAAACTAAAAAAGTAATCTTAATACTACGATTGCAAAAATTTGATTTAGGAGTTCTGGTTAGCAGAAATCAAAAACCAAGACAACAGTGCTTAGTGTTCCCCAATTAAAGTAACAGAATTCTGGTTTAAATCTAGACCCATAAATAAAAAAAGTCCTCATTTTTCTTCAACTCTATTTATCCTTGGTTAGGCCTCATTTAGACAAATCCCTGCTCAGTTTGGTCACCGTTTTTACGGGAATGGATATAAAGGGCTCTGGGAAACGTAGAGGGGGGAGGGACAAAGTAAACCCCATGTATCAAAAATCTTCCCTTTTGGGGATAGACGAGGGCCCCGAATTTGCACTCTCTTAAAAGGGGCATAAAATTTAAAGGGGGATAGGGCCGAGGTGTAAAAAAGGAAAACAAGAAAAATGAAGGGGATGTAAATAGCGTGCTGAAAAATTTCCAGCCAAGACAGGACTCGCAGAATGGTTTCAATTTGGAAAAAAATTCCCGATTCGGGAAAAAAGGAAAGGGAACCCACGGGTTTGGTAATAGAGTTGGGGGGATAGGGAAACAAACCCCCAAAAGTTCAGTTATTCAGGCAAAAAACTTTTTTTAATTTTTAAAAAATTGGGTTTAGATAAATACATGATGGGTGTGGGGGGGGTGTGAGTTTGCCCTGACTTGCTTTGGTGCGGGTTTGGTGAAAGGTGCCCCAACCCCTTGGGAGGGGAGGTCCCCAGACTGGGGGGGGTCTTTGGGGGAAAAACCGGGGGGGGGTCTTTGGGTCTAACCCGGGGAAACGGGGGGACATGGCCCTGCTCTGCAGGGGTTTCATTTAGGCATTTCAGTTTTTCCCTTTTTCTTTTGTTCTTATGTGGGGAAGGTGCAGATTGTGGGGAAAGGGTAAACCAGATTTTAGGAAGGGAGAGATTTGAGGAAGGGGGACAGATGTAGGAAGGTGCAGATATAGGGAGGGTGACACATATGAGGAAGGGACGGATGTGGGGAAGGTCCCCAAAAAGTGGGGAAAGGGTGAAAAGATGTGAGGAAGGGCCCAGATGTGGGGAAAGGTTTGACAGATGTGGGGGAAATTTTGGACAAAAATGTGGGGAAAGGTGAATTTTATGGGGAAAGGTGACAGATGTGGGGAAAGGTACAGATAAAAGGGAAAGGTGGCAGTGTGGGGAATAGGGCCCAGATGTGAGGGAGGTGACAGATGAAAAGGAAAGGGGAGACAGAATGAGGGGGGTAAAGTTTGTGGGGGAAAGGTGAAAAGATATGGGGAAAGGGTGAAAGATTAAGGAAGGGGGCCCGATGGGGGAAACTAGGGAAAGATTTTGGGGGGAGGTAAGATGTAAGGAAGGGACAGATGTGGGGAAAGGGGTGAACATGTGAGGAAGGTGACAAATGTGAGGAAGGTGACAGGGGTGGGGAAGGTGAAGATGTGGGGAAAGGGGGAAATGTGAGGAAGTGACATATTTGAGGAAGGTGACAAAAGGGAGGGAAGGTGACAGAGGGTGATGAAGGTGACTAATTTTGGGGGAAGGTGATAATAGGTGTATAAAAAAACTGCTTTGCACTTGTCAATCAAACCTCCTGCTGGAAAAGGGCCCAGTTTAATAACCTAAAATACCCATACTAGAAAATTTTTAAAATTTTGGATTAATACAGTTTTTTTTTTTTTAAAAGAAATTAAATTTTTTGCCAGTTTTGGGTTTAAAAACATTTTTTTTTAATATCTTTTTAAATTGTTAAAAATTTAAAAATTTTTAAACCCGGGTTGCCCAAAAAAGAGAAAATAAAAACTAATTAGTTCATACGGGCTTAAGTTTAAGGGTTTTGCATGGTAAAAAAGTTTTTTTTGACAGAAAGGAGATTTGAAGATACTGTAGAGTGCAGATATAATGAAACCAAGTGTATATAAAGCTCTTATTTTTTTACATGCATGCAAGAAATCATATAAAAAATGACTGTAAATATGAAAAAAAAATATCAGTGAATATAGGACACCCTTCAGGGGAAAGAGCATTTCTAGAGGTGTGTGTTTTTTTTACATAAAGGCCCTCAGGTTTTTTTTTATTTGTCCACGGTATATAAAACTAGGTCTCAGAGTGCTAATAACCCCAATGAAGTGGTCAAATTTAAAGGGGGAATTTCCCTAGTTTTAAAAATTAAAAGAAATTTTTTTGGTTCCGATCGAAAAATTTTTGGGGAAAAAAAACTAATATAAATTTAAGTATCGCACTAAATCAAAATCGTATATTAAAAACTTTTATATTTTCAAGCTAAAATTTAATCCCGACTAAACCCACATTGTGTGACTCAAATCACCTCTAATTTGAATCATAAACTTTTTTTATATGACTGTTTAGACTTTAAAAAATTTTTCCCTTTAAAAAAAGGGTACACCTTTTTCTAATTTAAATCTTTAAATTAAAATTTAAATTTTGAGCATCAAAAGGCTATCCCCCACTTTAAAAGAGTAAATCTTAAACCTTAAAATTGTATAGTACACAATTGTAATATATTTTAAAACGAAAAAACAAACTCACTTGGGTCATTAAACGTGGAAAGGTTGGCCCTCGGCTCTCTCCCCCTTAAAAAAAATTTTTCATCGCCCTTTTCGTTTCCCTCCCCGGGAAAATTTTTCAAGGGAACGTATGTAAAAATAGTAAGTTCACTGTGTATACTACTACAGTAGTTATATTAGTTATCTAAGTCATGCGTAGTGTAGGAATCAAAAATTAACAAATAGTAAACGTAGAAAATTCTCAAAAAACGGGAAAAAAAAAAATGTTCCGAATTTTTTTTTTTTGGTTTTTTTAAAGCAGTAAAAGGTAAAGTAGGGTTTTCCCGTAATAAAAAATAGTGTTTAGGCGCCAAAAAAAGGGCCCCTAACATGCGGTGGGATTTTGGGAAGAAAATTTTAAAGTCAAAGGGAAAATAACCACTGTGGGGCCCGACATGGTAACCCGGGTTTTGGCCTGGCTCGTAATGGTGGTGGGAAAAAGCATGTAATGGTTTGGGGGGCCCCGGGAAACGTTAAGGGGTGGGCCCCCCGGCATCGTAACTGGTGGTTGGACCCTAGCTCGTAACTGGTGGTGAGCCTGGGATCGTTTAAAATGGTGGGGGCCCCGGCAAAGTAAACTTGGGGGTGGACAAAGCATCGTAACTGGTTTGGGGGGGCCCGGCATCGTTTAATGGTGGTGGGGGCCCGGGATCGTAAATGGGGGTGGGGCATAGCATTTGTAACTGGGGTGGGCCCCGGCACGTTAATGGGGTGGGGGCCCGGCATCGTAACTGGTGGGTGGACATGCATCGTAATGGTTTTGGGGGGCCCGGCACGTTAAATGGTGGTGGGCCTGCATGGGGTTTAATGGTTTGGGGGGCCCGGCATCGAATTTGGGGGTGGGAAAAGATCGAAAGGTGGTGAGCCCGGCATCGTTAATTTGGGGGTGGGCCCGGCATCGTAACTGGTGGTGGACCCGCATTTGTAAAATGGGGGGGGGCCGGCATCGTTAAAAATTGGGGGGCCTGGCCCTCGAAATGGTGGTGGACATAGCACGTAAATGGTGGTGGGCATGGCATCGTTAATGGTGGGGGGGCCCGGAAAACGTAAATGGGGGTGGAAAATAGCAAACGTAACCCGGTGGTGGGGGGTGGCTTGTTAATGGGGTGGGCCTGGGATCGTTTTCTGGTGGGGACAAAAGCACGAACTGGGGGGCGGGGCCCGGCATCGTTTAATGGTGGTGGGCCCGGCATGTAACTGGGGGTGGGAATAGCATCGTAAACCCGGTGGGGTGGGGCCCCGGCAACGTTAAATGGTGGTGGGCCCGGCAGAACCTCGGCCAAGCACCCAGTGTTACTAGTCAAAAGTATGTATGCAAGCCCAAAATTTTTCATTTTTCTGCGTTTTTTTTCATGACGATAGTGGGAAAACGATATAGGGGACGATGAGATTTTTTTTTTTTTTTTTTTTTTCCCCAGGGTTTGACAAGGTTAAGGATCCCCAGCTTTATTGACAACTATTTAAGGTTTAAAGGTTCCTAACTTCAATTGGCAAGCTAAAGCTTTTACCTACTCAGCTCTTTGAAAAGGGAATTTTTTTTTGGTTTAAAAGAAAATACAATAGGAAACAGGGTGAAGTTGGAGCCCTCTGGGGGGCCAGCATTTTCATTTGATCAACCCGACTTTATCTCGTTGACCCTCATTAAAGTGTACAAAGTGTTTCCCTACCCCAAGTCATTGGGGATGTTGTTCCAGATGGGGTGAGTTCCTGGAGAAAGGGGACAGCCGAGTGAAATTTTCTGCTTTGCCCGTTTATGTGGCATAAAAGCTTGTTTCCCGCTGTCCTCGAAAATGGATCCAAATGTGGTATTTTGACTTTTTTGGGTTGAAAAACAGTAAGGCCACCCCCCCCCTCCCATGTTGAAGGTTTTGCTGAAAAAGACAGATCTACTTTTTTTTTTGCCCTTAGTGAAGCGTATTTAGGCGTCATCGGCCCACTTTTAGGCGTGTGCCCTATGCAATTTCCCCGGGGCTTTGGGGGGTCACGATCGAAAACCCTTAGACTGACAGTGATACCGATCAAGAAGGAGAATATATGGGATTGAAAGGGAAAAGGAGGGGTGGCGTGTGGCAAGGTGGCCCCGGGCCCCCCATGGTGCGGGTTTGGGGGGCAGCGAAGGGGCCCCTGACCAATTTGGACTTTTTTTTTTCTCTCTTTTGATTTTTTTTTAATTTTTGGTGGGACGTGAAGAAGTGTTCACTTTTTCTTATTGTGTGTAAATTTTTAATAAGGTAGCCCAAAAGACAATTTAAAAAACCAAAAAAATTTTTGAAAAATTTCTTTTGGCAAGGGAAACCCCCTCCCAAATGGCACTACGAAAAAGGGTTTTGGGCCCTTTGGGAAATTAAAAAAAATTTTTAATGCCCAGGTTTTTTTTTCCCGGCGGAAAAACAGTAAATATTTTCTTTTTTCTACAAAAAAAAAAAAGTTGTAAGTTTTTGAAATGTTGCAAAATATTTACCCTTTATTCCCCCACAAATCCCAAAAAAATTGGGGTATTTTCCAAATTTTCCAAAGCTGAAAAAGTAGATAAACATTCATTTTTAAAATTCCCGTCAAAATCATTTACATAAACCCAAAAAAAATTTATGGGAAAAAAATTGGGCGACCCCCTGACCAGGGGAAAAAAAAAATTTTCCCCGGGGGAAATTTTTTGGTTTGTTGTTTTCCTTATGAAACTTAAAAGGGGTCTAGTGTAGTTACCCTTACAAACACTTTTGGGTTTTTTCGTACCCAGGACCAGAGAAAAACCAGACTGGGAAAGGGGCAGTAATTTTTTTTATGGCGGGGATTGGATCTGAAAAACCCCCCAAATTTAAAGGCCCATTTTTTTTCATTCTTTTGAGTATATTCATGTTTCTATTTCAAAATTTTTTATTGTTTTATGTCATATTTTGATCAAATTTGATAGATAAATAACCGTAGAGGTTATATTACCGTAATAATGAAGTATTTTTTTCCTGCCCCTAAAGCCAGGAATTCCAATGAATTTAAAAAAATATTTTTAGGGCGGCTCCTTTTAGATGTTTTAAAAAAAACTTACGACCCCCGGACCAGGGTAATTTGATGGGTGAAGTATGGGAGAAAATTCCTCCCACAATAACAGTCGTCAATTTTAAAAATAATCATTTTTCAGTTTGGGAAATGAATGGAGGGGATGGAACTTGGGTGATCTACAACCACTAACCCTTTCCCTCGATACTTCAAAATCTTTTAAAATCCCCCCCCCGCTTACTAGACCTATTACATTACTAGAGATGAGTCAGGTTATGGAAGAAAGCGAAATAGAGCCCCTTTGGGGGTCTCGGAATTTAAAAATGAAACCCAAAAAAAGTTTTCCTTCCCCCCGAAAATTTTAAACAGTCTTTTGGGAAATATCTTTAATTCCAAAATTTGGGCCCCAGGAAAATTTTCCCAGTTGGGTTTTTTTTAAAACGCTTTGGGTGATTTTCTAGGTAAGCCCAATAAAGAAATTCACCCAAAAAGGGAACCTTTTAGACCTATATCTTTTCCCTTTAAGTCACGGAAAAATCCTTGAGAAAGTCATTTTCCCAAAAGATTAAACTCTAAATAGAGTTTAATTTACTTTTTTTTTCTGAAAAAAAATTTTTGGGTTTAAAACACAAGAGGGACCAAACATGAATAAAAGTTTTTTTTGATACTTTAGCAAGTCAAAACATCAGGGGAAACTTCCTTTAATTTCCACCGAGATGTTCATTAAAGGGTTTTGAAAAAGCTTTTGACATGATTCCTTGTATACAAAAATCATTGACCTACCGACCCTAATGGACTTTTTTTCAAAGAATATATTTAAATTTTTTAACTCAAAGAAAAAAACTTTTCCCCCCTTTCATGGGAGGTTCGGCAGGCCTTTTTTTACCGACACTGGTTTTCCCACAAAGGTTTTTGTCCCCAGTCCCCTTTTTTTTTCAAAAATTTATGGGGAATGAAACCCTTTTCAACCAGAGTTTAATTATAAATTGTGACACCGTTTGGGAATATGTTTAAAATTTATGTCGTCTCATCAACTCCCGGGAACAGGGAAAAAACAAGTATTAGAGAGTCATAGAAAAAATGAATATTGAACTTCGTCGAAAATCTAATTGGGAAAAAAAATGGGAAATTTCGACAATCCCGACAAAGGGCCTTTGTTGCACGATAGGAGTTTTGCATCAACAATTGAAGATAAAGGGGGTATTCCATCAAGGGGACACCTTAAACCAAATTTGAAACCCTTAAAAAGATTTTGGGATAGGAAAAAAAGAAGGGTGCTCCAAATCAACATTCATGTAACTAAAAAAAATCCAAAAATAAACCAAAAGCCCGGGCTTTGCAATCTCCTTTTTATTTTAATCAAGCCCTCAACATTTTCCCAAAAAAAATCTGTATAAAATGTTAAAACGAAACCCTTTATGAATACCCTTTTGCCCAATGTCCCTTAACAAAAAAAGACCAATATGCTACGGTTTCAAAGGGTCCCCGAATAGAGCTCTTCCCCTTCATTTCCGATTTCCAGGAGGGGAGGGGCGAGTTTTGATGGCAAAATTTACACATACAACAAGATATTACTGCCATAAATGTACGCCTTGGAAACCCCAAAAAAGGAAAAAAACTCCCATAAATTGGGAAGAAAATTTTCATGCCCCGATAGAGAAAATCCTATACAAGTGGTAAATACCAAAGGAAATTTTATCATTTAATATCCTCCTCACAGGGCTCAAAAAATGACTCTCCCCCAGAGGGTCCGTCGTTTTTAATTTAAAAAAAGATGATTACCATGACCCCTGAAAATTGACAAAACCTTTCCCCCTGAAGAAGATTGGGTAAAAACCAGACCCTTTTATGTAACGAGAACCCTCCTCGCCCCCAAAAAGGGAGAAATTTTTTTTAATAATTTTAAATGAAAAAAATTTTTATTTACTATGGCTGGGACACCACCCGTAAGAAGCCATTGGGCCCCCGTAAATTTTATGAACTGGGCCAGAAAAAATTTTTGCCCTTTATTGTCCCCATAAATATCCGTTGGGGCAATCAAAAAAAAAAAAAATTTCAACCCTTTAAAATTACTTTCCAATTCAGGGTCATGTACTTATATATCGTTATATCTATTTTGACTCTGATTGGGGGTTTGTCTTATACCTCTTTAAAAAATTTCTTTTCATTTCCCGTACACTTTTTTTTAAAATTTCACCAAAGGGGGGTTGGGCCACTTTCCTTTTATATCCCCACTTTTTCCCCCCCTTTCCCCCCTTTTTCCAAAAATTTTAACCTTTTCCCATCCTTCTTCCTTACCCCTCTCACCAAAGCTTGGTCCCGGACAAGAAACCCGATTAGCTCCCAGACTGTATTAGCTCCCCCCACTTTTTTATGATTTACTTCCATACTGTTCATTAGCTTCCCCCCACTCGGGTTTTGATTTTGGGTTCCATTTGTGTTTTAAAATCCACCCACCTTTATGATTGGCTTCCATTAAATTATCAGCCTCCGCCCACTCCCTTATGATCCCAAAACGTTCCCCTTTTTTATATTGGAAAAAAAAAATACAAGAAATAGCAAAAAAGAAAAAAAGGGAAAAAAAAAACCTAAAAAATTTTCTGGGTTTTTGAGCAGTCATGTTGATTTTTTTTTTTTTTTTATTCGCCGGTACTCTCCCGGGCCCGGGGTTTTTTCCCAATTTTGTTTGGGGACCCCCCTTTGGCTCCGTATCTGGGGGTATTCGGCCAAGTCCCCCCATGGTAAAAAGTGTTGATTTTTATTAAAGAAATTTTGGGCCCGGGTTTTTTCCCCGGGCCCCGGGGGTTTTTCCCAAATGGTTTGGGCCCCGGCCCTTTGGGTCCCCCTTTGGGGGGTGTTTTGACCTAAATCTCCCCTGGGAGGAGGCACAAAATACCTCCTATCTTTGGGGCCCCAAATGTCCCCAGGCCTAGCCCCCAATAGGCCCCCTCTGGGCTTTCCATCCCCGCCTCAAGGGGGGTAATGGGAATGGGGCAGTCTTAGGCTAAAAGGCTCGGGTCAGGCCTCCCCCCTAGAAAGGGTTTTGGGGATGGTGGCGATCAAAAAAAAAAAAAAAAATGTTGATACGGCGGTTGGGCACCCTACTGATAAATAATTATAATTCCTTAAGGAATTATTTAATTATCCCCCCCTTTTAGGAACAAACATATAACATTGATTCCCTTTTACCATTTTGTTGCCAAGAGTTAAAGCTTTTTTTTCTATGGATTTAACTCAATTTTCCCTAATTTTTTGATTTTTTTATTTTTACAGCGCGCCCCCACCCGTTTAAAGCCCCCCCCCCCCCCCCAACAATGATGTCCTCCCTCCAAATTCCCCCTCCGGTCCCCCCCCGCCCCTGTCGATTCCACCCAGCACCCCTCTAAAACCCTGAAAGGAACTGGGCAGAAATACATTTTTGGCCAATCGTTTTGATTTTTGATGCCAGTGGAATGGGGATCCTTTCCGAAGGGCCCAACACGAATGAGTCTACGGAAACAGGACAAGTTTCCAATTATACTTGAAACGAGCCTACAATGTACTTAACTGTCACGCAGACAAACAATTACTATAGCTATATATTGGACAACACAGAGGTTGCAGAATCATCACGGCTGCACAGGTGGAAAGATATAAATGTGGTCGAAATGTATTTATTCCTTGTCACTGTCGTGCTTTTGCCTCATACGTATAAGGACAATATAGAACAGTACTGGTCCATAGACTACTACGTCAGTACTCCTGTCTTCCGTGACCTCCTTCTCTTCAACAGATTTACTTTGTTGCTACGAATCTAGCACTACTCAGACAAGAATAGGCTCAACAGAAATGACCTATACAAAATCCGGGAAGTGTTTATGAATATAAAGCAGAAATTCAGTGCATACTTTTATCCCTTCAAGGACAGAGAGATTTATATAGTTAAGATTTATATAGTTAAGAAAGATAGCATAAAATATATGACTGTAAACCATAAGGAGATCTCGTGATAATATTTAAAAGATGACGAAGTTGTTTTTATTCTCTTTAATATTGTCTGAAATAATGAAAACAGACGAAAATGACTTGAGTTATCAGTAATCGCTGTTTTAGATATTGTTAAACAGAATAAAGGCAGCTTCTCAATCCCTTAACTTAAGTATTAGGACGAGTTACCCTTAAAACAATAAACTCCGCTATCACATAGTAATCAACTACTGCTACTAAAACTGCAGTCACCACGACTACCACGACTACCACGACAACCACAACTACCACGACTACCAAGACTACCACGACTACCACGACTACCACGACTATGTCCTTGTATTATTTGTAATGACTTAACAAAGTTACTGGAGAGCAAAACGTTGTCACAGTTGTTAGTTGCACTTGGGTCCTTTTACTTAATATCACCATATCATTTGCGAATCTTTTACCTGATGACATGCACCAGACTGAATGTTCCCACGTACTTTTAAGTGATGACATGCACCAGACTGAAAGTTCCCACGTACTTGTAAGTGATGACATGCGCCAGACTGAATGTTCCCACGTACTTGTAAGTGATGACATGCACCACACTGAATGTTCCCACGTACTTGTAAGTGATGACATGCACCAGACTGAATGTTCCCACGTACTTGTAAGTGATGACATGCACCAGACTGAATGTTCCCACGTACTTGTAAGTGACGACATGCACCAGGCTGAATGTTTTCCCCCGTACTTGTAAGTGATGACATGCACCAGACTGAATGTTCCCACGTACTTGTAAGTGATGACATGCACCAGACTGAATGTTCCCACGTACTTGTGAGTGATGACATGCACCAGACTGAATGTTCCCACGTACTTGTAAGTGATGACATGCACCAGACTGAATGTTCCCACGTTACTTGTAAGTGATGACATGCACCAGACTGAATGTTCCCACGTACTTGTAAGTGACGACATGCACCAGACTGAATGTTCCCACGTACTTGTAAGTGATGACATGCACCAGACTGAATGTTCCCACGTACTTGTAAGTGATGACATGCACCAGACTGAATGTTCCCACGTACTTGTGAGTGATGACATGCACCAGACTGAATGTTCCCACGTACTTGTAAGTGATGACATGCACCAGACTGAATGTTCCCACGTACTTGTAAGTGACGACATGCACCAGACTGAATGTTCCCACGTACTTGTAAGTGACGACATGCACCAGACTGAATGTTCCCACGTACTTGTAAGTGATGACATGCACCAGACTGAATGTTCCCACATACTTGTAAGTGATGACATGCACCAGACTGAATGTTCCCACGTACTTGTAAGTGACGACATGCACCAGACTGAATGTTCCCACGTACTTGTAAGTGACGACATCACCAGACTGAATGTTCCCACGTACTTGTAAGTGATGACATGCACCGACGAATGTTCCACGTACTTGTAAATGATGACATTGCACCAGACTGAAGTTCCCACTACTTGTAGTGATGACATGCACCAGACTGAATGTTCCCACGTACTTGTAAAGTGATGACATGCGCCAGACTGAATGTTCCACGTACTTGTAAGTTATTACAGCACCACACTGAATTTCCCACGTACTTGTAAGTGATGACATGCACCAGACTGAATGTTCCCACGTACTTGTAAGTGATGACATGCACCAGACTGAATGTTCCCACGTACTTGTGAGTGATGACATGCACCAGACTGAATGTTCCCACGTACTTGTAAGTGATGACATGCGCCAGACTGAATGTTCCCACGTACTTGTAAGTGATGACATGCACCTGACTGAATGTTCCTTCTTACTTGTAAGTGGAGACAAATAACTATGCATGTAAAACAGTTTTTAAAAATCTTTGAGAAATTTTTTTAAATTTATGTAGATTAATTATTTCTAAACAGATTTGTAGTTAAATAAGTGTTGTTAAGTGGTTCAGAAAAATTAATGTTTACTGCTTGAGTAATGCTTAATTAACACTATTAATTAACTACCACATATCAGTAATATTATCATCTCTCATTATAAGTATTATTATTACTTAAAACATTTTCCTTGAAAAAAACATACTTTGCAGAACAAACTTTTCATGTTACAACGATTGTATCATTGTTTACACTCTGACTGAAGGAGACTCCAACCTTCGAACCTTGGAACAAGGTACGCAGTGCTATACCATTCTCACCATACTGGACCAATACCTTGGCGTCCAGCTTGCGCTAGACTTTTGATCCAAGGCAGCCAGATGAACCTTGTTCCAAGGTTCGTAGGTTCGAGTCTCCTTCAGCCAGACATCAGTGTTTGTGTATATTTCGCCTGGTCTTGCGAATTCCTTGCATTGTTAATGTCTCTAGTAAGGCTGATGCATGCAGGGGATGAGATGAAAAGCTGTAAGCCTTCTCCCTGAAAGCTGGCTGTCTTGGATCAAACGTCTAGCGCAAGCTTGACGCCAAGGTATTGGTCCTGTGTGGTGAGAATGGTATAGAAACTGCGGTTTCCAAAGGTTCGTAGGTTCGAGGGTCTCCTTCAGCTAGAAACCAGTGTTTGGTATATATATATTTATATAATATATATATATATTTATATATATATATTTATATATTATATATTATATATTATATATTATGTAAATATATAAATATATATTATTATATATATATATATATATTTATATATATATATATTATATATATATATTATATATATATTATATATTTATATATATATATATATTTTTTTTTTTTTCAACAAGTCGGCCGTCTCCCACCGAGGCAGGGTGACCCAAAAAAAGGAAAAAATCCCCAAAAAGAAAATACTTTCATCATCTTTCAACACTTTCACCACACTCGCACATTATCACTGTTTTTGCAGAGGTGCTCAGAATACAAACAGTCTAGAAGCATACACATATAAAGATACACAACATATCCCTCCAAAACTGCCAATACCCCCAAAACCTTCCTTTAAAGTGCAGGCATTGTACGTATTTCCCTTTTTTCCCAGGAACTCTAGTCCGACTATATGAAAATAACCGGTTTCCCTGAATCCCTTCACTAAATTTTTACCCTGCTCACACTCCAACAGATCGTCAGGTCCAAGTACCATTCGTCTCATTCACTCCTATCTAACACGCTCACGCCCCGCTTGCTGGAAGTCCAAGCCCCTTGCCCACAAAACCTCCTTTACCCCTCTCTCCAACCCTTTCGAGGACGACCCCTACCCCCCCTTTCCCTTCCCCTATAGATTTATATGCTTTCCATGTCATTCTACTTAAATCCATTCTCTCTTAAATGACCAAAACCCTCAACAACCCCCTCTTCTGGCCTTGACTAATACTTTTATTAACTCCAACCTTCTCCAAATTTTCCCACCTCCGAATTTTCTGCATATATTTACACCACAATTGCCTTAAACAGGACATCTCCACTGCCTCCAACCGTCTCCTCGCTGCTGCATTTACCACCCAAGCTTCACACCCATTAAGAGTGTTGGTACTACTATTTTCTTTCATACATTCCCTTCTTTGCCTCCATAGATAAACACACACCCCACACACAATATATATATTATATATATAATATATTATATTATTATATATATATATATATTTTATATATTTATATATATGTCGTGCCGAATATGTAAAAAATGGTCAATTAGCAAGAACTCATTTAAAAATTTAAATCCTTTCTGAAATTTTCTTTATATGTTTAAAGATATATTTTTTTTTTCATTAATGTTAATGTAAAAATTTTTTAAATTTTTCACCAAAAGAATCTTAGAAAACTTAACTAACCTTATTATTTTCAAGAATAATTTATTTTAGCCTAACCCAACTACATATATTTTAGATTTGTTTACAGTAATTATAAACTAAACAAACACAGTGAAATATATTTTTTTTCGTTAGGTTCAGATAATTTTGCGAAATTATTGCATACACAATTTCACTTGTCCTATTGGCAAGATGACGTTGCTATTTAAGAGCAAGATAGCAAATTCTGCCTATTCGGCACGACATATATATATATATATATAAGTAGTCATTTTTTCCACTGAGCGGTCCCTTCCGGTTTAGGGCCTTCCACTGAGCGGTCCCTTCCGGTTTGGGCCTTCCACTGAGCGAGGACTTCCGGTTTAGGCCTTCCACTGAGCGAGGTATCCGGTCTAGGACCAGCAGCTGGAGGGTCACCTTTTCACACCTAGGTGTTACTTCCGGTTTTGACCATGACCTCGCCCTCGAGACTACCTCACCCTTGACCCCCCAACCAATACCCCCGCCCACGACCCCCTCCCCCTTCGCGACCCGCGCCGCGCGCCACCGCGCCGCGCGCCCCGCGCGCGCACCGCCCCCGCGCCCTTCTTCGCGACCCCCGCCGCCCGCCTTCTGCTGCGCCTTCTGCAGCGTCGTCCGGATCGGCCCCCCGCGCCTCCGAATTTTTTCTTCCGACTTTTTCGAATTTTTTTTTGAATTTCATTTCTTGTGCTCTCCATCCTCCTGGATCAAATTTTGAGGTTCCCCCCTCCCACTTTCACCCCCCATCCCCCCAAAATTTCTCATAATCTAGAGTCTCCCACTTCCTCGGATCCCGCCCCCCACTTTCACCCCCCAACTCCAAAAAATGTTCTCGATAATACAAAGATGGTTTTGATTCCCCCCCTATGGGTTTTCGAAAATTCTCCATCTCCCTTGATCAAGGTTTTGATTCTCCCCTATGGGTTTTCGAAATTCTCCAACTCCTCGGATCAAATTTCCTCGATAATACCAAGACTCCATACTTGCCTCAGATCAGAATTTTTTTTGAATCCCCTATGGGGGGTTTCGAAAGTCCGCCATCTCCTTGGATCAAGGTTTTTGAATTTCTCCAAATCCCTTGGATCAAATTTTTGGGTACCCCTCCATTCACCCTCAAAAATTTCTCAAATCAAAGTCTCCACTTCCTTCGGATCCCCCTCCCACTTTCACCCTCCAACCAAAAAAATTTCTCGACAATACCATGACTCCATCTCCTCGGATCAAGTTTTTTGGATTTCCTCCCCCTAGGGTTTTCGAAATTCTCCATCTCCTTGGATCAAGGTTTTTGGATCTCCCCTATGGGGTATAAGCATTCAAAAATACTCCTCCTATGGGGGCATGCCTTACACAGACTAAAACAACTCCACCTATTATTTTAAAATGAATCTAAAACCTTCCTCTCATTAAGTTAAATGAACTAAGAAGGGTGTTTACTCGACGGTCAGTGACGTCACGCGATGACCCCCACACCACACACAGGCTGAATCATGACGACCCTTTATGTTCATTAAAGTTAATAAGGGATATAGTACCTACATCATAGGAAAACATTTTCACAGGCGTCTTAAACCCAGGTTAATCCAAATAATTCACATTTATTGTTCGTTAATAACCCACAATTCTTTACAACAACGAACTAGACATTTTTTCTCGTTTTAACTATTTCATCTCAGTCACTCCCCCACTACAGTAACCTCCACCCCACCCTCCCGAACCCTCACACTCCAACCAACACCTCAAATTTTCACTCAAAACCCCCAATTTTATCCTCCTTTTCACACTTTTTAGTTCATTAAAGTTAATAAAGGGGATACAGTACATCAGAAAGTCACCACAACACTTATAACCACTTTTCGATAAATTCATCTAGCACAATTTTACATATTACGAAGTTTAATACCACTTTAACTTTGAACACCTTCAAAATACACTCTCTAAATCATTTGAATACTCACAAAAATACCTTTTATACATTCAAACACAACACACTTATTGGAAATACTCCAAAACATTCATTCCGAAACACGCCCAAAATCACCTCTGAATACTCCCCATGAACACCCTTCATAAGTACTGCTTGCACAATGACATTGAGAACACCTTCATAAGTACTCCATAATCAATTGTACAACCTTCAAAAAACACCTTTTGACTAATCACAGATAAACCCCCTTGAACACCTTCCAAACACCTTTTGAAAAATAACCTCAATACACCTTTTGAACACCTTCAAACACCCTGAACACCCTTGACACCTTCAAAAAAAACAACATTTGAAACACACTCAAAACACCTTTGAACACTTTGAACATTTCCAAACAACAACACTGAAACATCTTCCAAAAACACCATTTGAGTACGTCCCAAATACACCACTGATACTAAAACACCACGAATAACACTCAAAAACACACCAAAAACACCATGAACCACTTCCAAAAAACACAATTTGAGTACTCCTCATTTACACACCGCCTGATACTAACTAAAACACCGCTGAATTCAATCAAAACACCCTTCAACCACCTTCACAACACCTTTGAATCACCTTCTGAACATTTCCAAAACACTATTTGAGTACTCCCAATTACATTACAACACTGATTAACTACTAAAACACCGTGAATCATCAAAACACCCTTCAAACACCTACAAACACCCATGAAAACACATTCAAAACGACTCTTGAACACCATCAAAAACACCTTGAACATTTCCAGCCGAGTGTGGGGGGGGGTTCGCCAGGACCGCACTGAGTGGCGAACCATGGGTAATACCTAAAGTCTGCTGAAAGAGGTTGGTTTCCGAAAGAGAAACACGAAAGCCAACACATAGTTCAACAGGTCGATGAAATCGCTGGCTGGAATGGGAAGATCAAGTGAACGTCAAGTTTTCCTGCGCAGAATCGATGGCTGTGGTATAGGTACTTGTGACTAGGGAAGTACGTCAAGGCTGGAAAGTTTCTTGTTCCTGATGTTGATGTTGCGAATGCGATTGAGAAGATCACCACGAGTGTTTGAGAGTGCTGGACTGATAGTCCCAAAGATTTAGAGAGGTGTTTAGCGTAGAATTCCTGAGAGCTGGTGGGGAGCACTGCCCTATTCCCGATGATATGGTCCTCAGTGGAACCTGGCCTTGTGAGTTATTGCAGGCCGTACATCCGCAAGGTCTGGGGTTGCTGGGTATTGGTGTGCTGAAGTTTCTTCCATTTTCTTAGCCCCTCAGATGCGGCGAGTCCTTTTTTTTTTTTTTTTTTTTGTTTTTTTTTTTTTTTTTTTTTTTTGAAGAAAAGTTTTAGTAAAGTTGTCCACATTGCTTAGTTTGAGAGGTTTGTAGGTATCAGGTCATAGTAGATTGAGCAATTTTGTTCTGTAATCGTCAGTGATTCATGATAACAAAGGAACACCACCCGTCCTTTGCAGCGGTGTGACACTGATGGTCGTGTCTTAGGCTAAACCTTTGAGTGCATTGAGTAACGTCGAGGTATGATATCCATCACATCTCAAACACCGGGTGATCTTCACAATCGATTCGCAACATCAACAACAGGAACAAGAAACTTTCCACCTTGACGTAACTTCCCTATTCACAAAGTACCTACTACACAAGCCCCTCGAACTCCTACGCAGAAAATTGACGATACACTTGATCTTCCCATTCCAGCCAGCGATTTCATCGACCTTGTTGAACTATTGTGGGCTTTACGTGTTTCCTCTTTCGAAAACCACCTCTTTCAGCAGACTCGGATTACCCAGGTTCGCCACTCAGTCGGTCCTGCGAACCTATACAAGGGAACATCTTGAAGGCCCGAACGTTTCTCTCGCCCATTATTCCTTCGTCTGTCACCTGGCTGCCCGTTCTGTTGACGACATTCTCCTCATAACTCCTAACGCTTCATGTTAAAGCTCTCCCAAGACAAGCTCAACCAGGTCGACCTTCAATCCAGTTCACACTTGAATAAGAAGTCGCAACACTCTCCCTTCCTTGATGTTCTGCTTTTTCAAAGCTGACCACGAACTTCGTATTAAATCTATCGAAAACCCACCAACCAAAACGATCTGTCTCCTACTTTACTCTCACCACGACACCAAAACCAAACTGGTTGTAATTAATATGCTTCTTCTGCGTGCACACAGAATCTGCAGCAATGAGTTCATGAAGAAGAATGCAACGATGATTTGAACAAATATTTTCAAAACTTCACTATCCTCGTCACTTCATCAGAGACTGCAGACGACTGGGCATTAAACATCATCACACACCCAGAAGAGACACCTTGCCGAAGAAGAGATACATAGTCCCAGCCCACGCAACTCCATTGCAACATTGAAACTTTCGTTTCCAACATCTTAATTCAATACCTCTCTTGCAAGTACAAGCCTCCACAACCACGACCATCAAGGACATTACCAGTGATAGACAGGACAAGCTTCCACCCTCAGCAGGGGTATACACAAAATCCCTTGTAATGACTGCAACAAGTTATACGTTGGCGAAACACAAGGAAGCTCCAAACACGAAACTTCAAGAACACCAATACGCAACAGGTCTGACGACACAAGGAATGCCTGCGTACAAACCACCGTAATTCACACAACCACTTTATAAACTACAGAAACTCAAGACTTATCGCACAGAAGACAACACTCAATACCGAAGAATCCTGGAATCATCACTCATGTTCTGAATATCGACAACTTCAATAACCAGAATAGTGGCTTCTATAACATAGCTGAACCACTTTGGCAAGAAGCTTCTTCAACGGTTTATCCACATAAGAACACTGTAGAAAGGTCTGCTCACAAACTTGTCAAATCTCCTTTCCAAGCATACCCAAGATTTTTCGGGATTCGACTATAACCGTATGACCACCTCGGTACATCATCAGATGGCAGCATTCTCCACGTACCTCAGCATTCTGAACCTGACTATAAATACTCGCGTTCCTTCACCCCAGGGATAGTTCTGTTTGTGACTTGAAAAAGCCCACTGTGATGGGCGAAAACGTCGTCACTAAAGATCACATTATACTGCAAAATGTGGTTTATATTTCCTAAAGATATATAGAGTTTGAACAACCTTAGGACTTCTCTTATTTATAACATCTTGCTAAGAGCCAAGGATTCTGATAGTTATTGTGAAACACTTATGCACTGTTGGTCCTTGGTTTCAATTACTGTTAACCAGAACTCGAAATTCTTTTTTCAATCCATAATATTAAGATCTACATTATTTAGTTTACATGTGGCATGGTTATTTTCCTGTCCAACATCGAGAACTTTTCATTTGTCTATATTAAACTGCATCTGCCACGTCTCTGACCACTGAAACAGTCTATTCAAATCATCCTGGAGTGTTTTAATGTCCTCATTTGAATGAATTGGACAGCCTATTTTGGTGTCATCATCAAATTTGCTTATTCGCTATTTTAATTCCCACATCAATGTCGTTTATTTACATTGGAAACAACACGGGCCCAACACTGACCCTTATGGAACACTGCTTGTGACATGCCCCATTTCTGATTTCTCCCCATTTATGCAAACTCACTGCTACCTATTTATCAACCACGCCTCTACTCAGGAAAAAATTTATCCTCCTAACGAATGCCATATTGAGTTCCATATGCGCAATATCAATCATTACAGATCTACCTCTTCAAATACTACAAAGAAATTACTAAATTCGTAAGACTGGAACGCCCTTTGTAAAAACAGTGTTTGAGAATCATAATCATTAATGTTTTCAAGACCGGGTATGAATTTGCTTCGTAAATATAGATTCCCATAAATTTCCCAACTATGGAGGTAAGCTTAGTGGTCTATAGTTCGAGGCTATGGACCTGTCCACCTTTGCTATAAATAGGTATAACATTTTGCCCGTATTGGGGGGGTTGGGTGGGGGTGGGGGGGGGGGAATAGAGGGTGGGGGGGCCACTTTCCACATGTCCTGGCACCTATGCCAGTTTGTAGTGACATTGAAAAGATTACGCAAAGTTCCTCTTTACATTCCCTCTTTGCATCCCCTCGCAAACAGTTCATCAGGACCTGGGGATTTGTTAGGTTTTAATTTCACTATTTGTCTGAGGACCATGTCACTAGTTATCCCAATTGTGCATAGTTTATTATCGTCCTGTTCTACATAATTTACTATTTCTGGAATTTCGCTAGTATCTTCCTGAGTAAAAACTAAGAGGAAGTACGTATGGAAAAGTCACACATTTTCCTTATCACTGTCAGTGATCTGACCTGAGTTACTCTTAAGTGGGCTTATCTTGTCCCAAATCCTAGTTCTGTAAACCTGAAAGAACCCTTTTGGGTAAGTTTTCGAATCACTTGCGACTTTTGCCTCATAATCTCTTTTTGCTTTTCTTATTCCTTTTATCTCTTTAATTGAATATATTGATTTCTGTTAACTGGCCCATTCCCCCCTTAGTGATACGTCCCATATGTGGCCTCTCTTTTGACCCATTGAGATGTTAGTCTATTCATCCAATTTGAGATCATTTTTGTTAGTTCTAATTTCCCCACTCGGAAAAAAGTTGTTTGGGCAGCTAGCACTATGCTCTGAAAAAATGTCATATTGACAACTAACACCACCAACCTAACCCATAGTCAGGTCACCCCAATTTACCACACCCAGGTAATTTTTCAGTCCAATGAAGTTGGCCAAGCAGAAATCTTTGACAGAAGACTTGAATTGGGGTAATTAATGCCGATACTGGGTAATTCATGATATATTGAAACTAAGTGCTTTGTGATCGCTTTCTTCAAGCTAATCTTTAACCTTAAGATTATTAACTAGTGATTCCTTGTTGCCAAGAACCAAGCCAAGCAGGTTGCTTCCTCTAGTTGGTTCTGTCACAAACTCTTTTAAAAAGCAATCCTGAACAGTGTCAAGAAAGTCATTCGACTCAAGATTTCCTGTCACATTGTTCCAATCAATTTGTCTAAAGTTAAAATCTTCCATTAACTCTACAAAGCACAGGGCAGATAACAAAGCTACTCCTTAGTTTAAGTGAAGACACTTTCTTTAAAATGGAACTTGAGAAAGGAGTGCTGCACACAATTCTCGCCCATTACAGCTTGGATGATATGGTGTGGTGGAAGAGAGTTCATTCCAGAAGTTGGTAAGTTGTTGCATTAGTTCAGATGTCAATTGTGGTCCACGGTCCGAGAAAATTTTTCTGGGGATGCCAACGCTGAAAAAAATGAACAGAAGACCTTCAGGTACCTCTCCAGTAGTTATGGATTTCAAGGGTAAGGCTTCAGGGAAACTTGAAGCATAATCTACTAACGTTAGAATATATATATGTCCTCTGGATGAAAGTGGTGATGAAGGACCAACGACTTCAATAGCTACCTACTCAAATGGTAACTTTAAGATCGGCATTTTGACCACAGGTACTCGCCGGGTACCTCGGGAAGATGACAGTTGGCATACTTTACATGATCTACAGTACGTAGTAATATCGGAAGACATTTTTGGCCAAAAACATGCTTCCTTAATTTATCTATTCAAGGTTTTACAATGTGAGAAATGTCCGGCCACTGGCAGGTCATGGGCCAGTTTAATTAAGAACAGTCTCCCGGCATTGGCTCGGAACATCCAAGATGGAATAGTCTATCTCATCCGAATTGGATTTGAACACAGATTTATACAAGATACTCCTAATATATTCAGATTTATATAACAAGTTTCTCCTTTGGATAACTTGTTTCTTTACAGCAGAATTATGGCAATCCTGAAGTGAAAGTCAATTGACAAAGTCATCCTTGGATATTTCAAGAGGCCTAGTCTGGGAAAATCAAAGGATGAACTGTAGAAGCATGGGCTTTGGTCTGAGCCCTAGTCAAAACATTTATAGTGTCGGAGGCGATACCCTCACTTTCATCCAACAAGTGAACAGGTGATCCTGCTACCTCACCTAAGACGGCAGCAGCATCTGTTTCTACCTTCAAATTAATTCTATTATCATGAGAAATGGCAGCTTCTGGAACGGAACTGTCAAGGGGCTTTTCGAACTTCAGAGGAAGGCGAGCAAAAAGCTTACGTCCACCGGCGGTGACGAAAGGTCAACCTCAGAAGAACGACACTCTTTTACATTACCTGTCATACTGAGCAAGTGGGAAGAGGGCTAGTACGGCAATCGGCCCAACCTTTAACCAATTAGAACTTGTATAACAATGAGGTATGGGGAAAGTGCCCGTAAGGGCCCAAATATCTGAAAGGATAGTATAGACAATTAGTGGTTTTAATTAGGGAACAATTTCTTAGCAATAATGATGCACTTTCACCGTGTCCACGTAATATGGTTGATACGTAATTCCATTAAATGTTCCAAAGCAGAATGGTGCCTTGTCATTACAGTCTCTAAAACACCTACCAACTTTTTGTACTTTCTTGGAAGGACAATCTGGACGTTTAGGTCCTTTAACACGACATAAATGACAAAGGGGAATAAATGACTTTTGTTTTCCATTAGAGGCTTCGTTTTAAGGTCAGGTGGACCCTTGCCCTTAGGATTTGATCCCTTTAAGTCTTTATAGGAACTGTGGGCCTCAGCAACTTCGTCCGTTCGAGTCAGGTTACGTCCGAAGAAAGTTCGTGACTGGTGGGGAAGAACCGTCAGGAACTGGTCGGCAACCATGAAATATCTAAGAGATTCATAATTAAGATCAATTCCTGAGCTCGCTATCCAAAAATTGAACAGACGAAAAAGGATGATCTGAAACTGCTGAAAATTTTGGTCGAGCTTCAATGATACATACCTGAAATCTTCCTATAGATTCGGGGTCATCTTGTATGCTAGAAGACTGTCCGTATGAGTAAATTATAATCGCAAATTGATCTCCTGTGAAAAAAAAGTGGAGAGACATTTAATGAGCTGTACCGGAAAAAAACATTCCTAACCTGGTAGCCCAGGTATCCAGGGAATTTACAGAGGTGTAGCTGTATTTTTCGAACCTAATAATGTATGAAGTTATATCTTCAGCCTCTGTGAAGGGAGGTAAATTAGACGAAGGAAAATTTGAACTGGCTGCATACTGCTCTATTATTCCTTCTTCCAAATGTCTGTTGTGTGAATCTAATTTATTCTTTTCTCTCTAGCACTCTCTCACGTTCTGTCTATTGCTGCCTTCAAGTTGCTCTGTTCTCCAGAGCTTCACTTCACGTACTTTAGCTCTCTCTTCCCGATCAAGTCAATCATGCTCCCTTTTGTCTTCTCTTTCAATTCTCTCTTTCCTTTTTCTCTTCTCTCGTCATTTTTCCTGCATCTTGGTGACAATGAAAGATTCTAAATTTTGATCTGATTTGATCCCGGTGTTCAACCAAAACTTATATTCTTCTATACCTGCAAAATTAACTTAAACTACAATGGAAAATGAAACGGATATTAAAGAAAACGGTGGGTTTTAATCTGCTCCGATCAAACTATTTTAAAGAAACCGAGGATTCAAGTCCTGCTCCGATTAAACAGTATATGAAAACAGAGTGTTATATTCCGGCTCCGATCAAACAGTAAGTGGAATGGGGTCCCGTGACTATCCAATCTTCTCAGCAACAAATCTGAAGTGTCCTACAACAGTTCCCTTGATATAATAAAAAGAGCCCAATGAAGTACCTTGTCCTTGGAAAATCTCGGGTCCCTAGAGGCTATCCCTCGAAATTACTTCAAGCTCAAAGAAAGAGGTGGCAATAATTAGTATATATCCTGCCCTGACTTACAAAAACTGAGAAAATAACAATCACCATATCTTTAAAATACCTGTACTGTAGTCCTACCATAGAGAATGATTACTTATCAGCTGGTTGTAACCGTCTGCTGACTCCGTGTACAAAATAAGGCATTGATGTTGTTGGCGTTCTGACTACGTTTGAATTCGTGGATGCTGGCCAGATCGCCACTTGCGCAGGTTCAGCAGCCCTGTCGAACCCTCAAAGAGTATATGATAAGGCTGGTTCCTCCTCATGGAAATAAAAAGATTGAAAAATCAATAACATAATAAGATAAACAATTAATAAGTAAAATCACTAAAGAATATAAAACACCTAAACATGAAATTAATCCTACTTGAAAAATTAGATATGTAAATAATTAGTGATTCATAGCTATTATGTACACAATGACGTCGTGGAGGATGTTGCCGTGCAATGTTCTGGGCAAGTAGCTCTGAATCATGGTTTGGAACGCCGAGCCACTGTTATGGTGGGGGGGGGGGACACAGATGGCCGCGACTGTTGACACGGAAAACAGTGTCCCCAACATAGTAGATATTTCTAATGAACAGAGGTTGACTGTAAATCCTCTGACCTCCTAAGCACCGTGACGCAGGTGAGTCGCCAGGTGACAGTGTTCCACCTTGAACGCTGGTGGGAGGTTATGAACTGGGAGAAGACTGCAGAAATGTGGACAGTGAAGTGGGACTCAGTGTAGTGAAGACTGATTCGGATTTTCTCAAGATCTATGCATGCCCATCCGGTATCTCGCCTGTGTCGAATGAACCAAGTCGACAATCATGGTTAAAATAAAGAAAACAAAGTACGCACAATCTAGAATCACTCACAGATAGGCGGACAGCCTTTAAAACAAATGTGCGGCATGACTCACGAAATCGTAATGACACGATTTGCCAAACAAACCATACCACTGGGCGAGATTGACCCTGCGGTCAGAGAGTCCCCTCAAAACTCCAGACTCGTCGGGTTAGCCACTGTGCCAGCCCTATACCACGGGCGAGTCAAAAATCCCGCCCGTGTATGGTTTAAATGGTGAGGATTAGAAGAAGACTAAATCTACTTAAATCAAATCAAGGCAGGAATAAAATGGGGGTCCAAAACCCTAAAGAAAGTATGGGGGGGGAAAAAAGCTCATACTGAAACCAATTTCATTCAAAATATATAAACTTATAGAAGAGTGGAATGATACTTATACAGATTCCGATGGGAACAGCAAGTCAAGTTGACTGTCCACCAGTTGCAGACGCTCATCCCCTCCCACTGGGTGCAGATGGGTGGGGGGGGGTGAGTGGAACTATGAAGCCTACCTAACTGAACAAGCCAGACATGCCCACCAACTACACCACCAATCCATCAGTACTTTTCACTCACTCCTATCTTAAAACTTACCCCCTCACAGTTACTAGTGAATGAAGAATGTTTTTGTGATCTGACAAGCTTTTGGAGAGTTTGAGGCAGAATAATATGTGAAGGGATTGCAGGGACACTGGTTATCCCGGGCTTGAGTCCTGGGAGAAGTCCTGGGAAGTACAATGCCTGCACTTTAAAAGGAGGAGTTTGAAATATTGCCGGTTTGGATGTGACATCTAAACTGTGGTAATCTGAGCCGCCTCTGCAAAGACAGTGATAATGTGTGTTTCGTGAAAGTAATTGAACGGTGGACGCAAGTAATTTTTTCTTTTTTTCTTTTTGGGTCACTCAGCCTCGGTGGAAACGGCCGACGTGTCCAAAAAAAAGTCTTTCGGCTGATCAGTTGTTTAACCCGGGTGAGAGACTGCGGTAAGGGAAATCAGAACACCACAGCCTTTTCTAAATACAATATTCTAAATATTAAACCAGAAGCTAAATTAACCTTCAATAAACCAAGTCAGATGCTATGCTTATTTGCCAACAGAGTACATTCCTAGTACTTCTCCAAAGAATGCCACCCACAATATATTGACAAACTACCCGGGTGTCCTGCTAATTCGTAATAGGAGATCAGACGTTAGAGTTTACCCATAAAGATTGACTTCACTTGCTTTGTGTCTGACCAAGTGTTCTAGGTAATTAACCGGCAATTTTAGCACTTATTTCAACAGAGACAAACATAAGGTATTCACCTCTCTGGTACAATGTCTAATATCAAAATATCTAACTTATTCAACGACATTTACGCCTAAGTGACGAGTCGTTTTTGATGACCAACAGATTTAACATCTATTCCTTTCAACTACATATAGTTGAAAAAAAAAAAGAGGGGGGAGGCAAGAGAATTAATGTTAACAGGTGAAGTGCCCTCGAACTCCATTCTGTACCTGATGGTGCAGTCAAGTCTACTTCAGTGACCTACGCTAGCCAAGGTATTACAATTTACTGACTATGTAATACATGTGGTATCCTCCATTCCAGCAAGTAAAAGATGCAAACATTGTAAAGTAACCGAGAAGATAAATGAGGAATTAAAACAACCAACTGGGAGAATAAATGGATACTTACCACCAACCCGGACAAAGTTCAAAATTTCACTATAGGATTATGCCAAGTGATAATAAGCAACACTGGAAGAATTTCAACCAGACATTCATATCACAATGAAGATTAGTAACAAGATCCTGAAAATGCTGAAATCCACCAAATACGTCAATGACAAAGTAAATGCTGCAAAAGTCTGTATGAACTGTTCAAATGCAGTAAGGACTCTACACACATCAAGAAACAGCTCTACAAGATGCTACTCTCGTTACTACAATATTCATATGTACCCCTGTCTCTAACCTCCAAATCCAGCTAAACTCCAGAGACCAGAACGGGGCTCTTCTTTTAGAGACAGACGCTCGATTGAGAGTCCGACTGAAGGATCTTCATATTTTGTTTAGCAGTTTTGTCTCAACGTCAGACAGCATTCTCAAGAAGCGCCATCTTTAAGTATGTTTAAACTCTCGTTACCAGTGCTCTCACTCAGCAATTTGAAGCAAACCTAGATTTTTTCTTAAAATCACTTAACTTCGAATAAACTAGGAATACAATAAAACTGATATATTGATAATTAACATTATCCACAGTAAACGTAAGATACAAAGCTTATTTTCTGTTCTCAGAGTCAGGTGTAGCAGCTGTGCCTCACTAAAATATCTAATTTTTATCTTTTGAATGTGTTTCATTACGTCATATAAGGTAATTCTTTAGAGACTTCTTTGTTCCAGAAAACGCTTTTTTTGTAACGCTGATGGCAGACTCCATCCATAACTTCTTCATTAACTCCGGTTTAGCCTCCCATGTGACAGTTTTGTTAAGTCTACATATTGTCTGCTCTGCCAACAAGCGGTCCTTAACGGGTTTTGTTTTAAGTGAATTTTTTTTCCCTTTGGTTTTTAAAGTAGGAAAATCTTTTGTATATTTTCCTTACACGGGCTGAAGTGGGGGGTTAGAATATTTAAAAAGGGAATTTTTAAAATTTCCAAAGCGACCATATTTTTTTTTATGAATTCCATCTTTTAAATATCAGGCAACAAAACCAAAAATTTCGGGGGGATTGTTGTATAAGAGCGGATAGGGGAATGATCTCCTTTGGGGTCGTCTGAATCATCAAACGATCTTAAAACCCCTGGGAAAAATTAAATTCTAATTTGGCAAGCAAAGGGTGATGTAATGCAATCATTGCTGGATATAACATCTTTAACCCGGGCAACAATTACCCCTCTTTAAAGGGAAAAATAGTTTATATATACATAAAAAGGCCAGCAAAAAATTTTAAAAAGCAGTCCCCCAAAAAATTTCTACTCTAAATATTTTCCCCAAAATAATACGATTTTTAAAGAATGCCCCTTTACATTTTCCCAAACCAAAAATAAAAAATCACTTAGAAATTAAAATCTTTTTTGTTGTTTGGGGTTTTTCTGACATTTTTGAGAAATTAACAACTTCTGGCTAAAAAAAAAAAAAAGCCAAAGACTTTTTTTCAAAATTCTGTAGAAAACATTAAAAGCAGCACTTGCACCCTGAATGCACCCCCCCACCTGCAGCCCTGAATGCAGCCCCTTTCAGTCTAAAAGCAGCACCTGCATTAAATGCAGCACCTGCAGCCCCGGGAATGCAGCACCTCAGTCTGAATGCAGCACCCATCTGAATGCAGACCTGCAGTCTAAAAGTGGCCCTCAGTCTAAATTTGGGGCACCTGCGTTTGAATGGGGCACCTGCACCCTGATTTTGGCCCCTCAGTCAAAATGCAGCACCTGCGCCCCTAAATGCGGGGCCCCCTCATTCTAAAGGGGCCCTGCGGGCCCTGAATGCGGCCCCTGCATTTAATGCGGAAACCACAGTCTGAATGCGGCACCTCAGTCTAAATGCGGCCCCTGCATTCTGAATGCAGAAACCTGCAGTCTGAATGAACACCTGCATTCTGAATGGGGCACCTGCAGCTAAAAATGTTCAGACGGGGAATTTTTAATTTTCCCAAAAGTGTTGACTTTTTCTAACAACCAAAAAATTTAAAAAATTTAAGGGCCTTTTGCTTGGTTCTAGCATTAGCCATGTTAGGTAGTTTGCATTTGCCCATCAATTTTGTCATTTTAACGACTTAATATAAAAGTAATGTGTCCCACTGTTTAAAGGGAACTTTTTTAAATTAGATTACCTTGAAAAAACCCAAAATGAGTTTTTTTTTCTATTTTTTTGGGTTTTTTGGGTTTTTGGTTTTTGTTAAACCTGCATAGTAGCAAAAATTTTTTTTATCAAACTGAAAAGTCACAAAAAAAAAAGAAAATCCTTGTTTTAATGTTTCAAGAAGGGGTGACAATCCCTTAACTGTGTGATTGTCATACAATGCAAAAATTAAAAAGGGACGGCATGCTTTAACAATGTTTTACACCCTCTCTTATTGCCCGTCATAGTTTGGGAAAAATTTATCACTTTCCAAAAAACACATTTTCAACTGGATTGGTTTTTTCAAGTAACAATCAAGTAAAATTTTCAAGTAACATAAAAACCTAAAAAAGAAAAAACACTGCAACAGGCCTACTGACCCATGCGGGAGGTTAGACTTTTTTGAGCGGTTTTTTAAATTTTCCCCTTAGCGGTGAATTCCTTTGAGCGGGGGGTTTTTTCCTCTGGGGCGCGGGGTAAACAAAAAGGGTGCCCCCTTTTTACACCTAGGGGGGTGAAATTTTTTCTAAGAACCCTTTTTCTTCACCCCGACCCCCTCGCCCCCCGACCACCCAACCCCGCCCCCCCCCCCCACGGCCCCCCCCAAGTGTTTACCTTCACCTGCACCCGCCCCCCCGCCCCCTGCCAAAACCCCCGCCGCCCCCCCAGCACCTTCTTTCAGCGTCCCCGGAAAGCCCCCGCTTCCCCCGAAGTTTTTCCTATTTTTTTCGATTTTTTTAAATTTCCCTTTTGCTCTCCGTCTCCTTTGGTCAGCACCCTCCCACCAAACCTCCCACCATTTCCCCCTTTTACCCCAAAAATTTCCTGCTCCACTTCCTCGGATCAAGTTTCAGGTTCCCCCCCTCCCACTTTCACCCTCATCCCATTTTTTTTCTTTTCTGAATTTCTTTTTCTTAGGTCTCCTCCCCTCGGATCAAGTTTTTGGGTTCCCCCTATGGGGATAAGCATTCAAAATGAACTCCCCTTGGGCAGGGAAACTTTCCTTAAAACATTCAAAAAAAGTGGACGTCACCCCACCTGTGTTTACTCAGTGGCAGTGGCGTAGTGAGACCTCAAAAACCAGGCTGAATCTTGTTACCAAACTTTAAATTTAAAATACAGGATACACAAACACAATATTTTCATTTTTTTTATTTATTATACAACCAAATACACAATTTTTCATATACATTTCTATACATCCAACAAAAAAAAAAAAAATTAAATTAAAAAAGGGGTACAGTCTTTGACAAAAACAACATAGAGTAATTCCTTTTTCTTTGAAGATTCTGTGTTTTTTTTCGGGATTTTCTTGTCGTAACGATATATAATAAACTTCAGGGGGGATGAGGGGGGAAAACCCGGGGAAAAATTTATGGGGAAGGGGGGAATCCTCAACAAAACATAAAAAGGTTGGGAATGGTCATGAAATATTTTATCTCACTCCCTCACATTTATCACAAAAACAGTCACTCTGTGTCCCCTTATTGACTTAAAATCAAAACCAGTTTTCTTTTCTTTTGTTAACTTAAAAGAAAAAACACAGAAAAACACAATTTTTTCCATTTTAAAGTATTACATTTCTTCATTACATAATCTCAGTATTACACTTTCATAAAAAAACATGGGGAAAACTTACACATTTTCACCTTAACACGGGATAACCCAAAAAAATTTCCCTCTTCCCCCGGGCAGGACCGAGTGTATCGGCCCATAACGTGTTTTTGGCGCGCGTCCTCCAATCCCCCAGCGCATCAGGTTCCATTCCTTTTTTCTGACCAATCACAACCTTCCCCTGGCCCCCAGCGAGCGTAGGCGGCGCTCGCTTCCCATTGGTCGAGAGACCCAGAATTTTTTCACTTCTCCCTTGCCGGCGCCAAAAAAACCGTTTTTCTCGGTTAGTGCCCTTACTCTAAAGCTTTTCCCCCCTACAATGTCGGTAAGCTGTTTTGTGTTTAGTGTGAAAAGAATATTTTAGCCTTTTTTTGAGATTAATAAAGGGCGTTGTGAAGCTTTACGAGTGCACAATGAAATAAAAAAAGTGCAAAAAAATGGGACGAAGTACAGTCGTTCCTGCCCTTAGGTGCATTTTTTAATTTCGTATAAAAATTTTTTCCCATAAAATTTGAGTTATATAATTCGTAATGGTTGGTGTGTACAGAACGTTTTTATTGTCCTTCCAGATCAATAAGAAATTGTTCTACGGGAGTCCCCCAAAGGAAAAGTCGAAATTTGTCTGTTTTTGGGGGAGACAGTGACTCAGAAAGATCCAGATGACCTGGAAGTGGTGGAAACTGATGTAAATACTTGCCAAAAGATGCGAGGTGCCACAGATAAAGGAACTATGCCCACCAAAAAAAAAAAAATTTAAAAAGAAAAAGATACTTGCTTCTCAATATTGCAGCAACAAGAATAATCATGTCGCACTTTATTTTTCCCGTGCCACATGAAAGTAAACTATCCTCAAGAGGATAGAAATTGTTTCATAAAATTTCTTGCAGAAAATTTGTGATGTAAAAGGTTTTCTTTCTCAGGAACTCAAAAATATTTCATTTGTAAGTTTTACTCATTGCAAAGGTCATTGTTGATAAGTGTTCCTCTTCTATTTTTTTACTGCTTATAAATTGTTTAGAAAAAAGTTCCATTTATGTTTTTTTTTTATTGCTACTTTTTAATAATTTAAAAAATTTTATTTTGTTTTTTTTTAACAATTGAAAACCCTTTCAACATTCTAAAAGTTAACCCCAAACGGGGAGGACCCCAAAATACTCGGGGCTTCGAATATCTGCAATTGCCCCAGTGTTTCTTTCACAACTCGTTTTTGGGTTGGTCTCAGTGACCTTACACGAGGCTCTAAACCCTCATACGAAATCACTTTCAAAATCTGCATTTTTTGTCTCCTTGCCCTCTGAAGGGGTTTATTTAAAACCCAAATAAAACCACATTTTTTTTCAAAACACAAACCAAAAAATTAAACTCTCCTAAGTCAACTTGGCAAATCTTTTCGATTTACCCTTTAGATTTAAAATTCAGGTCACCCCCACGAAGTAACCTTCTCTCTCTCCTCTTCTTACCCCTTCTCCCAACCCCCCAAAAACCTACCCCCTTCAAACCCCCCATCTCCAACATCTCACCCCCCCCCAAAAATCCAAAAAACGACACAATTTTCACTCAAACTCAATTTTTCTCGTTTTAACTATTTTCCCAAAAAATTCACCCCAAACA